>BLKM01000468.1:1517938-1832195 GCA_013340265.1 Coptotermes formosanus | reverse complement strand
GTATGTATGTATGTATGTATGTATGTATGTATGTACATACATACAATTCCAATAATTATGACGAATATATTATGCATGTTCATAAACATTTCCTATTAGTCCATGGTAAAAGCATGGAGTACTACAGTACCCAATTGGAATAGTATCACGCCTCAACTTCATAATTATTCAGCTGGTCAAGAAGTCCTCTTTTCTATGAAGAAGATTCATAATGATATTAATGAAGTTTAACAGGGAACCGTATCCTAAACCATACGAATTCAGCTCATATTTTGAAAATAAATTTGTCTCACCTTCATACCTACTGCTTTTATAGCTATACCAGAGACTGGCCCTGTGGCTTACCAACATGGAAAATCCACGGACACAAACAGAATACGAAGACAGCTACACATTCAAGATATTTGTTTTCCAATTTGTTAACTTCTACTCATCACTCATCTACATTGCATTCTTCAAGGTAAGAAATCACAATAGCTCTAAATGCTTCGCTGCTACTTCATGAAGCTATGGTCATACACGGAAACAATGAATGGTCATATATTTCCATCCAAACTGCAGATTTTTAAGACTGCTTACTTAGTCTAAAGATTTTCAGTTGAGTAAGATGGCAAGATGACCATGAATTGGCAGCAGGAAACAATTGGGGGGGAAAAAAAAACAGTTATGGCTTGTGTCTAGATACTGCCTATGACACTGGTCTAGAAAGACCAAGGGAAGCAATAACAGAGGAAACAGCTGGTAACACAGCCAAAATTTGAACTGAGTGCCTCAGGAATATATATCTGCTGCACAAACATGCTACATTATTTTTACATAAGAAATAACAGCATTTATCATAAACTCAATTAAAATTACAAACAGAAGCGCAGTAGTTAAGATACATAAATACAACATAACTTGAATTTTATGTTCCTTGAATCTGCATTTCCCTTGATTCTATGCATGTTTTTATCAGTCCTTCCAAAACTTCCACAAGAACAGCAACTTCTCCTAGAACACATTTGCATGTTCTACCCAATTCCCTGACTACGTGTTCATACTGAGCATAAATTGGCCTCTTGCTGCCTTTTAAGTACTTTAAGCTGAAAACCACGGGCAAAAAATACTTTCAATTATAAGTTCCTACATCTTCTATTGTCTTTATGGGACCTTACTAACCTCTGGTTTCAAGATTATGTCAGCAGCAGAGCAGACCTGTGAACCCAGAAGCACTGCCTGGGCACTTAAAAAAACTCTGCATGTGACCCTGCGTGGTACAGACATCTGTTTGCGCATTGCAGCTGCTTAATATACTGACTGCCATACCAACAATTGTAGCACAGTGAAACAATCATGTACTAGTCGCATTAAATTGTTTTGCATGACACCTGTAAATTACTTAAATGAGCAGACTGAGCCTTGGAACACACTAACAAAGAATTTGTTTTTGTGTGTTATCACTATAGCAATGTTAATTTACTGCATTTAATTTCAAGAGCTACACTAATTTTCATTTCCTTGATCTTACATTCATACTAAATGGTCCCTTCAGGAACACAAAATACAGGTTTCACTGAAATTCAAAGTTGTAGGAAGTTCAACTGCAACATTTTATTACCATAATTTGTACTGCAGGTAGACATTCTTCTGAAAATGCTATTTCCCTACTTTTGTGGACACTGATAACAGTAAAATTAGCACTGTGTCTGTAGCTGCTCCAGGCATATAATGGATGACTTTTTTTTGCTGGACTTGGTTGCATATGTACAGCATATATGCACACAGAACACAACCAAGACTGGAGAATTAAATGCTGGAAAACAGAATAATGTTTCACAGTGTAGTAACATACCTAAACAAAATTAATCAAGCACACGCATAATTTTTATCTTAGGGCAGATTTTTTGTTCATCCTGGAGATGCAAGTGCCAGAGATTCGCCATTCACGAGGCTGAAAATAGATGTGTGTGACCCTGCTGGGTGTCTCTCAGAACTGTGCATACAGCTGTCCATCATCATGGTTGGAAAGCAGCTACTCAATAACTTCCTGGAGATTCTCTATCCGTAAGTATAAACAACAGTGGACAAGTATAATTCTTTCAATCAATGAATGCCCGCAACAGAGCTGACAGGTGGCACTAGTTGACAAGATTGGACCAATGGTACTTGCAACCTCTTTTGTCCCTCTGCAGACTACACACAAATATCAAAATATCAACATTCATTAGCACCTGTCCCTTGAAACCTGGGGCAGCATATATATAGAACACTGGTGAGATATACAGACTGACTACACATGACATGAAATTAAAAAGACAGAGAGAAAAAACTTTGTGTCATTTACTGAAAAAAATTCACAACATAGCATGCAAAATACAGCCCAAATATGATGGAATATGCAAGTGTTCTAAAACTGGGCTTAACTTTCAAACAGAAAGGGTGAGAATATTCTTAACAGGGAATATCAAATCTGTGTAACACATTCTGACACGTACAGTTGACCAAGCAGAATTATTGTGTCATGCCCCCTGAATAGTACACAGTATGATCACTCTGTAAGGCTATTTTCTTTTGGAAGCTAGCCCTATAAAGTACATACAATTCTGCAGGAAAATGTACAACTGGTGGAGCAAACGCCTGCATCGTTCCAACACCAAGAATCCTGAGAGGAAGTACACACGCTGGGAGGAAGATTTCCAGCTCCAAGATCCAGGACGACTAGCCCTCTTTGAGGAGTACCTTGAAATGGGTATATATCCTTGGACCAGAAACTGTCAAGTCACTTAAAAAAGAAGTACCTTGTAAAACTTTGACCAATCTTCTATCCATTTCACTTCTATTTGATTTCAGTTCTTCAGTATGGCTTCGTGACTCTCTTTGTTGCTGCTTTTCCCCTAGCACCATTATTTGCTCTTCTGAACAATGTTGGTGAGATAAGACTAGATGCATACAAAATGGTGACACAGGCTCGACGGCCTCTTGCTGAGAGGGTTCAGGACATTGGGGCTTGGTACGGCATACTACAAGGTGTTACCTATGCTTCTGTAGTATCAAATGTAAGTTACAGCATACATCACCTCACTGATCTCATATATGGCAGCAAGCAGCTACTTTCACAAATAACAAAAATTATAACGGGTTCTCAATATGAAAACAGCTTCATGTCAATCTTCTGGCATCAAGAATGTTTTGGTGGCTTCTGGATTTTTGGGAAAATTGTGAATTCCTGCTTATTAACATTGTTATGTTTCCCAGCAGTACACTTAACTGGTTATTACTACAAAAGATAAATGGAGTAAACCTGGCTGCTGCAGCTGCCATCACTGCTGCAGCCACAGATTTCATACATCTTCAGCGTGTTTCTTCAAGCTTTTCTATAACATTATACCAAGTCCACTACCAGTGACACTGCTCTTTTATTATTTTTTCAAACTTTCTGCGGTTGAAAATTTGTAAACTGTAACGCATCTCAGCAGGTACATTTCAATTAATTTACTCCCACCAGATGTTCTTACAGCTCATGATTCATTCTCATACCATCAGGTGGGTCTAGCAAGATTTAAGTCATTTACATAATAAGATACAAAAGATCTAGTCAGAGCTGTAACTATGGACTAGAAGTTGTAGTACTTCCACCTAACATACCAGTAAGAATCCAAAGCATAATAATTTCCTTTCTGAATACACACTGGTCAGTTAGTATGATACTGACACAGTATTATCAGACTGAAAGAAAAATTATAACTGAGGAACGAGGGGCATCAAAGGGACAATGTAACTACTGATGCTGTTACATCCTGGGCAACACATAAATAATGAGTCCTTACACTTGGCAAAACCTTGTCTAAAAATGGGCAAAAGTTACTAGATACAACACGCAAAGAAACAGCATTCATAAGAAACAAAGTTACATGTGTACTATAAACACCACCAAAAGCATTACATTACATTAAAAAACTAATGCTTTTCTTGCAGGCATTTGTTATCGCATACACCAGTGACTTCATCCCCCGAATGGTATACAAATACGTGTACTCTCCGACCGAGACCCTTGCAGGGTACATTGATTCATCACTGTCAGGTAAGTACTGGCTACTGTATTTCACTCATGTTACATGGTAGCAGAATTAACTTTGGACATGCACAGTACCATTCAATTCAGAGCATATACTAATCTTGTCTATTTTTTAACAAAATTGCAACTTGAACACTCTGTGACATGGTACAGACTTCAGCAATGCATTCTTTATTTTCAAATGTCATGTGGTTTCATCGTACACGGCACGTGCCCATAAGGTAAGTACAGCCTTTCCTGAGCTCATTTTCACCAAACTAAAAATGGTCAGCAGTATTATGTGCTGATCTCTTACACTGAATTTCACTCAAATCAGACAAGAAGTGTGGAAAGTACAGACAGAAATTCATTTACACCCCTAAGTAAAATATGAGCATGACCGAACCAATTTTAACAAATCTCACAATATTCAAAAAATTTTGTGGACATCTCCTCTATGAAATGAGTTACCATCACTTAGTTAGACAGATTATGTTAATTTACTTTATGTTAATTCCCTTTATTATATTTACATACAGTAGACTGAATCTTCCCGTGTTATGTTGGTCCGTTACCATGGCATGGCGTGTCCTCAGGTTGCGGATGGAGGAACAGCCCCCAGTTATGGAGGGTAGCTGCGAATACATTGAATAAGCGGTCATGTACAGCCGACAAGGGGTGGTCCTCCAGCTTGGGGGTTGGGCAAGGTGCTAACAACTCCTCACCATAAACAATTACGATGTTACGAAACAGACAAAAAAGCCTTGGACCTGGACTGATTCTTTGGTACAACTCCCACTACAGAAAAGGGACATGAGTTTTGGAACATGGAATGTCAGGAGCCTGTATAGGCCAGGACCACTTATGACAGTGGCCAGGGAATTAGCTACGTATAAACTAGATTTAGTGGGTGTACAGGAGGTTAGGTGGGACCAAGAAGGGACTGTAAGAGCCAGGGAGTATACTTTTTCTGTGGCAAAGGGCAGGAAAATCATCAATTTGGAACAGGATTTTTTGTACACCAGAGAATAGTATCAGCAATCAAGAGAGTGGAATTTGTTAGTGATAGAACGTCATACATAGTGCTGAGAGGCCGCTGGTGTACTATCATTGTTCTGAATACGCATGCACCAACAGAAGAGAAAGGTGATGATTCAAACGACACTTCCTATGGGGAATTAGAAGGGTTTTTTTATCATTTTCCTAAGTACCATATGAAAATTCTGTTAGATTTTAATGCGAAAGTGGGGAGAGAGGATACTTTCAAACCGACTATTGGGAATGAGAGTTTACATCAGGATAGTAATGATAATGGTGTTAGAGTAGTAAACTTCGCCACATCAGAGAATCTAGTTGTTAAGAGCACGATGTTCCCACACCGAAACATTCATAAATACACCTGGACCCTTCCTGCTGGGAAGACTCACAATCAGATTGATCACATATTGAATAGATAGGAGATGGCATTCGAGTATATTTGATGTGCGATCTTTCAGGAGAGCTGACTGTGATACTGATCACTATTTGGTGGTTGCAAAAGTTAGTGAAAGACTGGCAGTAAGTAAACAAGAAGCACAGAAGTTTGATGCGGACAGATTTCATCTCAAGAAGCTAAGTGAACTTGAGGTTAGGAAACAGTATCAGCTTAAGATCTCAAACAGGTTTGAAGTTTTGGCAAACTTAAATGTTAGAAAGGACATAAACAGGGCTTAGGAAAACATTAAAGAGAATATCAAAATCTCAGCTCAAGAGAGTCTAGGTCTGCATGAACAGAAGCTGCATAAACCATGGTTTGATGCAGAATGTGCACAATTTTTAGATAAAAGGAAGCAGGCTAAAATTCCATGGTTACAGAATCCAAACCAAAGTAACGGAGATAATCTGCACAACGTAAGACGTGAAGCTAGTAGACATTTCAGGAACAAAAAAAAGGAATATCTGAAAGCTAAAATTAATGAACTTGAAACAAACAGTACGAACAAGAATATCAGAGACTTGTATAGGGGTATCAATGACTTTAAGAGGGGATACCAGCCTAGAACTAATGTAGTAAAGGATGAAAAGGGTGACCTGGTTGCAGACTCCCACAGTATTTTGGCTAGGTGGAGGAATCATTTCTCCCAGCTGTTGAATATACACGGGGTTAATGATCTTAGGCAGACTGAAGTACATATGGCAGAGCCACTAGTGCCTGACCCCAGTGCCTTTGAGGTTGAGATGGCTATTGAAAAGCTAAAACACACAAATCACCAGGTACTGATCAGATTCCAGCAGAATTGATTAAAGCAGGGGGTAGGATAATCGGTCTGAGATCCATAAACTTATGATCTCTACTTGGAATAAGGAGGAACTGCCTGAGGAATGGAAAGAGTCAGTCACTGTGCCTGTTTATAAGAAGGGTGATTAAACATATTGCAGCAATTATCGAGGCATATCACTTTTGTCAACTACATACAAAATTCTATCCAACATTCCTTTGTCAAGGTTAACTCCATATGCAGAGGAAATTATTGGGGATCATCAGTGTGGATTTCGACATAACAGGTCAACTACTGATCATATATTCACCATTCGTCAAATACTTGAGAAAAAATGGGGATACAATGAGACAGTGCATCAGCTATTTACAGACTTCAAGAAAGCCTATGATTCATTTAGGAGGGAGGTCTTGTATAATGTCCTCATTGAGTTTGGTATCCCCATGAAACTAGTAAGGTTAATAAAAATGTGTCTAAGTGGAACCTATAGCAGAGTTTGGGTAGGTAAACATCTGTCTGACATGTTTCCTATTAAGAATGGTTTGAAAGAAGCAAATGCTCTGTCACAATTGCCTTTCAACTTTGCTTTAGAATATGCCATTAGGAGGGTGCAGGCAAACCAGGTGGGCTTGAAATTGAATGGTACACATCAGCTTCTGGTTTATGCTAATTATGTTAATATAGTAGGCAGAAGCATACATAGTATAAAGAAAAACGCAGAAGATTTAGTGATTGCTAGTAGGGAGATTGGTTTGGAAGTAAATGCTGAGAAAACTACGTACATGGTCATGTCTCGAAATCAGAATGCTGGACACAATCACAACAGAAAGACAGATAATAAATCCTTTGGAAGGGTGGAAGAATTCAAATATTTGGGAACAACCCTAATGAATCGAAACTCCATTCATGAAGAAATTAAGAGCAGACTGAAGTCGGGGAATGCTTGCTATCATTCAGTGCAGAATCTTTTGTCTTCCAGGTTGCTATCCAAAAGCACAAAGATTAGGGTATACAGAAATATCATTTTACCTGTTTTTTGTATGGGTGTGAAACTTGGTCTCTCACAATGAAGGAGGAACAAAGACTGAGGGTGGTCAAGAATTGGGTGCTGAGGATATTTGGGCCCAAGAGGGACGAGGTGACAGGGGAGTGGAGAAGACTATATAACGAGGAACTTAATGACATGTACTCATCACCAAATATTATTCAGGTAATCAAATCTAGAAGAATGAGATGGGCAGGGCATATAGCACGTATGGGGGAAAAGTGAGGTGCATACAGGATTTTGGTAGGGAGACCTGAGGGAAGGTGACCACTTGGGAGACCCAGGTGTAGATGGGGGGATAACATTAAAATGGATCTTCAAGGAGTGGGATGGGGGGCATGGACTGGATTGAGCTGGCTCCGGATAGGGACAGGTGGCGGGCTCTTGTGAATGTGGTAATGAACTTCTGGGTTCCATAAAATGCGGGGAATTTCTTGACTAGCTGAGAAACTGTTAGCTTCTCAAGAAGGCCTCTGCTCCATGGAGTTAGTTAGTTAGTTAGTTAGTTAGTTAGTTAGTTAGTTAGTTAGTTAGTTAGTTAGTTAGTTAGTTGGTTAGTTAGACTGAATCTTCTGACTGTTGCATGACAAAGTCAGGGATGTGCCAATACTTCAAACATATTATACTACCCAAAAAATCCTGGTGGCCATGCAGTCTAAGACATAGCTCTGCAGCTTCTTGATGGCTGGAATTGTGGTTTCAAATCCTGCAGAGGGCATGGAAGTTCACCTCTTGTGTTTGTTGTTTGTTGTGTAGGTAGCAGCCTCTGATACAGGCTGATCACTCATTCAGAGGAGTCCTACAGATGTGTGTGTGTGTGTGTGTGTGTGTGTAATTGTGTTTGATCTAGAACCTCATAACAAGGTGGCCTAGGCCTGATTTTGGCTGTAGCGCCACAGAAAAAAATATGCAATCACACGTTTTTTAATAAATAATTACTGCATTGCAGACTTCAACACATCTGACTACGGCCAAGACATGGGAGCAGATCCAAGCGCAGAGGATCCTCTAAAATGCCAGTACAGAGGTTATCGCAACCCTCCAGACGATAAGAAGAAATATGACTTGTCTCCACAGTACTGGCATGTGTTTGCAGCACGCCTTGCATTTGTTGTAGTGTTTGAGGTAATGTCAAGAGCGTATGGTGCCTCTGATGTTCACACTATTCAAATTTCCTCACGTAAGTCTCTCAAGACTCCATATAAAAAAACCCAAAGTTCTAACGTGGTTGAATTTTCAAATTTCAAGATAAAACAGTTCCTGAAATTGCTACTTTACATGCAGGGATGAAACACAAACCCCCTTCCACCACAGCAGACTGTATCACCTGGGAGTAGCAGAATGTAAAAGGTAAAGGCTATTCTGTAACATGCCAAGTAGGCACAGAGGGGAGGCAGATATAAAGCTCTAACCATACTCAACCTCGGCATTAGAACAGGGTCGGTGCTCAACGCCATGCCCCAGCTGCTCTACCCCCCCTGGAGAGAGACCCAGTACCCACTTACAGGAAGCTGGGTGGGCCTCATGGCCAGCCTGGGTGAGTCCAAAAAATCTCGTCCCCACCAGGGTTCGAACCCCGGACCATCCAGCCCATAGTGAGTGCCTATACCGATTATGCTATCCCGGCTGCTGAGTAGTTACATGCAGCAATCCAAAATGCCAGATATGTCAGATACAAAATATCAGTGTAATTGGCATCGCACTTACAACACATATTTACTATGAATCTGACTCACCTGGCATTATGTGATCCAATAACTGCCAGCAAAAACTGCAATTCTGATACTTCATAACCCAGTAACTGATAGCACCATATATTGTGATAACACAGTAACATGACTGGATGGACAGGGCTCCTACATTCAAAATTTTTCTTCTGCATCACCATCCATCATCACCACCACCACCACCACCACCACCACCACCACCATCATCATCATCATCATCATTCAAAATGGCTGTGTGGTCCATCGCATTTGCTTAAGAAGAATATACATTACAAGATTTTGTGAAGTGTTGGATGGTATGCCCTATGCACATGTTTTGGAGAACTTCACTCTGTCCTCTTAAAGGACAACCAGTGACCCATGAAAGATGGTGGGTGAGTTGTGTGTAAAGCTATGCTTAACCTTTTAAAGCCTAGCAGTAACTTTACGTACCACCAGGTTTAACATTCAAAAATTCTACGTGGTGCCCACATTGCGTTTATGTGTTTTGTACGGATCTCAGAACAAACAGCAACTTTTGCCTTATAAAACATTAAGAGATTGGTTTTTATAACCAAGGTGGACAGTGTTTGCAGCACGGTACGCGCTGACTCCTTATATAAAACAGATATGCTTTGTCTTTAAAGGGTTAATCTAGAAAACTGAGTTAGGAGGGGTTTCTGGATGAAGGTAAGCAATCTTTAAATTCCATAAAAGGAATTTCTTGATAAACTGAGTAACCAGCCAATGCTGAAGGAAACTCCTGTGTCATGGAAATACTTTAGTGCACTGCTTTTAATTCATACACGACTAACAGCGTAACAGTAGGAGAATGCCAATGGTTAATAATAAAAAAAAATTAAAAAAAAAAAGGATGAGGCAGACTTTTCCCAAATGCCCATCGCAGAAACTCCAAATACTCTTATAGTGCAGAAGTGCAGAAAAACATTTAACTTTCTCTTGCATAATTAAAATATGTGTAATATGTAAATGCAAATACAAAGATACTACTTTTGCAGCACATTGTTTTTGCACTCACCGGAATAATGGCATATGCAATACCAGATGTCCCTGCTGAAGTACGAACTCAAATACAGCGGGAAAAACTGCTAGAGAAGGAAGCAAAATATGAGCATGGGACTCAGGGGAACCTTCATGCTAACTATGGTGAAATGCTGCTTGCTCAGAGGGAGCGAAGCCTAGCAGCTGCAGCTGGAGCTGCACGAAGTTGGTGGGAACGGAGACTCAGTCGTGTGTCAGACAGTCATGAGACTCAAGAAACATCACGACAGCACAAGGCTAGTAACAGCAACTCCACAGTATGGGAAGTGACAAGGTAGTGATAATCATGAATGTGAATTCACATTGAAGAATCTTATACAGTACTCACATAATAACTCATAAATTATGTAACCACATTCAAAAATGGGAACCTGTGGAAAACATTCGTTCTGTCTCTTTCTCATGCATACAAACATTTCTAACAAAATACCCCAGCCATTATAAGGGAAGTAGAAAGTGGTTTTACACATCCAGTCCATGAGTCTATCAGAATAAGCAAATGATGTAGGCACTGAACAAACCAGTACACTGCATTTGGCATGACAGGAAAAACAAATAACAGTTTCCTTCAGTTAACTATAGGAAACGCTCTGGCACAGACTTGAACTGCCACTGCCTACCTCTCCTTCCTGTTAAATTCTGGGAAGTCTGTACTAAATTTCTGGAAACAAAACCCGGAATATTTAACAACATTAATACGTATTTTAAGCAGTAGACAGGAAGCAGAACACAGAAATTTTTATTTACATATGGTTCCCAAACTTTGGTGTTTGAACCCCTTTACATGAAATGCTTCTGGTGGTTTATCTGAAAAAAGAATGCAATGGTGGACTTTTATGTGTATTATTTTTTTAAGTAAAAGTGTAAAGGAAAACACAATAATAAGGGTGGCAGTGTTCCAACCACCAGTTTCAAAATAACACCACCCTTGAAAGTCTGTTCCAATGACAAAATTGAGATATAACTATTTTAAATTAATACAGTCAAATTTCACCACACAGTTCAGTATTCTTGCATTAATTTATGACTGACATAATGTATAGTACCAACTTCCTTAACAGGCAGCCCAAATCCACAAATTTTATGAACAAAAGTGTACATTCAGTATGTTTCATTCTCCTTCCCAACAGTCTACAGTGTTTTCCTGTGCAACCTACTGTCTCCTCTTATGACAACACCATTCTTGATTGCACTCTTTCTGACAGATGACCACAGGTTTCCCAAAAAGAAAATAAAATTAAAACAGCAATTAAATGGCAGAGCTTAACAATGTGCGGTCCAGTGTTAAAGTGTCTCCTGTCTCAGCCAACAGTGAGCCACAGAATTATCAGACTTCTCAGGAATATTCCCAGCAGAAATGCAGACACAATTTTTGCAGATATACACTCAGGTGGAACCCTCTGATGATCCTCCTATCTGGCTGGATCTACCCATACTGCACAGTTCATTTTGTGGAAACAATGCCCAGAAAACATACTGTACCATATGTGCACAATACAAAACAAACAGTTTCAACCAATGCTCTGCTCAGTTATAGCAGCAATGCTCATGTAGTCACACACAGCAAATCAAACAAAAGCTGCATAACATTCCAATCCATCATGACTCAAGTGCACTTACCAATTTTGATTTAAGGGTGCTTATTTTACTGCCAATATTTGTATAAAAATTATTGATTTTTAACATTGCATCGTGTCTTTTTATGAAATTAACTGGCATGTTCAATAATTTAGTTCTAATTTGTTGCCAATGAAAATAATAGTATACATTTCATTGTCTCAGATAATATCAAGTATATATGCCAGTCATTAACATTACCTGTTATAAAATTTTATAGCCTAACTATTCCTGAATACAAGAATATCTAATCAAAACATTCCTCACTATCCATTTCTGAGAATCACAGGTTCCATCTTCACAATAAATTAACCTATTAACCCATTTCTGCGAGGTACAGTATGCAGTGATCAGTGGTAATCGCCAAACTCACCACTACTAAACAGTGATGTATCAAACCTCTCCATTGTTAGTGCTTACAGGGTATGTGGCACCCCGTTTGTTTCACATCTGACATGTCGATCTCATCACATAATAAATGCCATGCAGTAACGACCAGAAACAGGTCAGATAATGTGTCTCATAAGCTTCTGCAGTGAAAAAATGCAATGAAAAATTGTTCACTTTGACCAAATATCAAGTTTCATGGTAGGTATCAAGGCATAATAAAACAAATACTGAAGATACAGCCCTACTTTACATAAAATCAAATATTAATAAGATAAAGTAGCACAGATTGTGCACAAAAAAAATGAAGCATTTCGGACACAGAATCTGGAAGTAAGTTAATCACCAAAAGCAAACACAGTACACTGCTCTAAGACCACTATTTAGAGGCAAAATATAAATTATTTACAGTGTGTAAAAGTAAAGCTGTCCCTGTACATGTCATGAAGGCATAAGGGGCAGCAGAGGCACACCTGCACGAATTCTAACCTCTGCAGGAGATGGAGGTGAGTGTTCAGCATCATACCCCAGCTGCTTTATCTCCAGCGAAGGAGTCCTTGGTCTCCACTGAATAGGAGGTTGGGTGGGTTACATGGCCAGTCTGGACACTTTGGAAAGGAGAAAATGTCTTACCCCGCCAGGAATTGAACACAGTTCCTCAGCCACCCAGCCCATAGCTCCATAACTGTAACAACTGTGCTATCTGTGCAACTGTGGCTCCCACTTATAATTGTGAATTGAAGTCAAAATTGTAACCTCAAAGATCTGGGTCTCCTAGAACATTCCTCAAAACTTGTCATTCCCTTGGTTCAGTATTGGTTTTGTTAATATTATCTCAGCTGTAAAGATTACATAACTTGTGATAAAATAACTGGGCCATTATAAATAGTAAATTCTAAATAATGTGACAAGAAGCAGCCATACATAGTTTTCAGGTACTATTTCAGAATCTGCCCCATGCCACTCTGTAAAGAGAGTAATAATTAAGTCATATCTTGGTAGTTACAAAATAATTTGGCGCTTACCAGTATTCACTGACAATCTTCAATATTGCCATTGTCTAAACAAAACAGGAGGAGAAAGAAGCATTATAAGTATACAAAGACAAATGAACCAGTGATTTCAATGGTAAGATCAGAACATGGATTTTTGTAGAAATATGTCAGTGCAAAGACAAATATAAACACTGATATGATACAGTATCAGAACTTCTATACAACACCTGGAGTGTAATCCATGGCTCACTGCCATGTTCATCCCATTGCAATAACATTTCAATGGCCCCACAAAAATCTTGATACCATCCACCAAGCCAAATTAAGCTGTATTTCTGTGTTTTTACTGACACTCTCTTGACTGCACTGGCCACGTTGTGTCACAAGAGATGATGACTATACACAGTACTTCTTAATTGCATACAATACACATAAGGATCATGTTCCGTTACTAAAGTCACTCCAAAAGCTGTCTTTAACACATACGCGATTTTCTTGTTTGCAAGATATGGCAACGGTGAACTGCCAGAACTATTGCAGGATGAACTTTTTGGCAATGCAACAAACTTTGTAGTTCATACATTCATTGCATTTCATTAAAACCACCCCACATGGTGAATTGGAACATACAGGAGAAAAAGTTGTGACTTCATTCAAACTATTTTCTCAGTCACACAAAATGACTCAGCAAAGCCATCATAGATCTCAGTCAGGGTTCTAGCACCCTGGCCAAAATTCAATCCACAAAACTCACGAATGCAAACCAGCTACCTGTATGGACTGCCCTATTCTTCACTATAATTTTGTGACATCTCAAATTAACCTGCGTATGAAGAGATAATAAACATTTTACAGGAAGTTCTCAGAACCTCCGACAAGCTCCCAGCACCCTACCTGAAAAGTCTGCTTTAATAATTACCACTGACTATATATTGTCGGCCATGCCATGGAAAATGCATGCTTAAAAGTGCAGTTACAAATATTATGTTAAGAGTTACGCAAAACAACTCACAGACAAAAACATAGGTGTTTATATTGTCTCTTTCTCCCCCAGCCTTTATTGTTATTGTCTCCCTTGTCATTACTACAATGTGTATATATGTTCATACCCATGTTATTTATACGATTATATTTTCATATTTCAAACGAATGTGCATATATGTATTTTTCATCACAAATCAGACAAAACTGTAAAATACAATAAGTTTTCAATTTAATTATGTTGTTGCTCCATGCCTGATAAAAAAACTCCTCTCCAGATCTCACAAAGTAAGCGGCACAGATAACAGCATGCAAACATCTGGACTATTGGTTTTACCGCTTAAGAATTTCAGCGATTTATGACATACTGCTTTACATGGGATGGGGTCAGAAATGAGCTTCCATTCAACAAATAAAGCAATTTAACAACCAAAATAGATGCAGCAATCCCCCTTGTGAAGCTTATACTTGCCCAAATGATGGTTGCCCTTTTGGATTTTACACCATGCAGTAAAGGTTCGTTTTGACAATTTGAAGAAACATACTGCCCCCCCCCCCCCCCTTCAAGGAAGAAAAACTACTTCAGGTGGATGTTGAAGCAATAGGGAGGAAGAAATATGTCAGTTATATAGTGGCCAATCACAGTTATGACCCTCACTGAAAACCACCACGAAAACCTGAAAATCTACATACATTAATAGCTGCTCAGGTGGTCACAAAATTACCCTCATTTTATTGAACTTACAGATTCCTTACCTTGTTCACAACAGCCTGCAACTAGTCCCTTTCCTCAGCCAGAAAAAATTCAATCCACACCCTCTTATCCCAGTAATATAAAATCCTTTTTAATATTATCATCCGTCACTCAAGTGATCCGTTTCCTCCAGGTGTTCCTACCATGCACTTCTATTCTCTTCCAAAACTGCCACATGTTGTCACCTACCTCATTCTCCTTGATATGAGCAGCCTAATAATACCTGGTGAGGAATACACACCATGAAGATAATTGTTATACCATTTTCTCCAACTGCCTGGAATTTAATCAGTACCTCTTCAATACCTTTTCGGCTTTTAACAGCAGACCCAATCTCACAGGCACTTGGCTGTGGTATGAAGGCTAAGCTGTATGTACACTGTTCAGTTTCCCTAACCTCATTAACTCCAGCATATTCAACGACTAACAGGTGTGATTCTTCCAACTATTCAAAATACTCTGGCAATCTCCAAACAGATCACCCTTCCTTTCCTTTACCAGCTTATTGCTAAGTTGGTAACCTTTTTAAATTCATTTATGCCTGAATAAAACTCTCTAATCATCTTCTTCATCCTTGTTTCAAGTTCATTAATTTTAAACTTGATTTATAAACAAGTTCCAAATGATGTTTACACACATATATATGCCACAAAACTGCACCACATATGTGGGCCCATCATTGACTTCAAGGCCTGCTACATTCTACCCACATTTAGCAAAAAGTACCGATTTCTTGGGCGCTGCGATGTTCACTATGTAAACTAACCAAAATTAGTGGAATGGTGGAAACCAAAACTGACATATCATTGCAACCTTTAAAACCTCATAAAATGTTAAAAGACTTTTCAAATGCACACATGACATAAACCCAGTATCCTGCGTTCTTATGCAATCGAGACGTGTTAGATCAAAAAGGGGTATATACTGATAAATAATTAATAACACAGTATACTGGATTTATAACACATGTGAATTTATGAACTTTTTAACACTTGACACTGTGGCTGATTCCAAGAGAGGACATGGCAATGCTCAATAAATCAGTATTTTTTTCCAAAAACATGGCAAACTGACTGAGGCATTGAAGACAGTGATGACAGTGCTGACAGAGCACAAAAATGCATACATCATGCAGTTTCATGACACAGATATGTGCATAAAGATTGTTTGAAACTTGTTGATAAATTACTCAAAAATCAACAAACCACACAATATGTAGAACTTAACAAGTTCATTAATTTTACCTTTCTATCTTCCTTCTTCTTGCTTCTGAAATGACTGCCACTTCAGGTCTTACATTATTGAGACTGTCTCATTCATATGTCTCAGATCCTGAAACCACTGCAATTTTTCTTGTATCCTTTGATCTTAAAACTGTGAACATATTTTGTCAAAACATAGTTTGTGCTGCTTCACTTCATAATAACCTGAACTTTCTGTGGTTAAGAGCATGATATTCCCCTTAATATTTCCTGAAGCCCCACTAACATTCCCACTGTCATCAAAGTTCCATACATTTTGACTTTATACAGTCACATACACATTGATTAGTTTCTTCAGATTGAATCTCTCCATATCAAGCTATTAGATACCCCCTGTACAATTTTCTATGGCCTTCTGTTACCTGCTTCCAATCAGGAGTGTTAAGTATGCCACAAACATGCATCAGATTGGTTCCCAATAGTGATGGTATGAATACACATCAATATGGTCCAGACTGCTTTGTTTCAAATATTCTTATAGGGAACTGTGCTTTGTGACACTTCTGAAGTTACCCTGGGTTCTCTCTAATTAACTTCAATTTACTCACAAAATTTCAGGACACTGAATGTCTGATGATACTATGACTATAGCAGTTCGGAAGTTTAATGTTATGGAAAGCATATTATAATCAAAATTACAATTAATCTAAAAGAAGGCAGGGAAATGCCAAGACTTTTATGCCCATGTCCCTCATCAACAGAATATAGGACCACATTACAATGCAGATAAATCCCTTGAAAATGTGGCAAAGATCAAATATTTGGAAACAGCACTAAAGAATCAAAATTGCACTCATGAAGGAATTAAAAGCACATTAAATATGTGGAATGCCTGCTACCATTCAGTTCAGGATCTTCTGTCTTATCACCCGCTATCTAAAAAGTATGAACTAAAATACAGGAACCTATGACTTTGTTTCTTGTTTTACATGGGTGTAAAACTTGGGTCTCTTTATCAAATAAAGCACAGACTGACAATGTTTGAGAACAGGATGCAGAAGAGAATATGTAGAACTAAGGGACAGAAACTAACAGGAGTCTGGAGAACACTGAGTATTGGAGCTTCATGATCTGCACTCCTTGCCAACTATTATTTGAGCATCGACATGAGAAAGGTGCAATGGATGGTGCATCTGGCATTCATAATAAATGCATACAGCATTTTGGTGGGAAAACCATATGGAAACAAGAAAGACAGTGCACATTTATCATAACAATGCGGTGCATTTGTGCAACCATTGCTGCCGTGGAAAAAGCAATAAGTATTACATATTCTGGGTGTGTTTGTACACTTACTTATCCGGCATGCAATTCAAATGCGCAATATTATCATCTATGGCCTGTCTGGCTCTACAATATTCTTCCACATTACCTCATAAACGGCACGACTTTCGAAAAAAAAAAAGTTACTGAGCACAGAACATGTGTTTTGATGTCCTCTACAACTTTTGCCTGAAACAGTTCTCATTCTAGGAAGAAACGAGCGAGATATGACCATAAATGTAGGCGTATATAGGTCTTCATGTAAAGTACCCTTGTCAAATTTTAATGAACTTTGAATGTTCAGATTTTCGAGAAATACTCAACTAACAAGTTTCATGAAGATCTGTCCAGTGGCAGCCGAGGTGTTCCATGTGGGAGGACGGACAGGCAGGTAGGCATGACGAAGCAACAGTCGCTTTTCGCAATTTTGCGAACGCGCCTAAAAACCGCTTGGAAGAAGTTGGTGCAGATGGGAGTACAAATGAAAAATCGATATTAAGAAAAATTCAGTGGGATGACATGGACGGGATACATCTGGCTGAAGATATGGACAAGTGGCAGACTCTTGTGGACAGGGTAATAAACCTTTCGGGGTTTCATAACGTGCGGGAAACTTCTTGACTACCCAAGGGACCACTCATTAGCAACTCAACAAGGACCTGCTGCACGCACTCTTGAACTTCATTTCTACCTCACCTTACACAGGAAGAAACGCCTGAACTTCCACAGCAACAAACGACACACAGGATTCTATCAGCACTAAGAAAGCACTACACAAATAGGCTTTATATGCTTTCACGCGGACTGAGGGCTGATAAAACAATTCACACCATACACCACCACTCGACACCCACGGCATGACATTCTGCCCTACGGATTACAGATTAATACCTTTCACGGATTGGAAAGTGCGTGCAAATGTAAATCTGCACCGCCGTGTGGTGGTAACTTACGGAACTATGTGGCATAAGCAGCCTACTGGTTTGCCATACCCGCGCCTTCGCCCTCCTGCCGGCAAACCAGCCGCGGGCGAAATCAAAATGCCACTAATAAAATAATGAACTTCGAAATTATTACAAACCAACTAAATACATTTATCAGGAAATACTATTTTACATTATATTTTCTCCAACATATTTCTGCTCGCATCAAAATATAATGTAAAATGATAAGGTATATTTATTGCCCAATATACGTATTCAGTTGTTGTGTAACAGTGATACAATGCACAGAAAATGCAGAATATTGAGATTCAAAATTATAGTCTTCCGAGTTATAGGACTGTGTAGTCTGACTGGTGGATACCGAGGTTTCGGTCAGGAGATACTGCCTCCATCTGCTGAGTGCCTGTGAAGACACATACAGAATGCTCCTCCAGAATATTCATAACCATGTACCCGACCACACAGTCTCCAAACCCACACCTCATTCTGAATCCTCACCAGTGTGAACACCTCAAATCCTGTACACAGAATGTAAAGAACAAGTGAAGTGTAGATGGAAATGTCAAGTCAGGAAAACTGACTTACAGGAAGTGCAGTAGGTTTTTTAGAGATACAGCATTTAATACCACATTCTTTTTCCACCAATTGTATACGCTTTTCTCATATTTTGCCTCTCTAACAAACTGAGGAAGTGAGATCTGGAACATTTTCTGGTTTAAACATTATGAGCATAAATACACCATGTAGGGTCAGGACCACTATGATGAATTTCAAAGTTCTGCTAAAATGATATCGCAAGGACAATCACACACTAAAACTACTTACAATTTTGAACGTTCTCGAAGTAGAAACAACTGCCTCCATTATACACAACTGTCACAACATGAAATAAATTAAGTACATATGCCATAACCATGATTACATAAAAAAAAACTTCAATTCTGATGGTGATATTTTCTTCACAGTACACAAAACACTAATATGTTAAAGCAGCAGCATTGCCCAGTGTTACACAGCAGTTAACAGACAAAACACCAACAATACACAGTGTATCACAAAACACCAGTTCATTCTGAAATCACTGGGGTCCGAGACAACAGCGTGCACAGACAACAGCCACATGGCCATTGCAACTTGCACTTGCAATGGCATTTTACCGCTTCTGTCTGTGAACAAGTATACTATTTTAAATGGTAATCCACCTCCTGTTGTTCACACAACAGTTTGTGCTGTAAGCAAAACAACTGATTAACATATACCGCCTTCATATAAAGTAAAGCTTTCTCCATGTTTCATTAAGCACTGCACAGTAAGGGTATTGAGGGGTGTGAGCCAGATCAGTCCCATCAGGAACATGACATCTTATGTAAAATGATGTTAATATCTTCCATCCATGTCTAGCCCCCAAATAATCTGTTCCATTGAGTTGCAAACTATAGAAAATGAACTGCTTTCTCTTCCATTCAGTTTCTCTGACCTAAAAAGCATATCATTTCTGAAACATCCCATGCATACGATATGTCCTGCCATTCCTTTCCTCCTCAGTTTTGTAGCCTTGACATTATTTGGTGAACACTACATATTATTACACAGTGTAGTGCATTATCAACCATAATAACACAATTTACATACTTCAGGCAATGTGTATTATTTTAAATTATAAAAAATATGCTTGCACACTAATGTGTCCAAGGACTGTGCTGAGGTAAGTATCCCTTAGTTCCTGTGGGAAAATATTCACCATGACAGCAAAGAATTCCTTCTCTTTGTTAAAGTCAGTGTTATCTCCTTCTCCTCTGGTGACTTTTCTACAAAAAAAATATACTACAGAGCACAATACACTACTTGTACTTAAACAAATGAATAGAAAAATTCTGTGTTAAGATTGCAATACAGTCACACTACTCAAACATGAAGTACAAGAAAGACACTCACTAGAGCTGTGGTTTCCAAACTTTTTACAATTTGGTAATTTTGATCATTTTAGTCACATTGGTCATTCTGGTCATTTTAGTCACATTGATCATTCTGGTCATTTTAGTCACAATGGTCATTCTGGTCATTTTGGTCATACTGGTCACATTGGTCATTAGGTTTAGGCATAAGTTATGTTAGGTTATTAATTACTAAATTTATATTAATAATTGTATTTGTATATTAATTTAATTATTTACAAATATTTGGTACTTTTGGCACATTTGGCTCTTTTAGGTCTTTAGACGTTTAGGTCCTTATGTTCTTAGGTCTTTAGGCTAGGTTACATTGGGTTGGGTTGGTTTGGGTTATGTATTTAATTACTTACTTATTACTTACTCATTATTTATTTATTTATTTATTTACTTATTTCTTTATTTCTTTATTGGCAGACGGTAATGTTGTCCAACAAAATCTTACGAACACGATCTGCTCATTCTTAAGTTTAACTGACAAAAGGCTAAAATGGGGTGCCTCTTGTGGGTGTGAGAGCCATGGCTTGAATTTTATGCCTCACCTACAACAATTATTTCTGTTTTGGATGAAAATATAAATTTTGTTCCAAACCTTGAATTGTGGAATGTGGCTGCAATCTGTATCAACAAGGTTGAGCATGACTATCCAGTTGATATCGTGTCTGCAATAGTCCCTTGCTGTCAGCATTAACACATGCCATTTCAAAATCTTTGTTCTCAATTGTTTTAAGCAAAAGGCAGAGTACCAACAGACTGACTCAAAACCAGCACATAGGCCACATATACATATTTGCTCTTCAATCAAAATCTGATGTGAACACAAATATTGAAGAGTCACACAAAATGGCAACAAACTGTCTCAACAGTATTGCCAAAAACATGCCCTCCCAATGAAATCCTTTGACATTTATGCACATAATTCCAAATAAGAGCACTTGCATTTACTTGGAGTTATAAGAATAATATGCAAAATGCATGGAATATGAATAATATTCAGATCCTATGACCTATTCCTCCAACTCTGACAAACACCTAACACACTGTCAACGTGATCCCACACACAGCATTGCCTTCTTGCAAAGCAAGCAGTTGCCCAACAATAAAAATGGTTCCAAAGTTACATAGAGAATAAGCATTTATTCTGGATTTACAAGCACCCTGGGCCAGATCAACCCCATCAGCAAAATTACACTTTATATAAGATGAAGTTATTATCTTCCTTCTCTGTCTAGGCTTCCCAAATAATCTCTTATATTCAGTTGTCAACAACGAACTGCGTACTAACATCTCTTCCATGGAGTTTCTTTGACGTACACAATATATCATTTCCGAAACAGCCCATGCATGCCACATACCCTACCAGTCATATCCTTCTTAGTTTTGTAATCTTGACATTACTTGGTGAACAATACATTTTATTATTTAGTGTAGTTCATTATGAAACATAATATCACAATGCACATAATAGTAGGATAATAATACTATGGTAATATTAGAATCTATCTCAAAACTAAGAAAGAAGGTCATGAACTGGATTCATCTGTCTCAGGATGGGAGGCAGCAGCACAAACTTTTGAATACAGTATGGAACCATTGTTATCTACCAAATGCAGGAAATTTCTTGACTACCAGAATAAGTCTTAAATTCTCAAGATCAACTCTGCTCCATATAGTCAGTCGGCCAGCCAGCCAGCCAGACAGCCAGCCAGCCAGCCAGCCAGCCAGCCGGCCAGCCAGTCATTTGGTCAGTTACTGGTAATAACAGAGAACCATACAACAAATTCCTAGACTCATCTTTTCCTACTTTAAAGAATGTGAAATAATGGGACTAAAAGTTGATGCAGACACTCTTCTTCCATTCATTAGGAAATTCGACTGCATGTTTCCAGAAGTACCCCGAATATAGTAATCATAACGTTGCCTACCAAGCTTGGTATTCAGTTTCATTTCGAGTTATTTACGTGGATGAACAAAAAGAAGCTGTCAAATAAGAAAACGGATTTTATTTTATCAATGCATGGCTCTAGCCCAAGATCCAGGCTAAAGCGAGAGGTGCAAAAGCCTGTCTGTCTGGCCCACTACTATATAGACCTGAACATTTATTTCTGCCTAAATATCGGGTAATCAAATAGAGAATCCGATAGGCTGGTTGTGTCACTTGCAGAGCAAACAAGACAAATGAGTGCTGGATTTTGGTGAAGAATCTTGAAAGAAATATATCTATTGGAACACACTGGCATAGACAAGACGATAATACTGAATTGGGCCTCAACGAAATAGGATAGAAGGATATGGGCTGTACCGCTCTGGCTCAAAATAGGACCAGTGTTTGGCTGTTGTAACACGGTAATACAATTTCAGGTTCCATAAAATGCGGGGAATTTCTCAACCAGCTAAGCAACAATTCGTTTCTCGTGACAGGCTTCGTTTCCTGGAGGTGGTCAGTCAGTTTGATGCATCTTAATAGGTGTACTCAGATGGAGCAATTCAGCCCTCGAAGATGAGATCACGTCAAGTAATTTCTTCTAACATGAATATATAAGCAGTACATTCCTTCGAAATCCTAGTACTCCGAGCTACACGTCGTCATGTCCCAGAATACCTTACTTGATTATAGCACCATCTTGGACAGCTCCGTGTCACACCGGTATTTCTTAACAGATAGTGGAGCCCTGTCGAAAGCGTAGTTTTCAAGAATACCGCAACCGTGAGTGCGCGATGCGTGATTACGCTTGCGGGAAGGTGATTTTTCACATGCATGACAGCGTCATTTTCGTTACAGTGTCTGTGTAACTGAACAGTCCTCGACAAGTCTAGTGAGATTCCAGGATTTTGAAGTAAATGGAAGAGGAGGAAGGCAAAAGCCATACGTGTATGTGGGAATATTTAGGTTGTCACTTCAACAGTGAGCATGCTGCGGCATCTTCTCCCTCATATCACAAACTCGTAATTTTACACCTTCCATACTGACTTTTATGGCCCAACGGTACGCAGCAGAACATATTCTCACTAAATTATTTAAAATTTTCCATCAAAATAGGGTAAATTTCCTTATAGCCCTTGGAGGAAACTCATTCTCACCAAAAGTTCTGCGTGGCACGCAGCAGTCTACTGGTAGGCGTTACCTGACACGGATCAGTGATAATGCATGCGTGCTGACTTTAAAATCACGCGCCCATATTTTAACAAACCACAAACACACTCTATTAACAAGTAACCTCTGCGCGATCAAGAAACTGCCCATCACGCGTCACGTGTTCACGGATGCGTGGTTGTTAAAAAAGAAGGCTGAAAGGTGGGGCTCTCAGGAACACTTTCGCGAGTTGTTTCGTTTAAAGCGGATCATCGCTACGTAAGAGCTATATGGTTTATTTTCGAACTCGGCCAAGAACAGGAGAGGAAAGTCTGGATACGCCATCTTGGAACATCAAAACCTTATCAAATAAGAATCTCCACCGCCGTAAATTACAAGGTAAAACTCCGCAGTTAAACACAGAGTATACTGCCAAGTACAAGAACGGAAAGTAAACACTGTGCAGTAAAACCTTAGAAACGGAAAACACAATACACTGAAACTGTTATAAAATATTTATGTTGCGGAGTCAAATCCATAAATGACTGATTAGCTTACCACATTACCTTGAAAGCGCCCGAATAACAGAATATGAGTGCGGTAGGCCAAGGGCGGGACTGATGAGGAATCGTCATTCGAATGCCGGCAGGGGCAGATATTCGTCTCATCACCATAAGCATCCCTACTGGCTCCTTCCCCAGAAACACAGCAGCGGATCAGCAACACCGACCCCTCGCTGCAGTGTAGCGCCCAGTTGTGGTTGGAAGTTCAGTTCTTTCAAATTTCCTTACGGCCTTTACCTCTTCTTAAAAAGAGAATCTTTAAATAAAGAATACGTTAAGCAGATAACAAAATATGCGTACACTAAATCACTGTATTAAGAAAGCAGATACACATAGCACTCAAGTGCACGTGTACGTTGTGGCATAAATATACAGCTTGGAGTTGCTTAGAAAAATGTAACTAAATTGTAAAAATTAACACTGAGAAGATAAGGCTGAAACACTGCCTTCAGGGAAAAGAATAGATTAGATACATGTTACTCACGCTTTAGGCATATGTGGCTGTTATTTCACGTAAAATAATCTTGGTAGAGGTAATTGTTGGGAATTGTCGAATTGGAAGATCTAAATATAAATAGGGATATAAAAGCTGGATCTTATGGAGATACGAATTTTATAACTTAATTTCCCTTCCTACCTTATTGTTTGCCACAGATTCCAATTTCAAAAGAGGCGCAATATTTTTATGTAGAAAGTAATGAGGTGGCAGGTTATATAATGGACAGATTTTTAAACACACATTTGTTGGTTTCTCAGTAAAATGCAAGACACAGGAGCTTCATTAATAGGAAGGACTTTAAATTTAACATTTGCAATAAGCCCATCCTGTTTGGCCAAGGAACGGTGCACTCCCGAAACTGATAACTCTGAAAAATATATACATTCTTGGAGATCAGTTTTTTAAACGGAAAGAAGGATTTGCTCAAATTACGTCCAGGAAGAAAAATGCTATTCTGGGGGGTTTTGACCATTCTAGGGTCAACGTCAATGTTCCTTCTGTGTAAGCGTGTTCGTGAAACGTCTTTAGTTTCATCTCCATTCAAGTGTGGCAGAAAGCAGTTGACGTAAAGCTAGCACCAGTTCCAAGAATTTATTACTCTGTTTCGAGTTCGTCTTAGACAACCCAAAATTTAACAAATACATTTACAGTATTTTTGCTGCAGTATCGTTTTTATCTGTGATCCCTGCTTTTTAAATTTTGTGTAACTTGCATTTAAGCGCCTTGTGGTTATGCAGACATTTCAGCCGTACAGGCCTAAAGGTATTCTACAGCTGAGCGGTGAAAACTTTTTACTCCTTACCACTTCTCTCTCTCGGACTTCGCTTTCAGCAAATGTCAAAAGAAAATTGTTCAGGCGTTCGAAATTCCACTTTACAAAACTTAAGATTTTTCTCGGGAAGAGGGGTTGAAATATTCATTCGGTCTTGTGTCTGGCAATTTTCAGCTCATCCTTTTGTCCGGTAGTATCTTAAAATGGCGGACTGACAGCGGACAGGACTAGAAAGATACAGACCCAGCATTCAATTTGACGATGATTACAGAAATAGGGAATACGAATACAAGCGCATTATTGTTTATTCTATTGCGCTTTTATATACGTCCTTAGGTCTGTTTTATCAAAGAATCTTAGAAATTATCAAATGCAGAAAAGGTGACATAAATTTAATACTTTCGTAGTCCTTCCCTCTTCTATCTACTCACAGTAGGTGTCGATGTTGTTTATTTTCACTTGATCACGCTCAGACACACACCTCAGTCGGTAGGGCTCCTCTGGACAAGGGATCGGCCCGTCGCAGAGACCTCTACCTGACAACCTAAACACTCACAAGAGACAAACATCCACGCCGCGGGGGGATTCGAACCCACGATCCGAGCAAGAGCTAGAACTACGTCTTAGACCGCGCGGCCACTGGGATCGACGACATAAATTTAATATTCCTCTTAATTCCCGAGCTTGCATGTCATATATCAATAAACAAGTACGACTAATGTGTATGTACTGTGTTTGTATCGCATTCCCATCTAAAAAGGTACAACTAAGCACTTAAAATGGCCTAGAAGAATAGTGGCAGATGTCTGAACAAATTATTGCAAGTTATTACACTTGTTATTAGACTCGAAATCGTAACTCTAAAATTCAATCAAAATCTTTTGACGCGGTTTAACTAATGACATGGATATAACGAGCCCCATCTCTGTTACTTGAAGCAATCAAATTTTGTGTGGCAGGTGGTACTTCAAAAAGAAGAACGGGATGAATGCAGACTCAACAAAACATGATAATATTAATTCCCAAAGGGTTGCAAATTCCGTCGCATTTTCACTACTCGTCAGGAAAACATAAATCTTCATGTAGGATTTCTTTTAAAAATCTGGTTGACGGTGTTACATGTTAAATGTTAAGTTTACCTGAACACGTACTTTCGGCGCGAATTATTGCATAAACGTATAGCTGCACACATGTTGCAAGCAAGGCAAATCAAATGTATCACCCTGCAATAATAACAGCATAAACGTATAGCTGCACACATGTTGCAAGCAAGGCAAATCAAATGTATCACCCTGCAATAATAACAGCGTTAACGTGACGCAATATTCAAAGGAAAAAAAAAGTTTTGTAAGTAATAATGACAATATTTCGGGGATGCACCTTTCCTTGTTTCACCCGCTCGCCACGGTGAGGCACAGGACATGAGCGGGACCTGAAAAGAGACCCCAAAAAAAAAAAAAGAAAAAAAGAGAAAGAACACAATTAGTAAAAGCAGTAACACGTACATTCCGGGAACAGTTGAAAACGGTAATAAGTACAGTCCGCAAATAAGAAACTTGGAAGTGGTGAAAACTTACCTGTGCTGTCCGTGTTCTTGTACTTCATTCTTGTTCATCTTCTTGTATGTATAGTTCTTGGTTCAGTACGCCACGCACAAATATTCATGGAAAATATATGTGTGAATAAGTGCTTTGTATTCTAGGTTCATTACATATGTAATCGTTTTCAGAAAAGGATCATGCAATGACCATTTAAATACAAAGGCATATCGTCGACTCTTGCGTATGAAAACAAACACATGGTGTACCGGAGCGAAAACTATCGTTTTCAGACACAGTTACGGTTACCTATCGGAAGTTAAAAAATCGATATATTCTTGCCTTTAAAGTCCAACGTGCGTTTATTGCGTTGGAACGGCGCTTCTTTCAATAAGCGTGACAGCAGCATAAAAAAAATTGACAGCTTCTTCTTTTTCTTCGTCCATTGAAACCTTAAAATCAAACAAATTATGTTCGCAGAACGCTACATTAATTCCGTAAATCAAACGCTAACGCAAGCAAGATCCAGTAAACAACGTTCCTATTCTTTGCTTTCAGGCTTATGAAAGAAATTTGCGACTGTAATACAAAACCTGCCGAGTGTAACACAGCCTGGCGACTACTCGCGGAAACGTCCAACGCCAGTCAATTCGTTCGCATTCTAATACGGAGGCTGTTCGACTGATACTGACTATTATGTTATACTGTGTGGATATCAAAATATGACCCCTACGACGATAATTCTGTGACTTTACAGGCACCTGAAATGTAAGGGCTACTAATGCGCTTTCACTCCTCCATTCGCAACGACGCACACGACCGACCTTCAATTCTTATCCATCGATGTCCTCCACGTTGTTGGTCTTCGGTGTCCGGGACCTACCTTTGGTTTGTCCCTCGATGGCTGCTCCAGATGCTGGAGGGTGGGATGATTTATACAACGCATTCACACCACATTCACACAAGCATACCTAACAAATGACTGTATGAGTATCGGTAACGTTACGGTTTGCGCGTTGCTCCTTTGCAGTTGGTCCTGGGTTCGAAGTTCTGCTCCGCATGACCGCTGCTGCAATCCTTCGATTGTAGCAAACGTTGACACTATCACAGCACTTGCTATTGTAGCACTGTCACTGTCACTATCACTGCCACTGCCACTATCACTGTCACTATCACTGCCACTATCACTAGCACTAGCACTTATGAGCTCTTGCAATCGCTTTCGTATTCACATCACACGTAATTAAACGCTGAACGATCAAAACGTTCACGAAGTTTCTAAGGTTCCACTCGAAAAAACTAATCACTGGAAAAACACTATTCAAGACCACGAAGAACATAATATGTTTTAAAAAATGTGGTATACGAATTATTATTCACTGCACAAACACTCTCGCAAATTTTCAGACGTCCCACTGACACTCGCAAATGTAAGAATTATTATATTCGGTCCCTAAACACTCCCAAAAATAAACAAGACCAAAATTTTGAAGCCACACGAAATTAATCCACAGGTTGTCTGTCTGTTGGGCTTGAGTCTTTCTGCAATGTTAAAAGTGACACTCTCCAGTAGCAACGAATTTAGAGAAACGCCAGTCTCTGTCGATAGTTATTGTCACAGACTGTTTGAAAATAAATACTGAATTCGAAATTTAAAATGTGTGCAGACCTAGCAGATGCTTCTTACATTAATTTTGTGCATTAACTAGTAAATCTTACTATTTCTAATTACGACTTGTAATGAAATCATTATAAGCGAGTTATGTGAATTAATTACCGTCCCCAATAATCGCCAGCTGGTATATAAATATCGGTGTTAATTAGAAAATCTAACAACATTTTACTTCGTGAAAACACGCTGTTAAGGAAAGGATCTCGTAGGTCTACTAAATTAGGTTAAGAGAATGGAGTAAATTACGTGAACATAAACATCGTCGACACGCGCTCAAATCAAACGATTTTTAATTTCACCTGATAGTGTTTCTCGAATCTAAACACAATAGGCAGAAAGAATTCTGTGAGGGGAGCTATTCAGAAGTGCCTACTTTAAATTATGGGATCATAACATTAAGGTGGAACAAGATTGCGACAATGTGGACTGGACTTAACTTCGTCAAGCCGATAAATGTGTAATTTACACGTTTGCTGTTTTACCTACATTTTCTCATACCTTATCAACCAGTAGAGCATGTCCAACCGGAAACGGTGGCGCAATTTGTTAATACGCCAGTACTTATAACGCTGTAAACCTGAAAAAACCCTTCCTATTCCCGGGCCATGATGGCAATTCAGTATCAAAATATTCTAACACGTAATTTATAAAAGTATTTAGTCCCCTACTCCCGGGCATGAGGCCCATCCTACATTAATTTATTTCAAAATATATGTGATATAAATATCAAACCCTACTATTCCCGGGCATGAAGCCCATCCCATATGAATATATTTTACAATATATTTCGTATAAGCATTGAACCCTCCTATTCCCAGGCATGAAGCCCCTCCTACTACAATATAATCTACTATACACTTATGGAAATATTTATCCTTCCTAGTCCCGGGCATGAAGCCTATCCAACGTCAATATATTTCAGAATACATCTTATATAAATAGTTAACCCTCCTATTCCTGGGCATGAAGCCCCTCCTAATACAATATAATCAACTATACACTTACGGAAATATTTATGCTTTTTAGTCCCAGGCATGAAGCCCCTCCTACATCAACATATTTCACAATACACCTAATACACATATTTAACCCTCCTGTTCCCGGGGCATGAAGACCCTCCGTCATCAATATATTCTATAATGAACTTAGGGAAACATTTAACACTCCTATTACCGAGGCATGAAGCCCCTCCTACTTCAATATATTTCAAAATGCACTGGATATAAATACTGACGCTCCTATTCCGGGGCATGAAGCCCGTCCTAAAGCAATATATTCTACAATACACTTACGGAAATATTTAGCCTTCCTATTCCCGGGCATGAAGCCCCTCCAACATCAATACATCCTACAATGAACTTATGGAAATATTTAACACTCTTTTTACCGAGGTATGAACCCCTCCTACATCAACATATTCTACAATGCACTTAGTGAAACATGTAGTACTCCTATGACCGAGGCATGTAGCCCTTCCTATATCAATATACTTCAAAACACGTTATATAAATATTTAACCCTTCTATTCCAGGAATATGAAACCCCATAGAAATATATTCTACAATACATTTACGGAAATATTTAACCCTGCTATTCTCGGGGCATGGAGCCCCTCCTATAAAATATATTCTACAGTACACTTACGGAAATATTTAACCCTCCTTTTCCCGGGGCATGAAGCCCCTCCTACGTCAATGTATTTCACAATACACTTTATAAAGGTACTTAACCCTCCTATTCCCGGGGCATGAAGCTCCTCCTATAAAATATATTCTACAATACACTTGCGGAAATACTTAAATCTCCTATTCCCGGGCATGAAGCCCATTCTACATCAGCATATTGTACAACGAAATTAGTGTAATATTTAACCCTCCTGTTACCGAGGCATGAAGCCCCTCCTACATCAATATATTCTACAATACACTTCGGGAAATATTTAACCCTCCTATTTCAGGGCATGAAGCCCCTACTATTAAATATATTCTACAATACACTTACGGAAATATTTAACCTTCCTCTTCCCGGGACGTGAAGCCGCTCCTGTAAAATATATTCTACAATACACTTACGGAAATATTTAACCCTCCTATTTGCAGGACATGAAGCCCTTCTTATAAAATATATTCTACAATTCACTTACGGAAATATCTAACCCTTCTATTCCTGGGGCATGAAGCCCCTCCTACATCAATATATTTCAAAATACACTTTATAAAAATACTTAACCCTCCTACTTTCGGGGCATGAAGCTCCTCCTAATTCAATATATTCTACAATACACTTAAGGAAATGTTTAACCCTCCTATTCCCGGGCATGAAGCCCCTCTTACATCAATATATTCTACAATGTACTTAGAAAATATTTAACACCCCTATTACCGTAGCATGAAGCCTCCCCTACATCAACATATTTCACAATACACCTTATATAAATATTTAGACCTCCTCTTCCCGGGCATGAAGCCGCTTCTACTTACGGTAATATTTAACCCTCCTATTAACGAGGCATGACGCCCCTCCTACAGCAATATATTCTAATATATATTCTAAGGAAGTATTTAACTATCCTATTCCCGGCCATGAAGGCCCTTCTCTAACAATATATTTCAAAATACACATTATGTAAGTGCTGAACCCTCTTATTCCCGGGCGTGCCCCCCCCCTTCATCAACATATTTCAAAATACGCGTTATATAAATAACTAACCCACTTATTCTCGGGCATGGTGTCCTCCCACATCAATATATTTCAATATACACGTTATATAAATATTTAACCCTCTCATTTCTGGCCATGAAGCTCTTCGTACATCAATATATTTCAAAATACACGTTCTATAAATATTTAATCCCCCTTTCCCGGAAATAGAGCTGCTGATACATCAGTATGTCCTGCAACATAATTTATAAAATTATGAAATATATGGGGACTCGAGCAACATTACGCAACCGTCGTATTGGCAGGCCAAAGATGGATATCTCTTTCTGTCCACGCCTCACGCAAAGTTTTGTATCTTTATGCATTGTCTTTATGCAAACAATTATTTTCACATTGGCCCTTATTCTATCATTTTGAACCACAAGTCTTTCCTATAAATACAGCTGAATACTTCTCAAAACCTACAAAACGACAGAATACTTGACCTCTTTGAACGCACTAGTATTTGCCCTCGCTTGTTTTAGTACAAAAATTATTACCCGCTGTTTCTCTACCTTTAAAAACGCAGCTTGAACAGAAGTAAATATCATGTGATTCAACAGCCAGTCCCTCCTTTCAATGAAGGCTATTCTGATTGGGTAGGATGACGTGCCAATTCCACGAAAGGTGAAACTCTAAGTTCAGACAAAATTTTGTTTGTAAAACGTCGTGTTGAACAACATGGGAAGACAAAACCTCATATTTCGGGTAAGGTCGTGGGGGAGTAAACGTGATTAAACTGACTCAGGTTGGGTATAATGGCATATTTTATGACGCTGAAATTTCGGAGATTCAATGATGAAAATACTAAAAATAGCAGAGCAATAAGCTAGCCTGACAGGACACTGGTATTAAATTAATATTGTGCTGACAGTCTATTGTGGAAATGCTGGCGACGAGAATCGTTTCCAAATTGTGAATGGCCAACGCCTTATTCATATACACCTACATTTCTACCTCCACGCCCCACATTCTGCTACGATGATACAACTTATCTTGCATTCGTAATTCTTCATTAAGGATAAAAAATGAATGCCTTATGTGTAGACCACACCTGTCTACCTGCCCGTCTGTCTGTGGCCTAATTCCTCAGACTAAACCGTTCCTCGGATTTTCATGAAAATTCTTGTGTACTCTAAAACCGTGTCACATTTCGAAAGTAAACAATATCTTGGCAAAGCCTACCCACTACTCCACATCATGGGGTACACGATTTGCAGTCTTGTTGCTAATAATTTTATCACATATTCGAAGTGTATGACCATATACACAGTGCTGTTTTTATCTATCATCCACGAAACGTTAATGGACCAACGGGTAAAATTTAAAAGACAGTAATGTGAATTAAGCTCTGCTGTGCCAAAAATGAAATCTGAACCAGCGTAACAAATCAGATAGGGCGTAGTCAAATATTCACTTCAAGTATAAAAATATACGTAATATATTTTCCGAATTATAATCGAGAGAAAAATGCTGTATAGCCTGTGTAATTGATACCGGTTGGCAACGGAAGCATGTGAATGTACAGAACGTGTTAATTTAGCATGTGCCGGCCATGCAGAAAGGACATAGAAAAGCCACAGCCAGAAGAAAGAAGTGGAGTGTTAGTTCTTTCAGTGTGTTAGTAGAGAGAAATAAAGAGAAGCGATCTGTGCCATTCATATGCATGTTGTCAACGTATAGAAATCGCAAATCTTGAAGTCTGTATTTAGCAAATCCTGTAAAACTCACGTACCATTATTCGCAGAATGGATAAATTACCCATATAGGATTATGGTGATTATATCAAAATACGCATGTCTGTAGAAATTGCTGGACGCCCTGTCAGCTAGAGTAGGCATGGTATTCTGATGTTATGAACACATGCGACCTAAACGGCTGTCACCTGACTTGATCTAGAAGGCTTTCTCGCGTAATAATCTCCAAATGGAACAACCTCTTACATTAGCAAGTACCGGTAATTAACCAAAAATGAAATACGTTTGTTATTTACTCAAGATCTGTTCGGTTGTTTGCCTAAAGAACTAGCCAGAAATACAGTTCCCAGTAACAGATTTAATGACATTGGAAACGCATTCAGATACTTAATGTTTAAACGGCACAAAATATCTCCAGAATATCATTAGTCTAATTACGTAACGGCATTCCGGTGCATCAAGCAGCACAGAGGTACGGCAGCAACGCATAAAACGCAATAAACACGAGCTAAAACCTGTTTCATTAAACCACGGGAATTCTATGCACAGGACGCAGCAGTGCTTTGTCATACGTCGCCACAGAACGCGACCAGAAAGAACAGACTGGAAAAATGAGTTGGTGAATGTTACAAAACAGGAGGCAGGGAGCTAGATTACGTTGTGCACGGTCAGCATCTAGCCACCTGGGCTTACGTTGTGCGCGGTCAGCATCTAGCCACCTGGGCTTACGTTGTGCACGGTCAGCATCTAGCCACCCGGGCTTACGCTAGATAAGGACAACGGCGATGAACATGCGAGTGGAACTAACGCAAGGCGGCTGTCGAAGAGAAGGTGGGGAAAAGGCTGCAGTGACGTGTACTGTGCCAGTGTCGTGACATTAAAGTGAAACAGCTGAGCAGATCTATAAAAATTATCGTCTACGGAACCTTTAAATTTAAGAAACGGATAATCCTAGCAGGATACGTCATGGTTGATTAAAAATGTAAAATGGATTTCAAATACTGGTAAGAAGGCCTTTCACTATTCTACACGTAAACAGAATAGCTAGCGTAACACCAAGTAAAGGCATCAAATTAACAATCCGTAAGTTACTAACTACCCACCCACCCACCCACCTACCTACCTACCAACCAACCAACCAACCAACCAACCAACTAACTAACTAACTAACTAACTAACTAACTAACTAACTAACTAACTAACTAACTAACCAACAACTCCATAGAGCAGAGCCCTTCCTGTGAAGGTAAGAGTTCCAAAGCTAGTCCAAGAAATTTCCCGCATTTTATGGGACCCAAACCTTCATTGCCGCATTCATACCTGTCACTATCCTCAGCCAGATCCATCCAGTCCGTGTTTCCCCAGAGCACTTCTTTAAGACCCATTTTAATATTACCCTCTTATCTAAGCCTGCGTCTTCCAAGTGGTCTCTTTCCCTCGGGTTTACCCACCGAAACCATTTGTGCAACTATCCCCTCCGCCTTACGTGCTACGTGACCCGTCCAACTCATTGTTCTTGATTTGATCACTCGACTAATATTCGGTGAAGAAATTGTTAACTTAGAGTGCTGCTAATTCTAATAATAATTCTAATAATAATAATAATAATAATAATAATAACAATAAATGATAAACTTATCCCATATATGCCATGAAGGCACAGACGGAAAGTAGAGGTACAGTTCCGCACAGTCTCGACTTCGGCGATAGATGGAGGTTGAGTGTTAATGATATTACTAATACCAGTAATACTAATAATACTAATGCTAATACTAATAACAATGTCGAATGTCCCACAGAGTAATATCAAATCAAACCAAAAATTTATTTGTTTAATCAAATTAAACTGAATGCTGCATCCGCTAACATCAGGGTTTCTTCCAGTATTCAGCCTGTACACCTACGTTTACAAAAAATATTATTTAATAAACAATTTCTTACCCACCACTCATATTTCCTATTCTACTTGTAATTCAATATGCTCTTGTCCTTTTAGGCCCATTGATACAAAAATAAAGTAGTAACATAATAATAAAGCCCGCATTTTTCTCGTACGTTTCACCAAATCAGTAACCTAAAAAAGCAAACACATAACCCTTCCACTTCCGCTTCTTCTATGTACGTCATAAAATTCATAACTCAAGTAAGAGGAGTAGTTGCAGTAAGGATACAGCTCCTCTTATTCGTAACCTCTGCACTATATGGAGGCAAGCCTTACCTATATAAACCTACAAAAATTACTAAAACTTTTCTGTCCTACTGAAATTTAAAATGCTTTTGTGTTCTTGGATTTATCACCTAAAATAATAAAGCAATGTAACAGTGAAATAGTACAGTGATGGAGTCTACATTTTTCCCATACGTTCGACAAAATCATTTACTTATATAAACAAACCCCCTAAACTTACTGTTTTCACTTCTTCACCTAAGTACCTCATAAAATTCGGACTGAAGTTAAACATTGAGCTTGATAATTATGTTTAAAAAATCCTGTCAAGAAGTTCTAAAATATCAGATAATTAATTAATATTCGATTAAGTAATACGTTTTATCAGTATAATGTATGTGTAAAGAATCGATGGTACTATACTACAAAACATTATCGCAAACGAACAAAATAAATTATGAATTGAAGTTATACGTACTACGTTTCATTGTGTATACATGCTACTCTCGGTCGAAGAAAACCATGACGAATCTGGATAATGATAAATCAATAGGTCCTCTGTCAGGATTCGAACTGGTTGCTTACCGAATGCAAGTCAGCAACATGATAATTACAGCGTGTAACTTGTTCTTTCCACACAATCTGCAAATATCTTTCTAAAGAACGGTGTACATTTGTTCACGTCTTCCTACTGTATGTAACCAAAATGGCCGTCACTCTTTCAGAACCTTTACCAGTCGTTGGCGTTGGCGTATAAATACATTACGAAAGTTACAAATGCGTATTCAGAGTAAAATACAATGAAAATAAAGTTTTTAACCTAATATTTCGAGTTCAATTATACCAGCAACAATGAAGAATCAAAGTGTGACTAGCAAAATATTTAACTTTAAGTACGTAATTGTAAAATTCGAGGTAAATTGCTGTGATCTACACGCTGACAACGAAGTCGCTACGTGTTGATATATCAACTTCGAAAAGTGCCGAAATAATGTTAATATCACAATATAAAACGTTTCTGTTGGTTTACAAGTGCTTTTAAAGTAAGCAAATTGATATTCAATCATATATACCTGCTGAACAACTAGCGAACGCAGCCCACTTTATTGCCTCGCGAACTACCCCAATACAGCAAGCAGTGTGCAGCTTGCAAGGCGGAAGGAACCGAAGAGACATCTGTCCTTTACGAATGTCAACGAACTTCTGGTCCGGGTTTTGGAGGAAACCGCGTTAAGTACATATGCACTGATCAAAGGTATGGCACGTGTCAAGGTCAGATCTGAAGTAAACTGGTTGCGGAATGCAAAAAATAGTTCACAACTTGTATTTACAGATCGAAATAAATAGGAAAAAACCTTAATATACCCCAAATTTCTTCTGACAGTCCACGAAACGACGAAAATGTTTTTTTTCCCCCTCGGATCCACCAAATGTCGGAATTTAACGTTCTCGAATAAAATGTTATTGTAAATTGCACTTTTTTGAGAGCGTAGCAGCGAGCTGTTTTACTGAGGTAGAGTTTCGGGTTGCAGAGCAAAGGGGCACAGTAACGTTTGGAAACACACAAACTGGTAGGCTTTTTTCATATGCTCCTGATTTTCCGAAGGAAGTTCCCAGGATTCGTTCAGTGACATAATTCATCTACGTAGTACATAATACACAAAAACCCAGCTCATACTTCGCAATAGACTAAATACACTCCATTACAAAAATCAATCGGTTAGTGTCTCTTTGGAAAATAATAGCTGCTTACTGCAATAATTATACCTATAGGAAACACACAAGTACACTACATCGACAAAATAAAATTTTTTAACATTGGGGGAGTGGTAAAAATACTTATCACTCTTTATTAAAGCCTCAAATAATTAAACAGTCAATGTGTACCATAGGCTTAGGACGTTCCTCGCTACAGTGGAAAGATACAAGGGACACCTTTAGCGGTCTGTAAGGACATAAGGTAGAGTTTTAACGGTTTTCAACGACGTAACTAGCAGATAAAGCCGTCTGCAACAACTTGACATGTTGCACCATTAGCAGTAACGTTAATGTCTGTTTAGTCACTTCAGTATCCGCCTAAATCAAATTCAGTCACCCTGAAGATGGAAGTAGCATATTTCTCGAACCGTCGGAGCAAACTCAGTACACACTACGGAGTCAGGACGTATAAGACAACTACAGGAACAACACTGGCCTAGAAGACCTGAAAACATACATCCCTGCTCCCGCTGGAAAACAAACCTCGATTTCTGGGTCATCCAAGACAACCTAGCAGAACCAATTCCCAGCTATATAACCTGCTGTCATATTCAATGACAAACAGGCCCACCTGTTGATCGAGTCGAGGTTTGATAAAACTGTCCAGCAGAAAAGGGCATTGGGAGGCAGTGTTGGAGTCTGCTGCGGGATCATGGGTTCGGTTCCTAGACAATGTATATGGACTTATTGTGAATAACTTTTTATTTTGCTCAATTATTCGGTTTTCCCATTTCAGTAAACATTTTACCCACGTTATATAGTCAGACACCATGTTCCTTAATATGTACAATATGACAGACCAGCCACAACACCTGTTGCAACCTAGATCCTCATATACATCTTCATGTTATCCTTGATCTCTGGTTTAGCAAGGAAGAGTAGGCATATTTTTTTATATATTTATATTCCAGTCCACAATACTCAACCAACAAAATACACAATATTGTTCCTTAGGTATTTATTTATTTATTTTATATAATATTACAATTAATATTCAGTGTGATATATAATGTAAATATCTAAGTAAAAATATTGTGCATTTTGTTGAGTGTTGCGAATTGGTTATGGAAAATGCGTGGAATAAACAATATAAAATTTACATTCCATTTACACTCTTTATCATTTCTGTCATGTTTACAATTTTCTTAGGCTTTTCTAAGAAATTAGAAGAATGTGCTCCAGGATAGGTCACCACCACTTCCCCTGTCAACTTTCCATGCCCTCCTAATTTACGTCATTCAATACACAGCTGTTACATTGCTATAGTTATCGATATCTCAGTATAGTTTTCTCACAGCTTGTCCGGCAAATGCCCAGTACTGGGCTCTACAGCCGGGATAAGAGAAAATCTTTGCCCTTGCCAGGATTCAAACCCGATATATTGCTCAGAGGCAACCATTATTCCGACTGAAACATTTCAGCTAATTTGACGGATAAGAACAAAAATAAAACTGTAGTTACAGCTTTTTTGTATCCCCAAAGACGAAATTTTAATTTAAATCCAGTAAGTAATACTGAAAAAGAAACACGTGACAACGTGACAAGCTTCGTTATTTGTTACATATCCGTCTCTAGCCATCCATACTAACAGCTCACAAAGCAATATATATTCGTTTTTCTTCCGCAAATGTGCTTAGTGAAAGGCTTTTAAAGTCCGAAATATGTGGAAGTACATAACTTAAGAATGTCCGTATAATTTGTGCGTTTCAGAATCACCGGCCTACACATAAAATTTGCATGTAAAAAATTCAGTACAAAACTCTACGGTTGCGACACAAACTAGAGGAGCAGCTGTGTTGAGCGTCCGCGCCTGATTGCCCACTGTTTAGTCTGACCCACCACACTTCACAGTCAGATGCGTTGCCTGCATATCTCGGCGTTGTCGTGGAACATTATTAACCTTTTAAAGCCTAGCGGTAACTTTACATACGACCAGGTTCAACATTAAAAAATTCTACGTGGTGCCCACATTGCGTTTATGTGTTTTGTACGGATCTCAGAACAAACAGCAACTTTTGCCTTATAAAACACTAAGAGACTGGTTTTTATAACCGAAGTGGAGAGTGTTTACAGCGCGGTACGGACTGAGTCCTTATATAAAAGAGATACGCTTCGTCTTTAAAGGGTTAAATGCGGGCAAGTTCTTTTCAGCTGAAGAATAATGAGCTGTATGCTAGCGGATGAATGAGAACTGAAATTGAACCGAGGGATTAGAACAGCAAACATCCACATGCAATGAAATTTCACTTTCTAAAGCTGGAAAGGATTTTAAAATGGAACAGAAGTGTTCCACAATAGCGGAAATTTACTTACGCAAAGTGCTGCACACTGTAAATAATTCGTGGAAAAGGGTCACGTTTTAGTGTCCTTTTAAATTAACTACTTTATGCATTTGTTTATTGTATGTGTGTCTGTCTGTCCCTCACGAAGACATTTGTGTTTCACGAGTTAATTAATGACGCTTTTGCCACATGTGGTTCTACAGAATGATGGACGAGGTCTGCACGTTTAATCTGAAAAAAAGGAAAGGCTTTTCTGGTTTAGAGGACGGGTATCAAACCCGCAGACCGCGGGCCGCATTGTCATGTTGTTTTATGCAGCCAGCGCCCACATATGCAAATTACATGTGTGACGCAAACATTACACAATAATTTAGGCCATTAGGTATAGTACTTTTTGTGACTCCTTCACGTACGGCCCGCTAATCAGCCCACAATAACAGACACGTCTCTTTGTCCAAAGAAAGTTTGGACAACCCTGGTTTAGACGGCTTGTCAACTGCCTCTCACCGCGGAGTCCCGGAATCAATTACAAGCCAGACCACGTGGATTTGTAGTGTACCAAGTACTTCGGTTTCACGTGTCAGTTACGCGCTCATACATCACAGACGCTATCTAAGGTTACCGACTGACGGTGTCATTAAATAAGGCCTGTTCCTGACGTTCACATGGAAGAACTGAGGACAATGACAAAACTCACTGAGGATAATCAGTTCCATAGATTGACTCATTTATGTTTGAGTCTCAGAACAACTTCGCGTTCTGCAGTTCTGTAATATTACAGAAAATAGCGCTAGGTGGAAGAAGATACAATAGGCTGGTGAGACTGAGGAGAAACTCAAAGAGACATTGGCAACTACAGCTGGTGATATGACCATGAATCGACACCTAAGTCTTCTGGATAAAAATATAGGCTCTTATTACTAGTCAAATTTGCTTCGACTAGGAGATGCAGAAATTAGAGAAAGGAAGTTCCGAACGCAATGGACTTGTTACTTTTAATTTTCCAGGCGTCAGTCATTTTAGAAGAATAGAGGCAATCTGAAGGTAGGCCGTACAACAAGCAATTTGGACTGGCAATGAATTACGTGTTTATAGTTGATATATGTTTGTAGCTTATTTACCAGCTACAAAGAATTGAATGGTAGTGGGTTAATGAATAATGATTTGGGAAGGTTGTGAAAGGAAGTACTCGTGGCGTAATGAAGTCTTACCATAAGTCAGTCAGGGTAGTTATTATCTCGGAGGGGAGTAGAAGAAAGTACCTCGCAAATACACGTACATAAGAAGTGCTACAATTTGGGCCAACCTGCCGGGTTCGTAATTATGTGTCAGCACAAGGTTCTAAATACGCCGAAACTCGCAGCTGTTTTGCATTCGTATTTACTAACTGCTGTTGCTTGAGAGGGATAGCGGCAAAGGAACGAAATACACCCAGCTCTTGTTTTACGCATCATTGTTTTACGCCTTCTTGCTTTAACGCCCATTACCAGTTAACGCTACTTCTTAATTTGCGTTTGGCCGTATAAATATGTCGACTGTGTTAGCCAGAGAAAGGCGGATGCAGACTTGAATCGGATGAGAAATAAGGGGAGGCCATGCCATGAAAAAGGGCCGAAGCTCAATGCAAGAAGACGTGAAATGATTGGAAAGGCATAAAATATTAGTAAAATGGCGTACATTCTCTCTAGGGCCGGAAATATTTAACAGCTACTATATACCATAAAATGTCCCGGGAATTTGTTGCTTTGTGTCCTCATGATTACATAACGAGGTTATAACCTGGCAAATCAATTTGCGTCGACATTTTCACTCTAGCGGCTCTCGTTCTACCACGGAAGACTGTACGGCTATTAATTCCAAACGGAAATTGAGGTTCAAATCAAGTACGCGTTTCAGGTGATATAAATGAGGGAACTCCACACGGGTAAGGGGATGCTGTGTAATAATATCTCTTCCATTCGTTTTTTCTGACCTCCAAAACATATTATTTCCGAAACAGCCCATTCATGCCACATACCCTGCCAATTTTATCCTTCTTCGTTTTGTAATCCTGACATTATTTGGTGAACAATACATTTAATTATGCAGTGTAATGCATTATCAACTGTAATAACACAGTGCACGTACTTCACACAATGGCTACCATTTTTACATTATACAAATTATACTTCCACTCTTGCACGTTCCAGGGTAGTGGTGAGGTACAAATCCCTTAGTACCTATGGCAAAAGGTTCGCCATGAAGGCAGATAGCCCCTTCTCCTTGCTAAGGCCAGTGTATTCTATTTCTCCTCTGGTGACTTTTATTGCAGTAAAATATAATACAAAGCGCAATAAAATATACATAAACAAGGTATAAAAAATTCTGCGGTTACTTTAGAATAGTCACTCAGGACAGTCGGGACTTTCGAGATATTCAGTTCAGTTCAGGTAAGGTGAGGTGAGATGCGGTGAGGTGAGGTGAAGTTTTTTATTTCTTTCTTTCTTTATTTATTTATGAAAATTCAGATTCTATTACCTACTCCTCGTATCTGTCTGATCGCGAAGCCTCGATAAAGAAGAGGCCATGGCCCACAGGGGCCTGTTGCGCCATGGAAAGAAACCCCTATTTCTTTCACTCCAACAGGCACCTAACACACTGTCAATGTTACATTTGCCAGCCAACTGATGGTGGCACCTTCATCCCTCCAACTGTTGCACAACCCAGTTAAACCTTAAACATGAGGTGCAGCTTATCACATAAAAAAGGACAGCTCCATGGTAATGTTGTGAAGACTGTGATTTGTTAGATACCTTCACTACAGATGCTCCTCATGCACTATGTCACTGCGGACAGGAACGCAATTGCTGATTGCTATCTTCTGGGTTCAAAGTCCGCGTTACTGTTGCAGCACCCTCGATGTTATTCATCTTGTGATTGGCCGAATGCTCGCGCAACAGTGCCGTTCTCTGCTATCTATACATCACTAAGTTCCGTCTATTGCAACGCACATAGGTGCCGGTTGTGGCGCCACGAGGGCGTCTGCCCTGTATTCCATGGAACTCACAGCCGTTACCATGGTTATGTATTACATTTCGCCAACGTGAAAATATTAAATGTCAATGATGCGTGTCAGGCGTAGGTGAATACTGAATCGTCATTAGCGTATAACTGCAGACAGTCATTGAATGTCAGTGCGACAAAGAAGAGTATGTTGACGTCGGCGAAGATCAGTATCACGAATAAGAGCTAACCAATATCTTCAGCTACGGCAGCTGAATCAAATTTTGTCAATGACAGTGTCAGTGTCAGCCACACTCGACCCGCAGCGTTAAATGGTATTACATGAGTGCTGTGCAGATGGAAGCCAGATTGGACTTCATAACCTAACATTTTGTCTTAGACAAGAATATTGATATTCTCATTACAGTCCCTTTTTGACCGTTTACAATGAGACTGAGGGCTCTGTGGATTATTCCTGTAACTAAAGAAGCCTTACTACCATTATTTTCACGGCAAGTTAATTAAGATAAATAATTTGTAGCAACTATGTCTTTCTGTTCTAGTGCTTCGGGTGTGGGTTAGTATAGTGGAAGATGGGGATTTCTTAGACGCGAAAAACCCTAGAATATCGTGGCCAGCGATTATGTGAGTTTTCATACCTGGTCTGAATATTGCTAGAATCAGGGATTTGTACATGTAACCAGTAGTCTTAAGCGAAAATATGTAGTATTTCCATGTAAGTTCTGTTTCTTTCTGTGGTACCGTAAACGTTGTGAGATTTTGCCGTGTTTGTGTCGGTGTTCTTGTTTTGTCATTTCCATGAGTCAGTACTGTGTACACATTGAAAATTTTGCACCTGACAGGACCATTTACCATCTGTTGTCTCTAGACTCGCAGAAAAAGTAACAATAACCACTACACAACGAAACAAAAGAATAAAGTAGCTCTGATGTGACCATAGGTACAAATGCACACACACCAAAACTGAAAGGCTAACCTTTGTCTGTGTACAGCATGTTCAACATAAGGTATGGGAAACTTAAGGATTTTATTATAGGAGCCATTTTGAGTAAAAGATGCTGTACCAACATGCACCCAGTTCTTAAACATTATGCTGCTACAAGCATGTTAATGTATGTGCCTGGCTGTAACCTAATGTTTTACAATAAATGTGTTTTATCATATGTACAAATAAAAAGAAAATTATGGGTCAGATAACACCACAAAAGAAAGATAGCCATTAAATCTTAATCTGTTGTACAATGTGTGTCCTGTAACACCACAAAACAAGGCAGCAAGTAAGTCATACCCCACTGTATGTACATGAAAGAAAATTATGTGTCAGATAATACTACGAAAAAAAGGCATCACTTTTTATCCATGTTATCAAATTTGTTATGTTAATTAACATAGTTATGTTACAACATGGATGAAAAACATCAGTTTTGATCAGATAATATCAAAGAATGACAATTTTCAGTTCTTTTATGCTGATTACTGTTCAAAATGACCTTGGCTGTTCTGTAAAAACAATTCTGCATGTCACAAAGAGAATTTGTTACCTTTCTGATAGTTTCATCATTCTGCCTTATGCTGTCTGCAGACTGTATGATTTGCTGCAAGAGTTTTTCTCTTGCGTGCAGTTCTTGGTGGTGACCTCACGGGCCAGGCCTATGGCCCAAAGCAAGTGCAGGATGTGACTAAGTAGTGTTTACTGGAGGTGGGAGTAAACATGAAGGCTGTTTGTAAGAACCAATACTATGCAGTGTCATACAGTGTGCTGAAACATAAGATGCTCATAACAATGTAATGGTTGACATAGCATTTTTTACTCAAAATGACATCCTAAATTTTGGCACACCTTATGCAGAACACTTGTACGCACGCGCGCGCGCACACACACACACACACACACACACATGAACACCTTTGTTTATTAGATAATACTGCTACAACTGTGTAAGATGCAGGTTGAAAGGAAGGTCAACCAAAGACATATATTTGCATGCTCACTTATAAATATTTCTCTGGTTACATGAGTAGTAGGATTTTGAGTGGTTAATGAATAAAAAATTTTGAAGAGATGAAGAGTTGTAATAGAACAGTACTGACAGTACAAACCTCTGTATTACACATGATACAGTAATTACTGCAAACCAGGTGGCTTGTTTATGGTGCCCACATTCTAGACTTGTGCAGCTACAAGTATTACTTCGTCATTGAACTGGATGTGTGGGGAAAGCCATTAGAAAAACACTGTGGATCTTGCATGGATGGGACGGTAATGTTAAAATGGGTCTTAAAACAACAGGATGGGACTGGATTGATGTAGCTAAGGCTAGGGACATGTGGTGGACTCTGAACACAGTAAAGAACTGCCTGGAAATTAATGAACTGGAATTTCTTATTTAGAACCCAGACTGCTAGCTTCTGCAAGGAGTCAGTCAGTCAGTCAGTCAGTCAGTCAGTCAGTCAGTCAGTCAGTCAGTCAGTCAGTAAGTAAGTAAGTAAGTAAGTAAGTAAGTAAGTAAGTAAGTGAGTGAGTGAGTGAGTGAGTGAGTGAGTGAGTGAGTGAGTGAGTGAGTGAGTGAGTGAGTGAGTGAGTGAGTGAGTACTTGTCACATTGCAGAAAACACTGAAAGTGATGTGTGTATGTAGTGTACTGAGTTTTACATTATAGCAATGTTGGTAGTGATGTGTGTGGTAGTTAATGACATTGTATGAACCACAGAATTTATTTACAGTCTGAGGGAAGAGGTGATGGTGGTCGTGGTGATGGTGGTCGTGGTGATGGTGGTGGTGATTATGTGTAGTGAACTGTAAAGAATGGGAGCAGAAGTAATCACCCCAGCAATAGCCTGGAAGGACTCAAGAATATCACATAAAACCTCTGTTATGATTTTCTTTTAGCTTATATTTTCTATTACACCAACAAGTGCACACACAAGATACACAGTTGTATAATTTATTAATCCTCTGACAGAGAATAAACAATTTAAAAAAAGACTCTTAGGATACTTCCCACCCTCAACATACATAAGTCAAATAATTTGTTACTGAAGCAACTTGTTAATTATATTTTATACTCTTAGTACTAAATAATTTGAGTTTTTGTGTATTCATTACTGTAGGCGCTTCCCAACAGTTGAGGCGTGCTGCAAATCAATGTCTGGAGATGCATATGTGGGCATCCCAACAGATGAATTATTTGTGAAAGCTCTACGTACAGAAGTTGGCTTGTCGGATGCAGGTAAAATAAGTGCCTTGGATATAAATAGGTACTAAGTGTGATGCATGATCTCTGTAAACCTCATTCTTAATGAAAATAAATGGGCAATTCATCATGCATTGACGAAGCATGCTGTTTTTATGATATATTTTATTGCAGTAGTTGCATCATTTACTACCTGTTGTGTTTGATGAGGTTGCTTATTACAACCTAGAATTTTTTTTTTTTCCACTTATTAACGACTTGTTTCATATTCAATCGTTGTTGGACAAAGTTTGAATTTCTGAAACATATTTATATGAATCTAAATGCAAATGTAAATATAAGCTGCTGTCATGAGGTATGCGGGTTTAGATTCTACAAGTATTCCATCCATAACAGGCAGTGTTACATGGATCAGTAACTTGTAACTTGTTCTTTATTTTCCATGGATCTCATGTAGTTACACAGAACATGAGGATGTGGAAAGTGTCTTACGATTAAAATAATAATTAAATATATTAGCAGATACATGTCTGTTATCAACTGTGTACTCCAAGGATACTGATTGAATTCAGAAGTGTAGAATCTATGTAGAAAGTTATATAACAAACAGCGAAGTTATAAGCATCAATTCTTATCACTCAATCAAAATATACCTATTCATCATGACATAGCTGCAGTACCTGTGATTAATAAAGATTAGCAAACAACTTTCAAGGGGCAGCTACACTACACTTGATTAAAATAATGGGTGAAGAAACAAATAAATAATAAATACATTTGCATGAACAACTCCCTCTACAATAAAAATAATCAAGAGACAAATAAATAAATACATTCTCTTAAACAACTCAATCTATAAAGTAAGCAAGGCAGGACATACCATCAAGATAATATAAAATTAAGAGCTGGGTATAATTATGGCATGTTAAAATTATAATTATAAAACTCCTCTAATGTATAAAATGAATTGGAATGCAAGAAGCACTTCAAAGCAGACCCAAAAAGTTTCTGATTATTCACTAAATTCTTAATGTCAGTTGGCAGGTGATTATATAATTTGATTCCTATATAATATACCCCTTTGTGATATTTAGTTAAATTGGCATTAGGTAGGTGAAAGTTAGAACTGTTCCTAGTGTTGTAATTGTGGACTTACCTGTTCATTGTGTCTAACTGGATATTACCAGCTAAATATATTAAAACAGAATAAATGTATTGTGAGCAAAAGGGAAGAATTCTTAATTCTTTAAACATTACTCTACATGAGTCTCTAGGTGTCAAGTTTGTCATGATCCTAATCATCCTCTTCTCTATCGTAAAAACCTTAACAGGTTAAAGTAACATTGTTAAAGTGTTAAAGTAAGTTAACAGTGTTAAAGTAACTTTTCATGGTTCACATGAGTGAAGATATTTTAAGATTTTGAAACTAAAGGAAGGAACATCTGTGAATGTGAAGTGTAAACAAAGAATGTGGTGTAGCAACATACATAGCTATTTCAAATACTTCGTACTGTTCCTCACTCCCTCTTTTCATTGATGCAGAAAGTCCTAGTGTAATGATTACAACTTTCCATTCATTATCACTGTTATTAATCCATGAATTAACCATCTCTCTTCTCCCTGACCTGCAGTTCTGTATAAGAAATGAAGTAGGTAGTGTGAACACCCATTTCCAAATGTTACTGATATCTGGTAAACACTTCTGGAGTTAAACATGTGGACATACAAATACATTCTCCATATTATATATTTATTTTGTGCACTGTCTGCAAACCATGTAGGAGTTAATCCAAATTTTGTTGGGAGTTTCTCCATACAAGATATTCTGTTTGTACTTTATGACTCCATCTTCTGGAATTAGGTGTCGACTAAAATGGATAAATTTTCTGCAGTGTGTATGACAGAGAATTGAAGTGAGAGGTAGTGGGGCAGGGACATAAATAAAGCCAGCAGCAAGTGTAAAAGTAACAAAATGGACAGTATTCACATATGCCAGTGTCTCTGAAGGCTAGAATCACAATGCATGCTGGGAAGTCTCTATTCAAGCAGTGGGTTTTGCTGCTTGCAAACACAGAGGGACATAGCCATCACTTTTGCCACGTAGTCTGTCTGCATTATCCATGCTGGTAACATCACTTAAATGTATTATATGCAGAACCCAGCTTTTGCCTAGTATGCCTGAGGTTGGCAAGAATGCATTGTGGGTGGGTAATGGGGCATTGTGGTCCTTCAGAACAGTGCTGTCAAATCAGCATGGAAGAAAGAAGGCCTTTGTAGGCATCTGTAGTTAAATAATGTTCACCACACTGGGGCGAAGAGCAGACTGACTATATAGCAACTCAGATGATGGAAGTATATAACAAGTGCACTAGTGGGGGACTGTTCAATTTTCATATTTTGCATCATGAGAGATTTATTTTACACACATTCTAAAGCTTGCTGCCTGCTGAAATGGAAAGTGATTTGCAGTATTTATTGGTGCAGATGTTTAATCACTGACAAATTTTATTTCTGCAGGGACATTTGTTGAATCAAGGGACAGGTGTAATAAGCCTGTTCTTTACCCAGCATTTGAAGTTGGTGTGACAGAGAAGAAGAGTTTGTGGCCTGTTGTTGTGTTGGAGAACCAAGGTCTCATATACTGTGCTTTGCCACTGATGCCGCACGAAGTTGTTACACAGAAAGACAAAACAGGCATCTCACTTGCTGAGCTGTAGGTAGACAAAGCTATGTATGGTACAGTGCACTTATTTGAGGGTGTGTTAATTGTAAGGAAGAGAATTCATTATCCACACACTATTCATAGTGTCCTGTTGGTTTTTATATCTATAAATTTAAGGTTGGGCAAATGAAGATAACCAGAATGTTGAATGCAGGGAAAACATATTGCTACAGTCTGTAACAATTGGAGACAGAAATTATGCATCTGTTTACAGGCCTGGTGTCTCATTAGCAGTGGAAACACTCAATGGATTAGGCCAGTGTGTCCCCCTAACCTCTAGTATGACTTCATTGGTAAGCCACAGAATAAAGACCACAATTCGAGTATCATAATATCTATAACAAAAAATAAGTAATGTGGACATCAGATCTGATTTATGTAGTAAAATACACAATGAAAAACATATTACACAACTTTTTTCATATAGTTATCCATGTCTGAGGAAAAACTTTACTTTTTTAATGTGTTTTTTGTGTGCCCATGACTAGGTTCTCTCTATAAAAGAGTCAAATTTAAACAAAATGATTACATACATTTTGAAGAAGATTCGACTTTCTCCTTTAAGTTTCATGTATGGTGCTCCTGCATCTTAGGCCATAAGACTCAGTTTTATTACAGCCTATGTAATACATAGAGATGAAACATACCATGATGATTAAGCAGCATGTATGTCATAGGGTGTGTATGTAAAGATCCGGGTATTCAGAACCTCAGTATTGGATAAAGCTGAGTGGTTGGTTTCACAGTTCAGCTGCCCCAAGCCCCTAAGATTGGAGGCTCCTGGGTGGCCCCACAACCAGCCTGAATGTGGTGGTGAAGAAAGAATTTTCCACAACTCTCATTGTCTTCCTAGTCTTAGTCATGTAGGACATAACAATTATAAATATGAAGTGTGAAGAAAATGTGCTAAGCCCTTAAGAAATTAAAGGAATGCACGGACATACACGGACAAATTGCATTCAAAAACATCTCTTTTGCACTCATGAGCACTTAATCCAAACATTGTGTGAAGCATAGTGGTTAGCACACTTGTTGCATAAGCGGCAAGTCCCAGGTTCAAGTTTCTATCCAGTCTGGGTAGCCTGACTGAAGTTGCTTGTTTTTGTCTTCAGTCCATTTAAACAAATGCTAGGATAATAACTTCAGATAGGCTATGACCACTTCCTTCTGTATCCTTGCGAACTTGTTACTAATAATGATCCTGTCAATGCCTGTCTGACAGTATGACCCACAGCATTGTTGGGTAAACAAATAATGAAAGAAGATACACTTAAAGTTCAGTTGTATGTACATATGTTTTTCTTTTAATGACTTACATTTTTACATGGTCCCCATGGAAACATATTGCTTGTTGCAGACCACAGCACAGACGTTGCAGCTCCACCAATTTGTGAGCACATGCATGCCTTTTGGAAGTGTCACATGTTCAAATCCTTTCCTCATATCACGGCTTATCAACCCTTCTGGCAAAGGAAAAGCCAAGGTATATGTTGTTTCTTATGTAGTTTAATGATCATCCCCAGTATTAGGGCCAGTTGTTCTGTTACAAATGGAGAGTATTTATTTTATTGTTGCATGAAGCACAGCAGCTTTGTCACATAGAAAACCTGCATCTTCCACGATGCCCCATGACAGCTGCAATGCTCAGGGCAGTGATAAAAGAAAGACATTGTTTAAAAAAAAACAGGGTTACTGTCATTTTCAGATCTGTGTCTTCATCATTGTTGATGTTTTATAGTCTTTGGGCTCCCATCGGAATTAATTTGTTCAATGTGTTTGTTGTAATTCATTCTGTAATGTTATACAGCATATTTTAGTTGTGAAACTTGTAATTCTGTATCAATTTCATAATCTCTTGTATGGTTAAAAAATATAACATGATGGGAGTATAACTTCTCTGTTCTTAATCCGTCTTGTGACCATTGCCTTGTCTACACAGGATAATATTAAACAACCAGCATTATCCACCAGAAGAAATATCAGGTTGTGATATTTGTAGATGTGATTACTAATAGGTCTGTCAGTTCTGTATTCAGAAAGTAATAACAACATTCATTAACATCCCATAGAAATTATAACATTATTCCACACACACTACAGGTGTTATGAAGTGGATTGGTTCTGCAAGAGTCCAAAAACTTACACCATGAAATTTATCTACATATTATTTAAAATTTGGTATTCACCTATAGAAAACTATACTACATCCATGTTACCTAGATCATTCAGGGAAAAGGGAAAATATTATTTACATTGAAGGAGGTAATACAGAGAGAGAGAGAGAGAAGAGTGGCTGAAGTACAGAAACACATTTTAATACTTGAAATTGGTGCCATAGAGTTGGGAGGTCAGTTGTGATTCATCCTATGGGCCATGTAGTCAGCTACAGCAATGCAGTACAGAGGCATTTATTCTCACTGTGATTGTTGTTTAAATCATTTTGTTTTATATTTTATACACATAACCATATGTTATCCCAGAGGATATGGTGTAACATTGTTTTAAGAAAAGGGAGTGAAAGAATAGAGGCACTAGTATTGCGTACATCCACTAGCTGCTCTGGATACTCCAACTCTCTTTTCTACTTTCCTCCCTTTCTCTCTCAGACAAAACTAGCATGTGTATTTACCACCAATTCTTGGTCTTGCTCTACCGTTGTCATGTGTAACTAGCCAAGAATCTTGCAGTGTGCTTGCAATTTCAGCAACCTTTGTGGAATCCAGTACAGCACAAAGCAAAGTCACAAGTTATTATTCACATCAAGGAAGAAGTGCGGTGCATGCAGGTAAGGACTTGTAATATATTATTCATCTTTTGCTGGATGTGTCTGAAAGCAATTACTTTCTTCCCAGAAATTATGAACTACTTAATTGGTACACTTCCTTTATACAGCTATACTACTTTGTGTGTTCATTAAAATTGTGTGTTGTTAGTATCTGCTAATAATGGTAAAATGGCAGCCTGTAGACTAGATCAAATGGAAGAGTAAAACTGAGAGTTGTTAGGGTACACTTTCTCAAAAAGGACACTAAAATACAAAAACAAAAATTCATTTGGTGAGAATACATAACAATCAGTGATTCCCTAACATTTTACACTTCAAACCAACAGAAAGAAATGAGACACTGGGAGAAAGAAAGTAATGGCAAGACTGATTTCTGAATGGGTTCAGTAGATGAAATGAAGTATACTTGTCTCATCACTGCCAGTGTCAAACATACGATGTTCAGAAATGCTCTTTTGTTCTATGTATAATGAGGTCCATAGCCATTACATGAAGAAAAGTTGATATAGAAGCGCAACTTCTAATTTCAGTTTAATCACAGTGAAATGAGAGACGCGATGGATGTGTATGGGTCTGTAATGTGCAAATCAGAGGTGGAGGGCACAGCCCCAGAAATCTGCCTCACACTTGTTCAGCCTGGAGGTAATGATCAAAACATTAATGGAGGAGGGCTGACAGTAAGTCCTGCTGTGTCCAGTATTGAGTATACAGGCACCACATCGCGGCTGAGGTTCCGACCATGCAATAACCAGCCACTCTGCCACTACAGTCTGCCTCATCTAACTGATCCACCAATATATGGGACCTTTAAATTAAGAGTGAGTATTTAATTCCAGTATTTGTAAAGGAGAGAAATATAATACAAATCTTCGCTAGAGGCATAGGTTCCATGCCATAAACCATGAATATTTAAGCATCTCAGTCAGTGTGTATGTTTTATAAGTTTTCTTGTGCTGTAATTTTGTGTAGACATCTAAATGTGATACTGCAGAAGGTGTCTGCAGTATGACACATCAGTAGTAACACTGTTACTCTGCTCGCAGATCATTCTATAATGCACTTACTACTGCAAGTTCTCTTGGTAGCTTAAATGGGAAGGCAGTTATAATTGCAAGGACAGCAGACTTCATTTTTTGACTGAAATGAAAAATTGTTACAGTCAAATAGAAGCAGTCTATCCCAGTTCATCTGAAACCATAACTTGATCCTAAAAAGTCAGTTACCTAAACTAGTAACACAGGTGACTTGTATTCAGAAGATAACTGATTCAAACCTTGGCTGGAGTATCAGCTATCCTGATATTTTACCCAGTTTTTTCAAATAAAAGCCAAAACTGGACCCTGAAATTGGTTGGTGGGAGTTTGTCACCAGTCCTTTCTGTTCCACATTATACTACTCAATGTCTCACTTCTGTTGACGCTATATAACCTGTTGTATTTTTAAACTGTATTTAAGTGATGGATGAACTAATCATTTTATGTTCACACTGTCAAAAACCAACAGAACACATTAAATTGTCTCTATAGCTCAAACATGATTATTAAATGACTGATGAACCACCTAAGTGACTGGTGCTACTTAATACTTTAAATAATACAGCATCATCACTGCACCATCTGTGATGACTTTAAATACTTACCATTGTCCTGATGCAATCTGCTATGTATTTGTAGCTGAACAACAACCTGGCAACAGTGCATATTCAACTGCAACTTCAGGCTGGCATAAAGAACCATTTCCAACAGCTTGAGGTCCACATCCCCTTCCATGGACTGAAAGTGTCCATTGTGAAGTCCAATCCATCAGTTGGGTCTCTTTTGGTACAGTCTGGAAGCACACTTGTGTGGAACGTGGGTAGCAAATTTCCTGCCAAGTTGCTGGATGTCACACTGAATGCTGTGTGCAAAGTCCGAAGGAAGGTAGACAGTTCAGATGCACAGCAAATTGACGGGGAAGAGATGAGTGGATGGGAGCAGTACATAAACTCTTGTGCACTGGTAACTAACAGTATAATAACTTCATTAGTGTAAATCTCTGAACCTTATGGACTAAGTTGGCTAAACATATTTGGGAGATGCTCAATTAATGCTTTGGCTGGAACACCAGTTATCTGAATTGAAGCCTTTCATGGTTTTCCTGAACTGCTCCCAGCAAATATCAACATAGTACCTTCACTAGGTTGTGATTGCTTCTAACCAAATCCTTTCCAATCCATCACTGCTCAGTGATCCTCCAATAAAATAAAGCATAACATAAAAAAGTGAGGACATGGGTATAATGTTCTCAGTTTGATGTTCAAATCTAACCCAGAAATTTCAGAACTGTATATTTTAGGCTGAATGACTACTGTGGAACTCTGACAGTGTAAGGAATCAATGAACACTGCCCTTCTTATTGAATCCTAGCCTCATCCATTTCAGTGTAAAACCCATTACCAGATCATATTCCATCTGTCTCCAGCTAGTTGTTCCAGGTTAGTCAGCCAGCACTGTTTGTTTCTTCGCCGTTAAATAATTTAATTTTTTCTGTTTCAGGTGCTATTCAAGATGGCAGACTACACATACAGTGGCACAAGAGTGGACCCACAGTCTGTTATCGTTTCAACAGCACCTAAAGTTCGCTGTTCAGTTAGTATGTATTCTGAAGTTAATTTCTGGTCAAATTTGTGACACTAAAATATTTAACCTATGTATATTTATCATATTATTTATCATATTATCAGTTCTCCATTTTAAACTTACACATTTCCAGGGTCTCTTGAGGCAAGTGCAGAGGCCAGAATTCCACATCCGTTGTCTGTTATCATTGTTAACTAACAAGGCTGTCCACTAGTCTGTCCCTCATAAAATTCCTGCATCAGAGTCTTAAATTGTCTGATGTGCAAAACATAAAAATGGCAGTCTAACTCATTTTGTTGCTACACGTCAATTAATCATTGTTCCTTATGGATGTAGAACTTGGTATGCGACTCTGAAGATAAACAGAACTTACAAAGAGTATTTGCAAACAATAGTTTTGGGGTTATATTTTCACCTACAAGAGATGAAGTAACAACAGAAAATTACACAGTGAGCAATTTCATAATACTGTATGTTCACTTCACTTAGTTTTTTGAAATGATGAGATCAACAAGAATGAAGACAGGGAAGGTAGTATGTAACAAGGAAAGCAGAAATTCTTACTTAGTACTATGATGATGAATGTTTGGGCTGCACACAAGTAGTCAGCTGATTGCCACATCATGAAGAAAGCTCACTATGCAGTGCAGCTGGTTATTATATCCACATAGCTAGGCAATAGTGCTAACAGATATTTTCTAAAATACAAACAAATTACTAATCCACATTATTTCTGTTCACAGCCTCAGAATTTGTATCCTGCCAGTACAAGGTATGGAACAGTGAGGGAGAAGTGCCTGCTGTGGCAGATATGCCAGTGAAAGATCTGCAGGACCTGCTGCTTAAGTAATGGTGTTCCATCCAGTTTGTGTGCAAGATTTCAGGTTCACCAGACAATCTTATTTAACCCAGTAGTGCAGTACATGTCATACCAACTAGCCTGCACAGATTCATGTCCGCTCTTTTAATGCAGCAAATGGAAGGGAAAGTCTTCAGCTGTGTTCAAGGATTATTTTTGCATTTTTTTGACAGGTCTGCTGGAAGAAATTTGATTTATTTCATTGATGTTTGAATACCGTATCTGGTCTGACAGTGAAGTAATGTGACTGATCTGTCAATAAAAATGCATTTATCAGTAACGCTATCACAATCTATGCGGCTGTATGAAGCCCCCTTTTAATGGGCACTGAAAAGGCTGGTTTTATTTCAGATTTTACGTCAGACATATTTCTGTGTAAATTTTTATGTTTCTGTAGCTGTATTGTCAGTTTAGGATTACATTTTGGAAGGGCCTCCAAGTTTATTTTTGCAGTGGGCCCAGAAATATCTTAAACCAGCCACTGGACCCCCATACTGAATCACATGAAGCCAATCTACACCCTCACATCTTATTTCCCTAACATCCGTGTTGCTCATTATTGTACCCTCATCCATTCGTGAAAGTAACAGAACACATCTGTTGAATGCTGTCGCTTCAACAATTGATTCCTTCCCAGTTTGAAGCTGGAAAGTACTTGTTTCTTCAGAGCAAATAAACATTTTAAAATCTTAAGAGGATTTCTCACACATGCTGTATCACTTGGTTACGAACAAAATTGGTGTGTTAAACAAAAACATTTTGAACATGTAACCTTGAAGTCTTTACAACTGATGATAAATGCAAACAGAAGGAACCTCTTCGTGGACTACTTGACCCTGAAGATGACAGCAGTACATTCCTTCAAAATTTCAGGAACTATTTTCTAGTCGACGTGGCATAACATCCTAGAAGATATGAATCATTAGCAACACTGCTGTGAGAACTTCAAATTTCACAGTAAAGACAACTGAAGATAAACAAGCAGCAAAGCTCTGGAAATACATTTTAACAAAATGTACTTGCTCATAGTCTCATCTCGTACAAGCATTTTTAGGCACATTCATATACTTGTGAAAATCACCTAGCAGCTTTGTCATGTCTGTCCCTCCATCCATCCATCCATCCATCCATCCATCCATCCATCAGCTGTCTGTATATATAAGCTCAGCTCCTACTGGTTGAATTCTTGTGAAATTTGATATTGGAGACTTCTAAGAAACTCTGTCAAGAAAATCCAAATTTGGTTAAAATCAGGCAAATACATGAAGAGCTAAGTACATTTTGTTGCCAGTGACATAAAGCTGCCAAGAAAGCACTGTTGACAGTGATGTGTAATGCAACAATGTAAAAGGAACGTACTGTTTCATTTCTGTGGCACCATTTTCAATACTGCTTAGGCCGTTGCCATTGCCTCTCTTGTACATAAAAATTCAGTTGGTACCTCACAGAGGCCTCCATAGGCATATGATGTTCTCTGTGAGGTATTGACTGCATCTTTACGTATAACAGCCTAAGTATGTTCATAATGTACAATGACATAAAATCTCCATATGATTATATCTTCACGCCAAAAGGCATTGTGCTGTTAAGACAGCGGAGGAAGTATAAACAGTACAAAATTCTCTATTCTGGCCCTCAAAAATAATAATTAGGAAAATGCACTGTTGTGTTCCCATGGCAACAGTGGTTATGCAGATGTGTCACAATGTTACGTTATATATACACAGCCGATCTTGTTGTACTAGCCATTGATCTATTAACTTGCTTGTAGCGAGCGGGCAAGCAAGTTTCTGGAGCTGTGGCAGGCATGGGACAAAACACATTACTCTTTATGGATAGCAATGACAGTGGGAACAGGCAGGATTATGTGACACAGACAAATGAATAAAGAAATGAATGCAACTGCGAAGGAAATGTGAATACAAAGTATCCAGAAATGTTCACACGTTGGAATGTAGGAAATCTGTGGTTCTGAAACTGCTTTATGTTGAAAACCTCTTCAAATATATTTTCAAATTATTTACAAATTTTATATCAGTAATTCTTAAGTGTCTTTTTTTTTAAATTTATCCTATATATAATGTACAACCACATAAGAGCTTTCCAGAGCCCTTTCATTATAAATAAAATAACCTGGTTTACAGATCACTGAAATGTAAGTGACCATTGAAACTTTGTATACTCCTGATCCACAATGAGAGGAAAAGACACCCAGTGGGTGGCTCCAAAGTCCCTGCAATATGAAGGGAACTTACTGGTTTCTGTCAGCAGTGAGCAGGTATTCTGATGTAACTTGTACAAAACTGCCACTTGATATATGCAAACAGCATACATCATTAACCTTTTAAAGACGAAGCGTATCTGTTTTATATATGGACTCAGTGCATACTGCGCTGTAAACACTCTACACTTCGGTTATAAAAACCAGTCTCTTAATGTTTTATAAGGCAAAAGTTGCTGTTTGTTCTGAGATCTGTACAAAACACATAAACGCAATGTGGGCACCACGCAGAATTTTTTAATGTTAAACCTGGTAGTATGTAAAGTTACCGCTAGTCTTTAAAAGGTTAAAGAGCTAAGACGACTGAACACTGCAAACAAAACATCACAGTGGAAAGCTAAGTAGGTGACTCAACAAACAACTGTATAGTCCTGAAGAAGTTCACATGCGAGCTTTTAAAATTGATCCTATGCAAATTTTTATAACTCATTTGGCAGGGAAACAATGCATTTCAATTTGAAAATATTGCACTATCATTCAGAAACTTGGGAAAAATAGGACTGGTAATTGTTGTTGAAAATATGTATCCATTGCAAGATTTTAATTCAAATTTGTACATGTAACCAGTTTTCTTTTAAAATTCAAAACCAAAGGCCAATGTAATTTAAGTGTTCAAAAATACTACACTGTCAATGTATCTAGTGTGGCGAAAACAGCATTTCCTAGACTTCTGCATGTGATACTTCAACACCTTGGCCCTTCTATTTAAAACACCATCACCCATCAGCCCAATTTTTCTGAATACTTAAATTGTAAATGATACTTCTACCATATTTCACTACATTAAAAGGGGCAAGACCACTTTCTTTTATTACTTTTTATGTTAGGGAGAACAGTGGGTTAAGGTCAGTTGCTGGGACCAAGCCACATGTAAGTATTGGGGCTCATACATTAATATGCGTAAATTTAAAAGGGAAGTATTTAACTATTTAAAGTTCAATGGTAACTATCTGCACCACCTGCTGTAACAGTAAGAGTTTTTATATTTTGCCGCAACATATTTATGTGTTTTGTACAATTCTCAAAATAAACTTTTTTTGATGACTATTTCCCTAAACAGCATTAACTGGTTGGTGTTTCGGATAGAGCGTTCCCTGTGAAGTATGACCTTAAGTTCTATGTATAATTCAGGTGCATGTCAGTCTTCAAAGGGTGAATCCTGATAGTAGGACTGGGGCACCATTTACGAGGAAAGTAATTATTTAATCCTCATGAAAGTTGAGGCAGAGAGATGAAGAAAGGCTAGTATATACAGTAACATGAAACAGATGGAAGCCTTCCATACCAATCTTAAAAGCAAACATTACACGTTAAAGTGATAGCACTGAACTACATCGACTGAACTGACAGCTGAGTGCCTCTACAAAAGTATATTGTAAACTGTTGGTCTTATTTTCCCTTTTTCAAAGTGAAGCTTCTAGTTTTATGTTGTATGCATATAAAGACGCAAATAATATAGAGTACCCAACTAACTTAGGAACTGGTTCCGTGGGTTTAATATGCACCTGGACAAATATAAAAAAAAATCTTCTGAAAAGACAATATTGCATAATAAACAGCAAGTCATAATGCAAACCATGTCTTCTTATACAAGTTACACCACAATGCAGTAATGGTTTACAGCATATGAACTGTCAATTGCATGAGGGAGATACAGCAATTTTCTGAAGGCAACTTACATTTCGTTCCTGTGACCATTATAAATTAATGGCCTGCATACATTCTCGTAATAGTTCCATCCCACACTTCATAAGCAATATCAGTTCCAACAACCATATAAAGTGACTGCATGGACTACCATGATTATTTAGAATCCTTGGAGGCCATTGAGATATCAGGGGAGTAGGCACTGGAGGAAAGAATGTCTCCACAATGTGACATGCTTGTTAATGAGGGTTCAATATTAAGAACACGCCAAGTGGTCTCTGTTCCATCATTCACTTGGCATGTTTTGCTGCTGCTGCTGTTGCTGATGCTGTTGTTCCTGTTCTTTAGACATAGATTCTAGTTGAGCCAATGTCCTCAAGGCTTCTGTACGCTGGTGAGGTGCTAGGTGCTGAACAATTTCCACAGCTGCATCCAGTGCTACGTCTGGACATTCCTGCAATGCAACCAATGGGTATCAGGAAAGTTCATCAAGAGTTTGGTTTATTTAACAACACTCTGCCAACAGTAATGTTACATATCATCAAATGAGAAAGAGTGCACTGATTGTAAAAATGGGTGTTGGACAGTTAAGCGCGAAGAAAACAGTAATAACAAAACAAGGGACAAAGCAAAGACTTGTACAGATGTGTCACTTATTTCAAGGGCTGGCAAATTACAACTTGGTAGAAGACAAGAACAGTGACCAGTTCTAGTTTTTCACAGTGGGTAACAATGTGCCTCGAAAACAACAGTACTGTCCCACAAAGTTACGCAGTGCCATTACTCACAGGACAGTGATATGAATGTATTGAAAGCCTGAGAGCAGGGTGACAAGGAAAAACTGCATAATGAGGGGCTTCATTAGTTCTGCTCTTTGTTCTAATATGATGCTGGCGATCAAATGAGTTGAACACCATCTGCAGACCAAGTAGTGCATGTGGGAGAAGTGCAATATATATATAAAATTTCCGTCAGAAAAACTGAAGGAAGAGACCAGTTGGGAGAGACAGATGGGAGATGGAGAGACAATTTAATAAGTCAGGGAATGCCCACAGATAATACCACCTGGCACATGTGCTCTGTTATCATCCGTAGACTTCAAATTTGTGACCAAGTTCAAGAGAAACACAGAAAATGCTAGTACTGTAGATGTGCCCTTCCAAGTCTTACATAATAAGCAGTATAAGATATATATATATATAAAATATATATGTTTTCTTTGGCACATCCATTTCCTTATATACTTGTAATATTCACATAAAAATGTTACTTAAATGAAATGCAACTTAATCCTTTTGTTCACAAATGTCAGTGATGCTGCCGTGTATATACCACTTTGGACCAACACTAAGTGAAGACTGAACCAACTGCATCAATTAACTGTAACACACCTTCAGACTAGATTTGATCTGCTGGATGATAGCATCTTTCCTGACACAGTGGAGGTTATTGGCTACCACAGAAGAAGCTCGCCCTTCTTCTGAAAGCTGAGCAAGCAGCCAAGCAGCCACTGCCTCATTGTTCTCCCATAGATATGCCTGTTCACCAACAGAAGGAACCGTGATGAGAATAAAACTGACAGGCTTCATGGACAGAACTTGTAAGAAACAACAGTGAATGGGACACTCCAGCTAAGGATACACACATCTTTCAAGTACATTCTTTGCAATTTTAAATACCGTATAAGACTTGATATTCAGTTTTTGCTGATACAACCTACCTGTGTAAAAAGATTTCTTTCTTCTTAAAATAATCAAATGTCTTATCTCAGTGATTTAAATCTTGTATACAATGTCTGTCTGATGAAATGGTTGAGCTCCTTTGCATATACCATCTTCTTCACTCACCCTTCAGTTGCTATATCCTACCACCATTTACAGCAAATAGTATTTAAATGCTGAATGAATATTACCTAGGTACTGAATCACATTAACTTTCAGTTCTGGTCAATAAAATTTAAATTATCAAAATCAATGAATATATATAAACATAAAGTGAAACCCTGTTAAGACATTTTTGAAAATCCCAAGAAAATCCTACTTCTTAAGCAGGAAATTTCTTAAAAGGGTAGGACCGAAAAGCTATATTTTTCAAGATTTTTGTGAACTTATTACATATATATGCTGAACTTGTACAACTTGCAGCTGTCTTAACACATTCTCACTTGTATCTGACCATTTAACCATTTTGTCTGTAACTTTTCATTCACAGTTTTATTTACACCTTTACCTATACTGACTTTTCATTCACAAGTGCACATTTCATTCCAGATGTGTACTTTTCCTTGAAATATTTTTCAAGCATGGGTTGTTGCTCTTTTTAAAAAACAGTAGCAGTATACATCTTCAGATTCCATAGGTTCGCTTTTAAGTAGAGCATAAGGGGTGGTCAGTAGTTCCAATTACTTTCACTAACTCTGCAGTGTCTTGAACTTATTTTCTGGAATTGCTGATGTAACTTATCAGCACACAGTCACCACAAATGTTTCACAATCACACAGCACAACGACGCATTTATATTACCGCCGATAAGTTACGTTTAAACAAGTTGTTGCAATTGATCACCCATGTATCTCGTGTCAAACTGCTGTCCCCCAGCAACTTGTGACTCCCGCCAGTGCGTGTAAACTTCTTCAAATGTTATTGGCTGCCTTAGTTTCCACCAAGTCCCAAGCTGTTGAAGTGGCAAAACATTGCCAAACGCAGGCTCATGCAGGTCACAAACAGCTAGGATCAGCTTCTGGCCACCCGATACAGTTTTTTGGTTGTCGTGACAAGAGACCGAGTAGTGGGGAGTGACTCACTGTAGTCTCTGCATCATGGAAGAAACACGAGACCTCCACGATGGCCATGAGGTTGCGTCATTCTGCTGTGTGAAATGTGGCAGAAGTGACCTTGACTGTGCGCCATTTGAACGCTGCGTTTTGGAAACAGAACGAATGGAAACTCGGGGAAATTCCTTAAGATTTTGAAACAGAAAATGTATGAAACAGGTAGAAAAATTGTTTCGTCGTGAAATTTGTTACTTCTTGGGCGCGAAATTTTCTTATGCAGGGATGTATTAAAAGGGTAACCTGTAATGTTAATCAAATGGGAGAATTTTGGTGCTTTTTTATCCTGACTTCTTAGGCAGGAAATTTTGTTAACAGGGGATGTCTTAAGCGAGTTCCACTGTATTTTTTTCTTGAACATAAATTAATATTAATACCAACAATCACTTCTGTGGCACTGCAAAGACAAATGCACTGTAAAACATTAGCCACACAATCCATAAAAAATATTCTTTACTGCATTTGTTAAATATTTATAACATAACAGGTGTTACAAATAAAGGTTGTTGATCTTAATGAGGTCTATGTCTTAAGTTAGGTGCAAGTCCTTTGTGCAATGAGTCAGCTCCTCATACAGACATTACCTCCAATAGGCCATGACCGCTTTCATCTGAGAGCTTTTCAGCCCATCATTCACCAGTTACACTAACAATTAATGCCATACAGTCTGAGATACAAACAGCTTCATAAAAGAACCCACTCTTCACACACATGTATGTAAGTGCAAGCACACATACCTATCCCCACACACCTCACCCATGCCCCACACCCATTCCACCCCCTCGCCACACACATATATACACCACAAATGCACGCGCGCGCGCACACACACACACGCACACACACACGCACACACACAAAGGTGCACATGCACAAAGAACATGGGGCTCCCATAAGCTTGCTTTCTTTCTTTAAGAATGGAAAGTAGGCTAAAAATGCAGGCTGAACAATAATAATGGCTTCTTAACATAATCATAATCATCATAATTGATGACGACGACGACGACGACAACAACAACAACAACAACAAACACTGTGCTGCATTAACCACTGCAAATTTTAATCTACACATGTCTTACTAACAGATATTAGTTACTTTACTTAATCACCTTTCATGGTTACAGCAAGAAAGACTGTTGTGTGACGAAGCCCAGGAGACTGTTGTGACATGATGTAGAAATATAACAAACCTGTGAGTGTTAAACAAGCTTACCGCTGTGGTGCCCTTGTCTTCTAAAAACCACCTGGTCAGCATGGCTTCAGCCTGACCCACACTTAGGTTAGGCTGGATGATCAGCATCTGACTCTTTATTTGGTTCTCCAGAAGGAGTCTCCTTAATCTCCAGTAGAGGATACGGCGTGATTTGCGCCATGGGACCACATCCTGCACAAATATTACTTCTTGACAAATGTCTCTTTCATCTTATATATGAAAGCACTACATAAACCAAAACAGACATAACCAAACCAGAAGGAATAAAATGAGCACAGGAATGTTACATGGCACCAAATGCCAGGAGACCGCACTGTTCCTGTGGAATGCTGGTAGTCACCTATGGAATCACATACTGTCATCAGCCACAAGACTACAATCTCAAGAGTGATTGTAATTAAAAATATTTACTGCAGCACATTAATCCACAGTCTTACACAGTCATTGAAAATGGGAGAAAATGTCTTACGTGAAACGATAACACTGTCACTGTATTGAACATAAAAAAGCATTCTGTGTGGGATTTTATGGAACAGAGGAATTCAATAAAGATCTGAAGGACTTATATGTTGTGCAACATTTGAAAGGGTTAATTTAATGACTGGATATGAAAGACATTCAGAGGTTAAAAGGGAAACTTCATGGAAATTAATTGGAATATGACGAAAATCAAGAGCAAGGATGAGAAATATGTGAAAACTGGAAGAATAACATAAAGTCAGGAAATTGGAGCATGAAAGGGAAAAAAGAAAAGTAATAAAAGTTATGAGTGAAAATGTTGCATGTGCAAAATGAAAAGAAGAAAGCTCTATTCAAACTGGACCTACATACCATAATGGCACCCTTCTCCTGCATCCTGTCAGGAGTGTCGTGAAGGTCTGCAAAGTGTACTGCCACCTGGTGGTACATTGGCATGAGGAACTTCTCTCGGTCAACAATCTGCCGTTCTAGCACTAAACGCTGCTCTTGGGGTAAGTTTGCTGTCTGCAACTCTGCCTTGATTGAGATAATCATGGGATCAATTCGGTGCATCGCCTTCACCAAGTCTTTAGCTCGAAACTTAATCTCAACAATACCTTCAGGCTCCAGCACTCCTCCCCTGACAACAGACATTGTTACTGTTACCATGACACTGCTAAAAAACGCTGTAAACTGAATGTGAAGTCAAAGACAGTGTCTCAGAAGCCATATGCTCATTTTCTAAATATATTACATCATGGGAGCACAAATCCCAGGCATCTGGTTGCGTGGGTGGCTAGTTTTGTGTTGTTGTGCCTAATATTTGTGGGTCCTCAGTATGGAACTTGCTTTATGTCACGGTTCTCATGCCTAGAATTCCAAGGTGGCTCACAGATTTGTGGAGAATTTGTGCACCCCTGTGTTACACACATTAATATAAAATAATGTTACACTGCACAAGGCAACTTTTTTCCTTTATATACCATTATTAGCTTAGAAGTCTGGTACATTTACAATCTCAAAATGGTAAAAGGTGCAGATGTTTCTACACGTGCCATGAAGGCATACTGGGGGTTGATGGTATAGCTCCACTCATTCTTTACCTCAGCAGTAGATAGGGATGAGTGGCCAGGCTCACATCCCAGCCACTTTACCCCAGGAAAAGAGCCCCAAGTACCCACTGAATAGGAAGCTGTGTGGGCCCCAGAGCCAGTCTGGATGCTTTGGACAACAGATAAATCTCTTGGCCCTGCTGGGACTTGAAACCCAGATCATACGGCCCATAGCCTAGTCACTAAAGTGCCTGTGCTACCCTGGCTATTTAAAAATACACATTAGAAAATACGAAATACAATATTACATGAAACATGTGACTTAAAATTATTGGCTTCAGCACTGTATAAAATGTGTGACAGATTAGTTGAAGATTCTCTTTCTACGGTGCAGGAGTCTTGATGTATAGCACTAGGATCTATTATAAGATGAGAAGCCTGGGATAGACTAGTTGCCTCACGGGTTATTTAGCAACACTCTACACAATGCGGGGGTCATTTAGCACTGAATGGAATGATGTAAAATGATACCTGCTCTCTGGGTCTGCATACATTTCCATGTGCCGTGGGTTGATGGTAGTGTCCACTACAGCCCAAGCTCCACCACGTAGTTCTCCATTTGGTGGAATGTATATCAGAATTGGCTGGTTGTAGTCCCGCAACCCATCCACAATGTATGCTCCAAACTTCAATATTTGTTCATACATATCTGCACAAATAATTCCTCACACTCTTTCAATGTTATAAAACAAAATCCTACATAAAGATTTTCATGGAACAATTACATTTCAGTTCTCACAGCCATAAATGAAAACCAAATTTGCACCTAATCCTTACTACATCAACACAACATCACATATTTTGAGTCAGGCAAAAAGGAAGAAAAAGGCCACGGAATGAAACAAGTAACACTGAAAATTTACAAAATTCTGTTATTAGTTATGCTACTGTCAGATGCTTACCCTTCATGCCTCCTGAAAACCCTCTCCAGTTAGCAAAGATGATTAAAGGCAGATCCTCATGGCCGAAGTCTTGAATGGCTTGAGCAGTTTTGTAGGCCGAGTCTGGAAACCACACTTGACCTGCCTGGGACACTGTCTGCAGCCACAAACACCATTCACAACTAATTTTACAATACGGGAACTGTGTGTACTCTGCCAGCTAATGATCACATGTAACTTAAATTTGTTTATGACACTTATCAGGTTCCATTCAACCTTGTCATATGCAGTTCTTCTTAAAAATTATAAATTAAAAAAAATTACAGACAGAACTAAGGAAACTACTTTCCCTTACATTCTTGCACCAATATGAACAGGCCAGAAAATAACGCAAATTAATAACTGATAGCTTACTATTTCTGCATATAATTTCCACCACCACAAAGTTGTTAGATCTGACCTCAAATTTCTATGCTCTAGTGTTTTTAATTTTTTATAAGTATATTTATGGCAAGGTGTAAGACTTACAAATGTAAGGAGGGCTCCAAATAAAATGACATTCACATAAAATATCAGAGGCCAACTGAGTTAACAAACGTATGCATATTCAATGCTATTGTTTAACTATCTCAAAAGAAACACAGTTTACATTTTAATAACTATGGGTTGTACCAGCATGTACAACTGCACTTTAATCAAATATTTATGCATATACAAGTAGCCCCAAAAATTCAGGTGGAAGGAAGGAAGGAAGGAAGGAAGGAAGGAAGGAAGGAAGGAAGGATCACTTATTTATTATCAAGAAAAAGAAACTTCATTAATGTGTCATCAGAAGATAACCGTCAAGTGTTGAACATAGCAATTCAGAAATGTATGCACAGCAAACAAATTCTGGGACATCGTCCCCACCTTTGTTTAATTCACAAAAACTGGATTTATGGCATACTATATTAGAAAAATGCATGTCTATTTATCCTTCACCATTTTTTTATTCAAAAACTTCTCATACTTGTATATATTTAGCAATCCCATGCAGAATTGCATGAAGGTCTCTGTGTAAAGTGTTACTTACTAACTGGCTGATATTGACCAAAACTAAATATATCAATAAATACCAGTTAATATTATAAAAATATGTTCAGAATTTCAGTTGTTACATGCAGACAGAGAAACAGGTGGACAAATATTACATAACTAAGAGGTTTAGCGTGAGTTTTCACTGCAAACATTTCAAAAAGGGGTTCGGACAGACAAATGATAAAAAACAACACAAGATACTTTGTTTGCTGTCCAATACAGTTCCCCTGTATGTAAAACTATAAAAAAAAATACAAATTGCTTAATCTAGAAGCAATAAAATGATAAATTAATATATTACATGTTTTACACACTTGTATAAAACCAAATGTGATGAGAAAATAAGCATACCTTTGCTTCGGAGTCAAGATTAGCAGGGTCAGCTGGCAGGTTCAGCTCTACTGTGCGGGTCTCAACAGCTATCACTCCAACAGGAATTCCACCCAAACGAGCACGCCCACACACCACAGTTTGTGCCCATGGTGACATAATTTCGTCCCATGACCCACGGTCAAAAAACCCACTTTCCCATTCATGTGCATTACCTGCAATATTCCAAAGATATATAAACACTCTTATAAACATAAAAGGACTACACTGATCACTGCAGGTTAATTTAGATACGTAACCAAACGTAAGCGTTCATGCAGATGGCATTTATTAGGGTAGTGAGATAATAAAACGGCAACAGTGTGCATCAACAGCAAATACAGGTACCGTCCATGTCCCTTCATGTGACTTCACAACCTTCTTAATTCTGACCTTCATCTATTGCAGATACAAATCAGTTTCTGACAGATACAGTCAACAACAAAATCAAGATACTGTATAGTCATCAGTTTAACTGATGACAAAATTAATCAACAGTAAATCAATCACACTGCCCAGATGTATACATGACGATTTCCATGCATTTCATTAAATCCACAGCACATCAAAACGCATTTTAAACAAAAATTATAAATCTAAAGGAGCTATGTATTGTATGTCATGTACTAATTTCATGTATGAAAGTCAGTTTTGAGAAACTGATGCAGTCAGATTTCAGCTTTATGTGCAGTACAGTGATTAAGTGGCCATGAGTCCCAAAATTTCATATTTCAGCTACTTTTCCTGTAGCACTTCCCAACCACATTTTATCAGAAGCAATTGAAGGGTGTCAGAAAACATGAGGATGAATGAACAAACACATTCATGAAAGAAGGCATTCACAGAATGCAGTTCATGCAAAAAATATATGACAAAAACTCTGTAAGTCAATAAAAGCATCTACAGCATGACATTGACCTACTCAAAGAGGGCAACTTTGAAATGCTGGATGTACTATCAACAAATATGACATGCAGCATGTATTATTAAAAAACATGAAACGCAACACATACTATTAACAAATAAGAAATGCAGTACATATTATTAACAATTATGACACGCAACATGTGCTATTAACAAACATGAAATGCAACAAATACTACTAAGAAATATGAAATGCACCATGTACTATTAACAAATATGAACTTAAAGAAATAGAGCCCAATCAAAGTGCAGTATGATTGCATAATTACTTCTTTGTTAGATGCAGTACTAATACATATAATGGACAAGAAACAAGACAAGAAAACGTTACAAAACAGTAAATGACATATCATGAAGATGAGAATAATTCTGTATAAAGCTAATATATACACACACACACACACACACACACACACATGCGTGGAGGCTTACCGTGAGTAAACTGAAAGACGCTAACCTAAGTACAAGAGAAATGTGAACATACTAACCAGAAGCAAAAGGGAATGAAAGGACATAAGTCACATCCCTATAGGAAGTAGTAAAGAAATAAAAATTAATGGTATATGCAGATGAACAATGGCAGAATATCACAAACAATTTTCTATTTGAAAATAAAGAAAGAAATATACTTCACAATAATCGTGACACATACTTGGACTCTCTCGACCTGCTAGCATCCACCTTGGATCATATGGAGCTTTGGTTGGCATGTAGTTTACTTCACGGTCCACAGGATCAACTGGTTTTATAAAAGGCACTGGAGACAGTTTGTCCTGTCAGAAAGAATTTAACGCATACAAACATCTCTACAAATCATTCAACATAGACATCATTACTTCCACATATAATTCATTACTTTACAGACAAATAATGAAATTAAACACCTCTTTGGTACCACACCGGCTGTATAAGCAAAATATATTTCAACAAGTTGCTTGGATGAGGGAAGTATGAAATGTGTAGAGGGTTTTGGCTGAGACTCTGCCTGGAAAATGGTCATTTGGGAAAAAAGTGGTAGGATGATGATGACAACATGATGACAATGATGATAAGGATGACCAAATAACAGACACAATTGTTAAGTAAGTAAAATGGCTCAGGATTCAGTAACTGACCGCATCAAACCTTCAACTTCTCTTACCAGATAATTGAATACCTATACCATTGAAGGTTCACAGGAAATTATAGGGCAAAAGTTCTGATAATGTAATCATTTCTTTGCATGTGTAAAAGATGATTATCTTAAGAAAACAGGGCTGTCTATGTGCTTACTTAGGCACCTTGCCATATGGACATATGGAGGAGTGGAAGTACAGCCCCATACGTTATTGATCTCAGCACTATATGGAAGTGAAGAGTCAGCTTCACACCCATCTGCTTTACACAAGCAGATAAAGCCTCCAGTACCCACTGAACAGGAGGTTGGTGAGCCCCAGAGCTGGTCTGGACACTGACAAGAACAGAGGATATTTGCTCTTACCATGAACTGCACCCTGGCAACTGTCATGCAGTCCATAACTCAGCCACTATCCTGACCAAGTTACCCCTAAGGCCTTATGTTCATTAAATATGTTATGCTGCTTCCTTACCTTGGGAATATAAGAGAGCCACTTGAGAATAGTATAGATGCCATCTAGATCTCGAGGCTCTGTTTTGTGAGAAACACCGTTGTTGTACATGATCTGGATGCCACCTAACTGATTGTTGGATGCATATACCTCTCGCCCAAGTAGCTGTAATTGATATGATGTTTACAACAGCAAAGTAATCATTTAAATAAGAACTCACAGCAGACAAGCACTACATCATTTACACTACAATGAGTATCTGCTTATAGAACAAACACGTGACGTCAGACTATATGATAAAGATAGGTGTGAAAAGTGGAACAACATACCTTACCATGGAAAAGTGAAAAACAATGACAGCTTCAGAACTGATACAGTTAGTGGACAAATGTCTTAGGAGTGGCATTACAGTGGAGACTAGCAATCATTTAAGGATTAAATTAACTTCACACATTTCAAAATTCAGTTCCTACATCGTACAGAACATACTGTATCTCCACTATAAAGATGAACTCATTAATGTGTTAACGTAAATGGTGAGAATCCTATGAACACAGACACACTGTGAGGAAAACTGCAGTTATTTAATGTTAAATGAGTAGTACATAACAGCGACCACTGAACTTTAAAAAGATTGGTGACAAAATATCATACTTAACATTCTGCATGGACCTTGAATCCTTGAAACTGAAGGTGACACATTCCACATTCCTCTGGAATGTCAGGAACCACTTACCCAGCAATGCAATTTCACCTCTCAGAAGGCTGGCATTCATCATCATATTTAACACTTCATTAATGCAATTTTAGAATTGTAAATATGCATGTTCCAATCAGAGACAAAGATAACTACATAACAATAGATTTTATAATATATAAGAATTCATATTTCATCAGTTTTGTAAACACCATACGAACATTTTATTAGGAGATTACAATAGTAAGGTTGATCAGGACACTTCAAAATCAACCACAGACAGCTTACTTAAAATCAGTAATTATACTGAGGTGAGATTGATGACATCTGCCACATAAAGAACCTGATTCCTAAATCACAGTTCTTCCACATTATGATATAAGTAAGGACATTTCAGTCCCCTTATGGTACAACAAAATCAGAGTGATCATATTTCAGTTGGTAAAGACATGCACTGTACTCGGTCAACTTTCAGCATTAGACTGCACACAGAAGCGATGATTTCCTGACATCCTAATTACAGTTGCTATATTCAGGGTAAACAAATGTGTGAATTATTGGAAGACCCCTAAACAGATCTGGCAGTAGGTGGGTGGGGTGTGGTGCATGAGGGCCTGGTTGCTTGCAGGAAGTACCACAGTGTATCAGCAGCAAAATATTACCTTATTGAGAGCACTGTAGCCAGTTAGAATAATATGGGAGTTTTCTATCTGGATCACTCTCTGTCCCAGTCGAACCACATAAGAACCGATGCCTATAGCTCGACAGGTTACCATGGATATCGTCACCACCTCCTTGTAAGCTTGTGATGTTTCACCAGCAATCATGCCAGCATACCGCAGGTTCTCCACGCCTAGCCCATCCTCCTTCCCTGCAAGACATTTCACAAATTCAAAATGAATCTTATGCACTGGCCTGATACAAACCTGAATAAGCAAGGTTACTTTTGCAGACACTGAATGCACAGTTGTGTGTGTGATAACACTATTAAATCTGCTCACATCATAACACTCACATGTCTCAATTCCACAATTCAAGCCTCAGTCTACACCAGCAGTTTTTATGTCCATTTCAGACACAAAATACAACAAGACTGCAAATGGTGTACAAGCCTTGATGCCACAATGGGATTTATGCTTAAATGTCATTGATGGCTGTGTGGAGGTTGGATGTGCACCATCTGCTACCCATGTGCCATGTATGTACTGAAGTCAGAATAAAGTTTTCAGCATCACAGTGCTTATTACCTTGTTGTACCACAGCACAATGATAAGTCATGAACTGATACAGACTGGAGTCATATCGCTTGTGGTAACTAAGTCACAAGGCTTGATTTGAACACCACAACATACCATCAAAATTACATGCAGGGTAAAGGACTGAGAGATAGCCCCGTGACTATATCATATAAATATCATGTAAATTCCACCAACGTATCTTCTCTGTTTACAAAACTCTCAATTCACACATATTTACTTTTTCCTGTCAATCCTAAACAATTCTGATGATGGTATATTCCACTTAGCATGAATGCATTTCTAAGCTTTGTCCATCCTAAGTTCCATATTTCTGTTCACCTAAGTCTGAAATCAATAAAGAATCAGATAAGTTACAAACCTGTTCTATTTTTAAACCATGTTACAGAATGTCACGCCAAGTTGGAAGAGTGCTTGTCTGTGGTCTCTTGGAGAACATATCAATAAATAAATCGGATATCCATTTGATAATCACTCCCAGCAAGCATACTTACCAATGATATCTGTGATCTTATACCGAGGTTCCCCCTCGTCATCAATAAGGATGGCATGAACAGAATTCATGGCAGACACTTTGGTGAAATCCTCTGGTGTTAAGTACAAGTATTTGAAACCCTGCAATTAAACACAAAAATAATCACTACTATGCCTTGTTATTTTCAGTAATACTGTATGGTCATTCTTTGGTAGGAAATTTGCTGAAAAATTAATAATCATGATAGGGCCACATTACAGAGCATGCTTTGATGTAATAACACTATGTCTTAGCCATTAAATATGGTATGTGGTTTGATGTTTTCATTGCTGGCCTACAAATTAAGCAAAAGCTGTGCACAAGAGTACACTGAACAAATGACTCAACACTTTCAGAATCACTGACATGTTAAAGCAGTATCAAAAGCCTTCACCTTCAACTAACCATCAAATGTATGCATTGCTCTTGTGTATTACATCTATAATTTCATATTAGTAAGAGACATAAGCTTTGTTTTATAAACTGAGGTATTCACTGCCTCTATGGAATATTAGCAGTGACAATATTTCCTGTTTGGGTAGCATGTAAGAGCAGAAATATCAAAAAGTTTGGATATGTCCAGACATTGAACTGTGGACGTTCTGATGTTATGTCCAAGAAAATCATGAAATACTTGTAGACAACAGTTATGAGCTTAATGCAAATAACTGTGATGACAGCAACAGGAGCCAGAAGTTAGCAATGGAAACAATATCTGTAAGAATGTGTTATTAGAGTAAGACTCTTTATAAATCACATGATCTCAAAGAAATGAGAGGTTATGTCACAGTAATATTGGTGATAAGCTAGTGATCCTGTAAATGCTAGTATACAGTACAATTCCTTTAATCCAGCAACCATGGAAACAGACAGGTGCCAAATTATCAAATACTTTGGATTATCAAACAGTATCTATAGTGACCTAAGTTCTTACAGGTAATCTTTTTGTTAATGCTCCTACATGATACATAGTCGACAAACCAATCTTGGATGAAGCCATAACCACACTGTGGTTTTCACCACTTTCAAGCCTCCTAATTATTTCAAATTTCTGAGGAACTGTGACTGTTACAGAGGCTTCCTCTTACCAGCAATACCTTGTGTTCTCATCCTGGGATCTTTTGAAGCCATTATAAGAGCTCAATGGAATCAACAGAGTCCAGACAACACAAGATAAAACAGTGAAAGCATTAAACATACTGGCTGCTATTGATGCCAAACTTCCAGGCTTGGGACTATTTTCCTCAACTGCTGAAGTATCACAATTTCTAGAGTCTCAAACTCCAGTGTAAAGGAATTCTACTGTACATAGGACAAAAACTGACTGGTGAATCATCCACTCTTATATTTAAACCATTCCAGTCTGTGAATGAGTTTAGAAGCTATACTTTTTTTGTGCACAGTTGTTTCCACTTATTAAGTAAAAAGGAGCTATGGGTAGGCCTGACAAACAAACAACTGGTCTGAAAAGAGTTACAGCCTTGACAAATTGTTTAAAAACTAATTTCACAGTCCTAAGTTATATAAGCTACCTTGTCAGGCTCATCAGGATCCTCCCATGCAACCCTAAACAGCTGTTTGATCTCTTCAGCCAGTCCAATTCTGGCACCACTGTTTGCAGCAATGTAGATTCTTGGAATTTTTAACTTCCTTGCAAGTTCTGATGCCAGGCAAAATACGAGATCTTCACGTGGACCAAATGATCCAATGAGGTAGGTGATGTCATTAGCTATTACTATGATATCACGACCAGATGGATACTCCGGTGTGTGCAGTGTACAACGCCAGGCAATCATGCCTACCTGTAGGAGAGAATTAAGAAGAGATTTACAGCAAAATTCCCACTGAAAATTTTCTTTACAGACAATTTGGAAACTATTATGAGTAAGATCTTAAATACAGGAAATTTAAAACTGTGATTTTTGACTGTGAATGGGCAGAACTGCACCTTAAATGAGAGGAAACCTTAAACTGAGAGACACTGAATGCCAATTTCACTGTACTTAAAAGGATTAACAAGTATATATGAAGTTACTCTGGAGAGCTGTACTTTCTTATAGCCAATGTCAGGTAAAATACAATGATAATATGTTACCAAAAGTTTGAATAAATTTCTGGAGCACCATCATCCTTGGCAATTAATTCTTTAAACTGAACGTTCATCACTGCCTCATAACACTCCATGATTTATTTTTCTGAGATGTTAACATTACTCTCTCATATTTGCACTGGTGTCCTTAATGGTACCTTGTGGTTATAAAATAAAACTATGCCATGCATGTTACATGTTCCTCCAATCATATCATCTTCGGTTTAAACATTTTAAAAATATCAGGTAAGGAATTACAACTCTTAAACTTCTCATTATGTAATGTTCCCTACCTTTCTGTGATGGTATGTCTCTTAGCAAACCCTGTTCTGTTACATTTGATTTCTGAACCACAGATAAAAACTTGGAACTCACAGGGTACACAGAGAAAGCGGTACAGACCACCAATCAGAAATCATACAGTAACACTCTGTGCTCTCAATAGGCCACACCCCCTGATTTGAAATGAATTAAATAAATTTACAAAAGCTCCCCTGTACAGGATAGAGTTATATAGAAATTTTCTTTGTAATCTCCTTCAATTTGTATTTTGTTACAAGGAAGTTAGAAGTGAAGGCAACCCTTCAGACTTTGTTTTCAAAGTCTGAATTAAATGTAATGTTCCACATTAAATCAAGTTTATTACATTTATAAATAATAGCAGTTTAAAGCTTAATTAGAGAACTTAGTTATATAAGCCAATTAGTCTTCTTTCTTAAATTCTGAACAAGTTTAATCAAAATCTCAAATTATATAACTGGCATTACCAACTGAATCTTCTACACTCTATAAAGTGTACAATGTGTATAAATTAAATCTGGCAAATGTTTCAGCTTACAAAAAAGACAGCTACATGCACATAACCTCATCTACTCTTATAACATACATTGTTTTCTCCTGGCAGACGTTTCTGCTCAACTAGATGATCATCTCCTTCAAGTACTAGCTCCACACTATCCACCACTTTTGAAGGGACTACCAGTTGTTCTGGAAAAAACAAACACCATATAGTAATAAACAGCACTCTACTGTCAAAAGTAGCCAAATTTCTTGGCTGAAATTCTTAAAACAGCTCTAATCTGCACCACACTCCTACTGCAATCACAGTGTCTGTTCATGGCAATCCATGTTATCTCAGTACAATGACAGCATGACTTGCGTGCAAGCTCCTGGCCATGAATGAATCCAGTAAATGTAAAATTCCAAGCATTTCTGTTTTCAGGAGAATATAAAAATGGACAGCTGATAAAATTTGAATTGTAAAGAAAAAAGGACTGTGCCATGCCTTAGGTGTCTAGTCTCTGGCCTCTGAGCATAGAGGCCTGGGTTCAATCCAAGGCCAGTCCATGTAGAACTTATGATGGAAAGGGTGGTAAAGAAGACAGGTTATTCTCCCAGCAGTTCAATTTTCCTATCTATATCATTCCACCAATGCTCCAAACCCATACTTCATTCATTTACCATCAACATTATAGACCATATTTTTGTATGTTCCTCTTGTCATTCTCAGTAATATGCAAAGTACTCTATGTCTGCATGTGCTATTAAAACAGATAATCTACCTGCCGGCCGCTCCTCAATGAATTCTTTCCATAGTTTCTCTGTCATCTGCCGGAACATGTCAGGGACATCATACACATAGGTGGTGCCCGCACTCTGTGCCTGAAACCTCTTTTGTTGCAGATAATCCTTGGTGACGTATGGTGTGGATATGGGTAGACCATGCATAGGGCCTTGCTTGTGTCCATAGGCCTCAAATTTTATCTGAAACAGTCATTTTAATAAAAATCAATTCAACTATGCAGTCCCTTGATGAGTTCATAGTTATTTAGCTGGCCAAGAAATTCCAGTTCTATGGCACCCAAAATTTCACTACTATTGTCACCAAACCCATCACTAATACCATGAGACAGTTCAATCAAGTTCACATCTTCAACATTCACACAACTAAAATTTGTTTTGACATTATTCTTGCCACTTATGCCCACACCTTCCATGCATTCTTTCCTAACAAGGTCACCAAATAAACGAAGGGAACATTTCTTTCTTCTTGTATGTGTGTTACAAGCCACCTCCTATTTCTTTATTTCATCATCCTAAAAATTTTAGGTGTTGATTCCAGTGGCTTCGTGGTCTAAGATGTAGGTCTGTGGCTGCTCGCTTGCTGGGATTGAGGGTTCGAATCCTGCTCGGGACATGGATGTCTGTCTCTTGTGAGTGTTGTGTGTGTTGTCAGGTAGAGGTCTCTGCAACGGGCTGATCACTTGCCCAGAGAAGTCCTACTGAATGTGGTGTGTCTGAGTGTGATTTTGAAACCTAAGTGAAGAGGACTAGGCCCACTATGGCTGTTCAGCCATAGAAAAAAGAGGTAAAAAGTATAAACTGTAAAGTGCATCACTATTTGTTTGACATTGCCCACTGTCATTCAAAACACCATATTTTTCAGGAGTTGACTCTACTTCTGTCATGCAGTAATAGTCATCATACTAACGTATGTCCTTTAATGAAGATAACTGACTTACAGGATGTAATGCAGTGTAGTTTGGTAGAGAGATACCAGTGTTTCAGAGAAACGTTTCTACCATACATTGTGTCATATCTCATAAAAGAGTAATTATCACACTCAATGCCATGAGAACCTGAAATCTAATAACTTAAGTCTTAGATATGGTGGTGGTGGTGGTGGTAGTGGTGACGATGACTTTAGTTTGCTTTCAAATCATACTTACCACACCTGTCTTAGGGTCAGTAACCTCCCTGTAAAGCCAGATATCCAGGGAATAGCCACTGTCATTTGCCAGACACAACCTCACATTAGTCACCTCACTATTGGGCGATGGTCTTATTGTCATCTTCAGCTCTGCTTGCAGTACCCGCAACTTCCACAGTCGAGGGCCATATCGCATCACCATACTTGTGACACTCTCTTCAATCTGCAGCATTAAACACTCAAGACAATAATGCTGATTCACCATGCTTCATACATTAAACCTGTCTGAAACTGTTCACTATACTGTGCCAAGTTGTGTCCATCAGAAGATATGAAATCTACTAAAATAAACAGCAGCCAACAGAAAAGCATGTTCCATGAAAGGTGGAAATGTAATTTAATATCATCTGCCTACGTTTTATTTCAACTTGTGCCATTTGTAGACACTAGTTTGTATTTAATTCTAGGGCAAAAGATTTGTATATTGCAATAGCTTAATACAAAAATATAACACATATTTGCAATCATGAGTGATTTCATGAGGCTGATAATTTTATTAGCAATATGAAAATAGAGTCTTTGTCTTACTTTTATGTTTTCATCAATGTTTATGCTTATGGAACCATTTAGATACCATAAATAACATTTTGTTATACTGCAAAAAATTTGTGTGTCCTAAAGTTATATAGAACAAAAATATTTTGTAGTTTAAAGATCACCTATATTTTGTCCTTTGTAATGACTTACGTTCACTAATGCTACAAATGTTTTAGCAAATTTCTGTTCCTCAGTGTTATAGGTATTTAAAACAAAACCACGTAAGTGAAAGAGAACTGTACCAGGAAATGCAAACATCACAGACAAGTTTGTTAGAGAATTACTAAGGATATGTTCGTAAGAACAGAATGTGATAAAATTCTTTCCCATAACTGTAGCTAAATCTTAAAATCTGCCTGATGCAATACAATGTGAAAAATAAACACACCATAAACTAAAGCACATACAAACAGGCACCTTGTTTCAAAATGTCATGTATGGGTAAACAGATCATTCCTAAAAATCTAGTTTTGATGTTAAAAATCTCTGGTTTAAAAATGTATTAGGTAAAAAGGTAAAAGTGAAGAAGTACAATTGTCCCTCTCCAAACCACGAAGGCATACAGGGAGAGTAGAGGTACAGCTCCACTCATTCTTAACCTCAGCACTAGACAGGGAGGTGAGTGGTCAACTTAACGTCCTAACAGCTCTACCCCTGGGAAGGAACCCTGGTACCCAATGACGAGGAGGCTGGGTGGGCCACAGAGCCTGTTTGGATGTTTTGGAGAACTGGGTATTTAAATATAAAAGTGTCCTGACCATGAGTATGTAAGTCACAATTTAAGTCTCATATGATAAAAGTTGACATGATGAAGACTCTTCCTCTTCCATAACAGTGACAGATTATGCAATGTGGATTTAACTACAAGATTTAGGAACAAAGCAGAAGACCGTGTAGTAGAAGAAGCACAAGGCATGCCAAACATCTCCCAACTCTGCCTACTCAAAACATCATAAATCAAGCTGTAATACGCTGTAAGGTGGTTATGTTGACAAACAAGAAGTTTCTCTCATAGAGGTTCAACTCATACTCACGTAAAATCCTTAAAGAATGTCCTGTTTATAACAGCAACAATGAAATAGAAAGCTCATGCTGAATGAAGGCATTATGATAGGATCCATCAAACAGTCATTAAATATCAACACAAAGAAAAGTTCCTCTGAAAACCTCCAAAACTGAGACGATATTGTGTTTCAAAATTCCCATAACAAGTTAGGAACTCAGAACACTGGGAAGGCTAATGACACTGAGGACTGTTAAAAAAAACACACACACACACACACACACACACACAGAGAGAGAGGGGTTTTACCTTAGCAGCGTCCATTATCACGGTAGGCAGGAAGTTAAGGAATATATGGTTACAGTCTGTACGCTTTGCTTGAGGATGTGAGAAAGCCACTTCCAGTTCATCCATGGCTTCCAAAAGTACCCGTTCAGCCTCATTTTGCAGGTATTCAAATGATGCTTCCTTAGTGATCAGATCTGAATGTCGGATAATGGCCCGGGCAAAAAAACGATAGTCTGTAACCTCTTGCCCCTTTGCCACCTGGAAATAATTTCTTAATTAAACCTTCAAATCATAAGGCTTACTGCCATCTGCTGGGCTCAAGGGAAGCAACATTTTATTCTCTTTATGCCCTTATATTTTGAATAAACTGGTAAATTTGGTAAAAAGCATGTAACTCAATTCATCATTCTCTTTTCCTTATTAAGAACCAAACTAATAAAACTTTCACAAATGTCTTTGAAGTAATGGTAAATCTACATAATTATTTCATACAATTACAGCCACAGAAAGTAGTCATGATAAATTCTGTTATACTTATTTATTACTTCCAGTGGAAAAATTCCAAACTATATACAGTCTCAAACTACCTTCATGGCATAACCAAATACACATAATAGCAAATCATGAAATCCTACAATAAAATAAATACAAGGCATAGCAGTCAATGCAAGGTTAGGGAATCCAAATCTGCATACTCTATTTGGTGTACGTTAATTTGCAATGTGGAAGTAGCTACATGCAGTCTGAACAAACAATTAATATTTAATTACATAATATTTAGTTCATGGACATGCTGATACCATTAGGATACTGGTGATAAACTGATTTGGATTAAAAATATATCACTTGTGGTCTCTTTAAAGGCACAACGCTTAGCTTGAACACCACAATGCATGCTAGTTGCAATATATGGGGTTAGGAATTGACCAGAAGCCCTGATGAATGTACGCAACTACATAATAAGCAAATTTCTCGTCCATCTGCACCACATACACACCCTGGTGTGCATGTTTCACGTCCCAACCCACTTGACAGATACTGGCATAATTTTGTATTGGGGCAGGATTTGCACTAAAGCTCATATATTTTATTTTGGCACATGCTGGGCCAGTGTAAACACTATTTCACACGGAGCTCAAACTAAACTTTATTAAACCTTTCAAAAACAAACCCATGATACACAAATGTGTATGTAGCTTGAAATTAGAACTTTGTACATTTGATACCATTTTGCAAAAACAGAATTTGACTCTACACAGTACATGGTCTGGTCTTTAGCAGCTGTGCTGAGATATGTACCTCTACAAAGAGAGTATTAAGACCAGCACCAAGAAAACTACAAACTACGCAGTTCATAACTTTGTACCCCAACTTTAATACACCTTTCTGCACAGTGAACAGAAGGTAAAGTTTCAACCCCATTTTCAGATGTTAAATGTTGAGACATAGACATTACAGCTAGTTCTGCACACTGAAGAACTATGTGAGATTTGAGGTTCTCTCTGAAGATGGAGTCAGACAGTTGTGAATTTCTATCAGACCACAACCCAGCATTACAACCCAGATGACAGTATTCTTACAACTGTAGGTCATGATTTGGGAATACTGAATACTGTACAATTTACTTGCACACATGACGTTACCTTGGCTTTACCCAGATAAAGATGCATTTTCATATTTGATGTTGGCAGAGCCTCAAGGTCATATGTGCGCATTCTGTTGAGCTCAAGCTGAAATGCCATAGCTGGTTCAAGGTGCCGGTAGATTCTGTCTTCTGTGAAGTTGTCTCGATAACGGTATGTGAAGAATTTTGGAAACTGGCGTCTGAAAGAAAATCGTGAGTCTGTAATGACTAACTCTTGATTTATTTAAGTGTTCTTATTATGTAGCAACTGGTAACCAGATTAAATGGCATCAAATGGTATTGTAATTTGTGAATGATGTATTGGAAAGAATACTGTAAGGAGCAATCACGGTATGTTTTAAGGTACTATCCCAGGATTTGGCTGGAGGGATAGCTGGATTCCGATCCTACGTTCAAATGACATAACTCATAAATATGTAAAGGCAGTGCTAAACACTGAAGCATGGCAAATATTCAATATATGCAAACACATATAAAATAAATTTATAAATAATATATAAATAAAAGAAATAATCTAACCCAACCTATCCTAGTCCAACCTAAAAACTAATTAATTAATTATCAATAAATAGTAAAATAATGAAATAACAGATTTCATCTATAACAGATTTTACACGGTACAAGAAAATACACTGCAGAAACTGAAAATGTGTTCTCATCGGGCAGCCCAAAATATCATAAAATATAAAATATCAACTTAAGTGCCACAATAAGATCAAGGAAGGAGATAAGAAACATGGTAATACTGTTACATAATAGGCCTACCCATGACAGGACAACACATGTCAATACGATGATGGCAAACTTATGGACTCTATCTGTAACTGTATGAAAAATGTATCTTTCCATTACTCATGGTATTCTTAACTGAGATCCTGTAAAAAGTGGATTAACAAAGTTTCACTGTATAATTTGCATTTGCTGTCCTGGGACATTATGTGGTATTAAAAGATGACACACATATCTATTACCACAGCTCAACTGAATACCTTTAGTTTCACCACAATTTAATTTCAGTTCTCACCTCACAAGTACAGCAAATGTAATGCGCCTAATGCCCCTGTTAGCAAGTTCTTCCCGATTACTGCTGCAGAAACCACCAAATGTTCGGCTTAGTGTAGAGTCGTCTGTGTCTCCTTTGTCCCTTATGCCCACACTCAAGACATGGATTGGTTCAGATTGCTGTAAACCATAATCACACACTCAGTGTTAAACTTACCACTAATAAGTACAGTTACAGTGATGTCATGACTTAACAGTAGTAGATTAAACACTTTCCAAGAAGACTGCATTTTAAGTGTCCTACTTCATAACTCAAACAATTTTTGTATTTACCAGTTCCGATGTATTTACATGGAACATTAGAAACCACAGCACTTCCCACAGTCGACTGCTAGCTAGTAAGTGTGCATCCAGTTGTTAGATGTTATGCTTCATCATTCTAAATTAAATCATGAATGAATACAAAATGCTGATCACAGCACCAGCATGCTTAGGAAGATGCTTAATATGAAGAAAAGATTAATTTTGTAAAATTCAAAATAGTTTAAATAAGCAAAATATGAGAAAGAAGGCACTGTATTTCCTGCAATTTACACACAAAATGTTGCTCTTATACAGACATCTTTGTTGAGGATACAAGCCTAATGATTTCAGATATACAACCATGAAATTTAACAGGATCCCTTATCCTGATCACTTGTAGATAAGTGGTCTTTAAACCCTGTTTATATAATATACACACCCAGTACATAAATTAAACACACAATGGGGAAGTCACAATCATCTGCCTGTATGTGTATGTTCTATTTCTGAAACCACTCAATTAATTTCAATTCAATTTTACCAAGTCACATTTCTCAAAATTAGCTCCCTGAACAAAAACATGTACATGTCAAAAAATATTTAATGTCATCAGAGAGGAAGGCCCCAGTTGTAAGACTTAATATTTTACTCCATTGGGGACACTACATCGCATGCGTCATTCTAAAATGTTAAAAAAAAAACCAGCAAGTTTTAACACATGCATATATAATGTGTCGCAGGGAAAACTGCATTCCATGCCTACCATAGCACAAAGGCATCCTGAGATCAAGCCCATTTTATCATTAGGTGCAGTTTCTGATGTCACATAGGAGGACATCCCCAAATGAGAAAATAATCTATCACAGTTCAGACAACTGACAGAAAGAGGAAATGTCTCAAAGCAGAAATCACCACATATGCTCCAGAGAAGTATGTCAAATGCCTCAAACAGTCATGTGTTCACCGCCCCAGGATACCTAATGGCAGAGCAGTTTTCATTGTGGTATATCCAAAACATGTTGCTGGTTCAACTGAGATTACACTGTGCAGGTGCTTACATATTAAGGGCACTGAAGGTATTAACACAAGCTTGGGACTCCCTAAAAGTAACTTATGAAGTTTCATTTTGCATTGATAAGCCAATAATTCTGAAATTAGGAAGTTCTATTCCATTACTGTGACATCTCATTACAATGCACAGTTTTTATTTAAAACACTTCGATAGAGTACATATGTAAATAAACAAAAGAAAATGAGATCCTATGCAATGTAATTCTTTGCTGTTCACTGCTTCTGTCAACCAGAGATTTAAATCTGCAATCAATGAGCCGTAAGCCTTTAACACAAAGAATTGATTTAGAAATGCTGTGTATACCAAACTGGTATACACAGCATTTCTCACTTATTTAATTCATGTTTTGGCTACACAGATCCATATCCACAAATTTTCGGCTTCATATTGCTTCAGGATTTTAAACCAACAGCAACAGCTGAATTTAGTACCTTCTGTATTTCATCTGGATTTGCTCTACCATCCCCAACAGACATACTGATATTGATACTTGTGCTGAGTCGTGATTCACTGCCACTCTCCACTGCTTCCAGCACTTTGGGAGATACGACAGCTGGTGATGCCAGGTCTTCCAACAGATCCAGCATCTCATCTGCATACTGCTCAAATTGTGAAAATGATTCAAATGCAGCCATGCATCCAGTACGCTGACAGTTGGTAAGTGTGAGTGCAGCTTCGGGTGGCTCAGCTGCTGTGTCTGTCCTCCTTTTGTTGTGTGGAATCCTGTGTTCCAGTAACTCCAGTTAAAAGACGGTTACTGAAGTATCAAAGGGACCAGGTAACTTGCTAGCTGAGCTCCCTAGCAAAGTACATAGCTGCAGCCACTGCTACCCTCATCTCAGAACAGCCAGGCAGCATTATGCCCTTTCAAAAACACTTTATAGTATATGTTCACTGGTGCAGGCACAGTGCTTTCCTCCGCACACCTGCACTGACAACTAGCAAGTACTCTGGCCCCTAAGCACATGCAGCCTAGCTATTTTTAGTCCAAATGTTAACTCTAAAAAAAGACCATACTAATACAACATACTGTTCAATCCAACTAACCCTCTGGAGTGAAACATAAGGTTCAATACCAGTAATACACAAGCACACCACTGGACATGGTCCTACAGCCAATTCCATCCACCTCCCATCACCACAACCCACATTTTCCCATCAGATACAGCGTTAACTGCTCAACCTGTAGTAATAAATTAAAGTGCGTAGCGGAAGGTTCCACGTGACCATCAGCAGTTCTCTATGAGAAATACCTGCAACTTCGCACCTGAGCATGTCAATCATCTTTCAGTGACAACACAATTCTTGTAAATATGTCTTACTTTGTCAAACCATGTGCTAACTATTGGTAAAACAAAGCAGCTACATGGAGTTCCAAGCTGCCTGGAATTTACTTAGACCTGTGATCATTGTAATAAAAAGATAAACTAAAAATAAAGAAATGAGGAAAGATTAAAATAAAACCTTTTTTTTTCCTAAGTGTGTTATTAAATGATGCTATCCACTGCCAAGATTATGTATCTTTGGTGAGAGATGAATAAATGAGTCTGGAGCACTGGTGGAATGGTAATGACAGGGAAAACTAACTTGTCCCAGTGTCATTTTGTCCAACATAAACCCCACATGGACTGGCCTGGGATCAAACACAGACCTCTGTGATAAGAGGTCGGCAACTGGAATCCTGAGCCAAAGAAACCACGGCCATGAAAATGAAACATAACAGGTCCCGGCCACCTGTGGAAAATGTGAGACCCACAAAGCAATAATACCATCCTGAAGGTGTTCATGTTTTGTTTTTCTAACATTCTCTCATATTTGAACTGCGGAGTTATGTGATACCTATTTGGATGTGATGATGGTAACAGGAACTGGAAATGTATGACACTGATTTCTCCTGAGAGTTCAAGCAGCTGGAGACAGGTCAGTTCATATGAGATGTATGCTCGCCTGACGTACACCTGAAAATATTACAGTAAAGATGTTAAAGTGGAAGAAACATGTTCATGTAGGTTAAGATGTAGATAGGACTGAAAACAAAACAAAGACATATTTCAAAGAAAACTGATTTACATGGAAATGTGTTAACACATTCAAATCCATGGGCACATACTTCTGAAGCAACTTTGTCTCTGTTACATGCCTGCAGACAAGCTTCCAACAATGTTCAGAGTTTCTCTTCTATGTGTGCAGTGAGTAGAAGGCTCGAACAGTAGCCATTCAACATGCAAGAAACTACTCTCATATTTCATGGTGTCCCGAACTTCTTTAAGAAGAATGCTCCTTGACAATGGAAACCTGACAGCTCAGTGGCATTCTAGAGCATCTGTATAGTGCCCTCATACATGACAGGAGAGACTGTTGCACTAAATATCACTTTCATGACCATGACTGAAGGTACGTACAAAACTAGTGCACATTTCAGAATGCTTGCTCTTACACTTCCCAAAACACAAATATTAAAAAACACAGCAACCAAAACTTCTTCTTGGCTTGGATGCAGGAAAAGTCTTGAATTCCCAGGTGGGTCTGAATGTGTTGAAACACAGACTGAGAAATGTATGCAGCTTCTGAAGTGGGTTGAAAATATATTCTGACTAACCTCAAGAGCAGCATTGCACACAGCCTTATTGGAATGATAGAAGAAGTCATGAAGAATGTCAAAGATGGATGTCTCAGACATAATGAGCTTCTGCAGATTCTCTGGGTGGAAGTCATGACCATACATGTCCACTGCCGAGAGGAAGATGGATTCCATCTGGTTGTGCCGAAGCTCATATGCTGGCTGGTGGGCTGCAATCAGAACCTGGTAACCAACATAACAATTAACTACGATAAAATGTACTTTTTTTAATTCTTTGAACAAAGTACATAAAATGGGGGTACTTATTACTCTGTAACTTGTATCATCCAAACTGCTGTCTGGAATATTTGCGCTGCGAAAGCTTAACACTTAGGCAAACCCTAAACACAGCACAGCAGAGTTTAAAATATAATACATACTTGTCTGGCTCTGAGAGCAACTCTGGAATGTTCACTCCTGTTGAGGGATGTCAGTTCATTTAGAGTTGTTGCAAGTTCGTCTGTAAGGCCTGGTTCATTGGACCACAGATGATCAATCAGCATTGTGATCAACATGTTCTTCTTGGCAACCTAATGCATAACAAATGGATGTCAAACTCTTCCAAAACATGCAACATCACAGGCACAGGCATACAACATATTAAGTTTCTCTTACTTGAGCATGAGAGAAGATTGTTGCAGTGACTGCTGCCATGTCATCCTTATGTCTCTCTCGCAATGCTGTTACACATTTGTCATAGCTGCCTGCAAGCATCATACAAATGGTAATACATATAGCAACCACATTATATGTATCTGTGAACAATATTATAATAATATTCAAAGAAATACATTTTCTGTTTCAAAATCTTAAGGAATTTCCCTGAGTTTCCATTTGTCCTGTTTCCAAAACGCAGCGTTCAAACGGCGTGCAGTCAAGGTCACTTCCACCACATTTCACACAGCAGAATGACACAACATCTTGGCCGTTGCAGAGGTGTCATATTTCTTCTATGATGCAGAGACTGCAGTGAGTCACTCCCTACTATGCGGTCTCTTGTTATGACAACAAAAAATCTGTATCAGGTGTCCGGCAGCTGATCCTAGCTGTTTCGTGACCTGCATGAGCCTGCATTTGGCAACAGCCTGGGACATGGTGGAAACTAAGGCAGCCAATAACATTTGAAGAAGTTTATGCACGCACTGGTGGGAGTCACACATTGCTGGGGGAGAGCGGTTTGATGCGAGATAAGTGGGTGATTGATTGTGACAACTTGTTTAAATGCAATTTATCAGCAGTAATATAAATGTGTCATTGTGTTGTGTGATTGTGAAACATATGTGGTGACTGTGTACAGAAAAGTTACATCAGCAATTCCAGAAAAGAAATTTGAGATACTGCACAGTCAGTGAAAGTGACTGGAACTACTGACCACCCATCATGGTCCTCCCAACAGTGAACCCTGCCGGTCATTTTCCTTAGGCCTCCCTTGATCATGGCAACACCAACAATGGGTACAAAACGCAAGCCACTATCAATATCTGAAAAGCTGAACATCATAAGCAAAGTGGATGGCACTCCAAATGCACCTTGTACCAAATTTCATGAAGAACTAGGCATTCCTGTGGCAACACTTTACACAGTCATGCACAACAGAAACAAAATTCTTAAACAGTCACTAACAGAACAACTGAACAGAAAGAAAATGGGTGGTCCAGTGGCTTATGACTGTCCATCTGTTCCCACATGTTCTGAGGCCATGGAGGACTTGGAAAAGTATGAACATTTCCTGCGAAGCAATGCAGATGTCCCAGAGCACATAGTTCAAAGCCTTTGGAATCTGAAGATGTATACTGCAAATGTTTTTGAAAAAAGGGCAAGACAAACCACACTTGACAAATATTTCAAGCAAAAGTAAATCTCTGGAACGAAATGTGAACTTGTGAATGAAGAGTCAGTGAAAGTACAGTTAAAGGTGTAAATAAAAATGTGAATGAAAGGTTACAGACAAAATTGTTAAATGGTCAGATGCAAGTGAGAATGTGTTAAGAAAGCTGCAAATTGTACAAATTCAGCATACATATGTAACAAGTTCACAAAAAAATTTAAAAAATAGAACTTTTCGGTCCTACCCTTTTAAGAAATTTCCCGCTTAAGAAGTAGGATTTTCTTGGAATTTTCAAAATTTTCTTAACAGAGTTTCACTGTATATTTAAAAAATTTTCGTTCTATAGGTTAGTATTTAGGACTTTTGTATATTCTGATTTTTGAATCCATCATGTACAAACGCTATTTGCATAGGTAAGACAGATACAGTAAATCTAGAAATGCCCGTCATCACTCTTTACACCACTGTTCAGCTAATTACAGCACCTTGCTGGAACTGACTCTCCACTGCATAATATTGTCGCAGGAGTTCATGGACTGCTGACTTCATGCGGCCACGAATGCCATGACGATATCGCTGCACCAACTGTACAATGCTCTGAGTTGTTAGGAAAAAAACATCCCGGTCAGCCCTTTTCTGAAGAGTCGCAGCATGACTAGAGACAAAGAACACATAACATTAACCACTGTTCAGTAAGATATGTTGAACGTAGAGATCATACAGTGCTCAGTGAAAGTGAAAAATGAATAATATATATGCAATAGAAATTGGAAATAATGTGGCATCAGCCTTTGCCCATTTTAATACTTTGCTCCCAGAAAAATTTTGCTGACTTATCTCCCAGCCCAAGCATTCTTTCATAGCAAGAAATTTTGTTGAAGAAAGTGTAGAATTTAGCAAACTCAAAGCTAAATGCAGAATTTATGTAGCAGCCATTTTTTACATTCTACAAAACTGAACCCTTGAACAATGAATCATGCATAACAAACCAATAACAGTATAGCTGGGCAGAATAATATACATTACATGAACCAGGCGTCACAGTGAAACAACCCACAAGACTTAAATGTTTAACATCATAGTTGTTGGTTGAAGAAGAATATTCTGCCATTTCCCTTTCTTTGCCTTTAAAGTCCAAACTTTATGTGTGTTTTAATGGAAAACATCCCATGTCCCTAATTTCAGAATCACCTGCACTAAAAGTTATGATGTATGGTATTTTAATATTAACACATGGAACTAAAGACAAACAGTAGGAATGTCTTTACCTGTCAATGACACTTGCAATCTGTTGGCTCGGAAACTGTGCAAGTACAGAGGTAATATTGCGTTCATACTGTGCCATAAGTTTCCTAATTTTCTTCTCCACGGACACAGGAATGCGACCAGATATAGAGGCAATAACTTCCTGGAGAAAAATATTAAAATTTTTAAATTAACGCAAGGCAAATCCAAGCAATCCAAATGGATTAGCATTATCTGAACCGTGCACCCACCTGTAACTCTAACAAAGGCAGGCTTGGATCTCGCAAAGAACTCATAAATTTTTCAATAACTTCTCGCAGTCTAGCTTGGTGGTATGGATCTGGAAGGCAGTAACCTATTAAGCAGAAACCAGTGTCAACAGGGAAATATACTGATCCACAGGTTCCTAAATGGCACTACTGTAACTGCTGCGGGGGTAACAGCACAGCCTGAGATAGGTAAGTTTTCATGTACAGTAATGGTGGGGACAGATGTGAATGATGGGTACCAACGTTTAGTAAAACCCCTTTTTCAGGCTATAAAAACAAAAAATGCAAATCAATTGAAAAGTTTGTAACAAAAAACCCGCAACTGCAAGTGGAAAGATGGCATACAAGCAGCACAATGCCTAACAGATATTCAAACTGAATTTCTGTACTCTTACATTACGACTCCATGAAATATAGCACCACACATTACACAAGTTTATCTGCTTGGTCAATGCACATACCAAGCACCAAATTTCACATTATTACTGTCGATGTTGTTGTCTGGGGATAAAGAGAGCTGTACATATGTGTTGTACTACAACTCACAGATATGAGAGCTTTCTGTTACTGGAACATTGCAACAAAGATGTTTATAATGTAATGGGTTTACTGCAACTAAATAAAAATAAACATAACACAGCATACTGATTTGAACAATCTAACTCAGGTGTCAGTACTTATGCAGCTGTCACTATACAAGTTCAATAAAAATAAATGTACCTGACAGAATATTCTCCAGCATGACACGGTAACTGGCATGCATGTGGTTCAACTTTTCCCCTACAACAGGTGTAGACACTTCCAGCTCAGGAAACTGGCCCTTGTATTCTTGAGCCTTAGTCACCAAAGAAGGATCATCCAGTTCTAGATGTGCAATGAGAGATCCAGCATCAAGGACAGCACCAGGCCTCTTTACATAGAACACACTGCCAGCTTCACTGACTGTCAGTGTCATCACCATCTTCATCACCTGCAACAGTCACATGTACAGGTACAATTTCATTTCTTACACCTACGTACTTACATTGTTTCACTGCATAGAGTTAATGTACGATTGCCCCTGTATTCCTCTACCTGCACACTTAGTAAACAGCGTTGCTTGCCACATGTTTCTTCTTATGACTAGTTAATTGTCAGCATTCTTTGTATGTGTCCAAACACAGTGAGAACCAGTACTTAAAATGTGTTTTTTCTTGAGATTTCAAATTATGTATATTTTGGCAAGATAAGGCACACACCACAGAAACATCAATACAGATTCTGTGGACTATTTTTTTTATGTTTGGCACATTCCTCACAACTGAAAGTGTGGTGTTTTTATCTCTGAGGAAACTTTAACTGGCAACATCACATAGTTTGGTAGGCAGATAACTACATTTCGGAGGAACCTGCTGCTTACATCTTCTGTTTAGAAGACTAAAGATGGAGAGAGCAGGTTCTTATAAAATATCAGTATTATCTCTCAAACTGCATGATATCACATTACAGATGACAGTAACCTTCATAGCCACCATGGTGAGAACCTCAAATTTCACATTTACACAGAGAGTTTACATAAATAAAACATACATATTCGAGATTTTACAAACAAAATCCAGAATGCCATTCTAAAAATGACAGATGAATTTCACTGTGTTACAGAATTAGTTACAATGGTGTGAAATGTTCAGGTATAACACTTTGAGTAACCATTGTCATACGAAAAAATTAAAGTGGTTTTTACTGAAAATCTTCTTCAAGCATTGATGTAACCTGCCAATAGATCATGTGTTAGCATATTATTTTTGTGAACCTACCCACTGTTAATGTCTTGTTTATGCATATAACCATAAAGGAAAGAACAAACTTCTTTTTTAGGGTGTGAAGTAGTTTCCAAAAGTAAAAATTAGTTACATGAGATTCAGAGTGGTTGCAGGTACAAGTGGTATTACTGTTTTTGTGTTCACAGCTATGTAAAACAAATGCAGGTGAGTCAAAAACAAATCAGCCAATAAATCTACCAAAGAATCCAAACAAAATATGTCACGAGGTACTACAATATAGCACTGCTCACAAATCACCTCTATTTCTGCATATGCCTGTCCTGCATTCACATGGCCACCATCTTCTGTCAGATAATTGAGCAGTTTACCAGCTGACGGCGAGTGAAGTAGTGAAGGGTCATTCTCCTTCTCAAACACACATGTCTGATTACCTATGACGATACGGTACCGGTCTACTTCTTCACGCATGTATGTTGTGAAACTAGAGCCATCCACAGACAACAGAATACCTAGCAAAGCAAAGCAGCAAATGACAGTAATGGTGTCACTATGTCAATACTAGAGTCCTATTCTTGTAAACAGAGAAATTAACACTTTATATTACAAAATGTACAACACAGAATGTTCCATTATAAGCCCTAAAGCATCGGTATGACAAGGATTTTACCTCCATCTGACATGCGATGCACTTCTATCTCCTTCCAGGAGCCATTCATCACAAGAAAGTATGAGTTGGGACCCGACTTGGTGGCCTGTACCTTGTACTTATAACCTTCATGGATAAGCTCAACATCCACTGTGTTGAACAGTGTGTTGGAACCCTGGATTTGTCCCCTAAAAAAAGGAGTTTCAAAGAAAACTTGTGATACACGCTTTCCTTCATATACTGCCTAAAAGAAAATGTAGATAAATACTGGTGAGACTCCATGCTGCATAACTTTTGAAACATATTTCCACTAGCTGAGAAGTTTTGTTAAATAATCTACCTCATACATTTCAAGGCAAAACAAATTTATAGGTATCATCATAGTGTATGGGGTCTAAAAGTTTTCGAGACTTAATGCAAACCTAGCACATTGTACTCACAGCAAGAAGTGGTTTGTACCCTCAGAATTTAAAACATACTCCGTTATGGAGAGAAGACATGGATTGAGCCTGTCCCTGAAATGTAGTGCTTTAATTTTCAGTGCCCCTGATGTGGGTTTTTAAATGGCATAGGTAAAGGTAAGGCTACCCCATTAGAAGCCTGGACAGGTCCTTTGGGTTCCAGGAGGCTGAGGCTCCCAGATTTCAAGACAATCAGCAGACGAAGGTGGTAGGGTTGTCAGCCCTATGACTAGCCGCCTTTACCCTCCAGGAGATATCTGTGGTACTCATTTCTGTTAGAGGTTGAGTCAACCCCACGGCCATAGTGTGGCTGGACAGATTATGTCAATGAAAAATTCCAATGACACCATTGGGAACCAAACCCGCAACCTGCCAGCTTGTAGTGCAGTGCCTCAACCAACTGTGCCACTGTGTGGCCCCTTTTAAATGGCATGCTACTGTGTAATAGGCTTTTAAATCTACCCCGCAGGTCTTATGTCCTGCCATTTTCACTTTCCATTAGCACATGTTCTTGAAAATCAAAAATTAAGAAACACAAAAATAAACTATATACCAACTGCAAGCAACTGTCATGGGCCAACTAAAGGACACAAAGTGAAAACAAAACGTCAAGCATAGCTGAAAACTACTATGGGAAAGGCGCACTATTGCCAACTGAGGAGTGACACCACTTGTTAGAAGCCTTACCTGACATGCCTATGTAGCATATGAGTTTATTATAAGCCACTAACCTCTCCAGTGATGTCTGAAAATGCTGGAATGCATTAAGCACTGTTCTGTCTGCTATGTGCAGTGCCCCACAAATTACACCCAGCATGATGTCAGGTTTCTCAGCTTGAACCCTCTCCGCAATTAGCTCATCCAACCAGGCTGTGTCAAATGAATTATCCTGGAAACTTGACGTCTCCAAGAGTTTGATCAAGTACTCCACTGTTGTACGAAAATCTCCTCTGATAGACAACTCCTTCAGGGCAATCACAAGGTTCCTATTGTAGAAACATCATTGTGTCAGAGCTCTGGTCATAATTTGTCAAGCTGGAATATAAAGGGTAACAGTAAAGTTCCCACTATACACCCACATCAAGAAAATGCACAAAGAATGTGGAGCATAGCACAGCATATTCTAGGGGTCAGCCCCATGCCTAGATGGGCTCAGAATAAATGCAAAAATCCACAACCTTTGAGCCAGAACCTCCATAAGACAGATGTGCTGTCTACTACACAGTAACACTTGGTGATGTGCAATAACATGTGTCTTACTCTCTGGCTTGTTCCCTGTTCTCACCCCATGAGAAACAGTGTCCGAACTGCGAGTCAGCAAATTCGTGCAGTCCTCCTGATGCTGCCACACTGAAGTAACCCCACACATTCTTTGATGATCTGAAGTTCAGTTCCTGAACTGTTCCAGAACTAGGTTTGAAACCTGGAAAAATCCAAATAGCAAACATATCAATAGTAAATATCGCATACAGTTCAATGATAAACACTGCATAATCTGTAGAGATAAGCTGATCAAGCAACCCAAGGCAGTGCTCAAAATTTTAATATCCACAACAGTAAGAAAAAATCTTTCATAAAGCTTTCATTCAGTGCAGTTTTATGAACTGGAATGCTTTTAATTTTTCTGCATCAACCAGAACACCACTCTGGTCCAATTCAAGCAATGACCCGTGATACATATCCCATTTGTAACCCTCTTCTTGCCGAACCTATTGCTACAGGGAATTAAAGATAAATTGCAAGGCTGCTTCATAAAATGGAGCAAAATGTATGCCAGTTCTTGTGTCAAGAAACATAAAAAATGAAGTACTGTGATACCCTTGTATTTGAGTATATCTGACACGCACGCATGCATGCACACACACACACATTTGGTTTAAATCAGATCAGCATCTAACCTTCAATCAAAAAGGAACAAGTCAGTCTTTAAACAGAATGTTGCAGCAGCACAAGTTGTTCATTAGCAGGTGACGAGTCAGGTCCAGTTCCAAAAATTTTGAAATCATAAATCATGTACCTTCATCAGGGTTCTCACTGGTGATTCGTGCTGCAATCACATGGCCCCATGGCTGTGGTTTCTGTCGAGGATTATCGAAATCTATAGATGAATCACCCCACGGAGACTCCCCATACAACTGACGGATATCCTTGATGCGACTCAACAGAAGGCCCATAGCAATCTGTAATCACAGACCATATGCTCCACGTATGTTCAGCAAGTATATATCTCATGTGAGACATCCCACTCTTTTTAATACATGGATACGGACAAAGGAGAGAAAAGTATAATTTTTTCTGTGGACACCTGAAAATTATCTCTATTTATGGGCCCTTAGGCAAACTTGCAGTTACATTTAAAGATTAAATATTTATAAATAAAAAGGTCAGTTAAACTCTAAAAAGATTTATGAAGTCAATGTAAAAATTCATTACAAAACAATGATTTTCCTGGCAGTGATAACAATACAATTAAGATTACAAAAAGCTTCACATTCTACTGACCAGGATTTACTCAACTTAAGGACCACTTAGACACACCTAAAAGATACCTGGCTGAAAAACACTGTGTTACACCATTATTCCACATAAACTGATTTTATAACCTATTAAAGACCTTCAATACACATTTTTTTTCTAATTCATCAGGAGAAGACAAGAATAATCTTGTGGACCCCAGGCTCCATGGACCACATTGTGAGAACTATTGGTATAAATGTGCAGATAAAAGCAGGGACTTCACTGTTAACCAGATACTAGCATAGGAAATGTACACGTATCTCTAGGCCTGTACTCAAATATCTACAGTAACATTCTTACCAGTCCAGGAACTCTGAAATGAGAAATAGGATTAATTTGCTGACTCACTTGCAACTGTGCAGCTGGCAGGTTCACATCTGCCACCATCTCAGTACATGGATGCTCTACTTGCAGTCTAGGGTTCAATTCCAAGAAGTAGTAATTACCATCTGTATCATACAGGTACTCCACTGTTCCTGCACTCATGTAGCCCACCATTTTGGCCAGCCGAACTGCAGCCTGCACCCATTCAGTATGTTACATATACTGGATTTAGAATTCCAGAACAAAGTTTCTGTACTGTGCACGCACGCACGCACGCACGCACGCACGCACGCACGCACACACACACACACACACACACACACACACCATAAATTCAACAGATGACTACAGGATGTGCAAAAAATCATACAGTACACAAGAAATGGAACAATAAATATATCAATGGATCAGTTTTATAGCAGGTATGTTCATCCTATCAATTTATACTCTATAATTACAAAAGTGCAGCATAAGAGCATAAATGTGCACTGTTACCACATTCAAAGTTTGTGATTAAACTCGAAAGCGTTCTCATAGGCCTGTTTATTTGCGTCTCCTGACATCTAGTGGTCATCTATGGAACTCCAATGTTCTCATAGTTCTGTCTCCTGCCATCTCGTGGCGATCCATGGAACTCCAAGGATCTCCATTCAAACACTGTTCAAATTTAATATAAGATTCTTAAACACTACAAATTTATCTACTGACAAGAAAGTGTGTGCATGAAGGTATCTTAGTAATGCTATTTCATATTTCTCCTTTTTACTCATAACACTTTTGAGGCTAGGTGGAAGAGGGACCAAGAGAGAGAGTTTTGTGTGTGTGTGTGTGTGTGTGTGTGTGTGTGTGTGTGTGTGTGTGTAAAATATTATATATCACCTGTCTGGTTTAAAATAAAAACCCTCATATTGGAAAATACTTAGTGTACATACCTTCTTCACATAATTAAAATACCCCAGGTTCACAAATACAACAACATAATACACAACATGCATCTTCAGGCTCCATCTACATGCAGAAACTTAACTTCCCTTGTTGAATTACAAATATCTGTCTATCTGACTAAAATAATGTTCTGCTTTAACAGTCTTTAAGAATTATAAAATGTACAATGGATCACAATTCTTTACGCTTTTAACTAGCAGTAGATGACAATTTGATATTTTAACACATAAATATCCAGAATTTTGATTTCATCATGTTGTTTTAATTGAGACTAAGACAAAGAATAATTTAAGTTCACCTTTTCCATATCCTCAAACACTTCTGGATTGGCAATGACAGCAGGAGCCTCCTCAATGATCTTCTGATGGCGACGCTGAATGGAACAGTCACGCCCAAACAGGGAAATAGCATTTCCATACTGGTCAGCCAGCAGCTGAACTTCCAGATGACGAGCACAACGGGCTAGCTTCATCACAAAGATGGGTGACCCAGGCACTTCCGCTTGAACCTGACAAAAATATTACGCTCAATAATATTTAACAACTTCATCATGTTCAATATTTTAAGAAGTTCATACTTATTCAGTTGGTCAACAAATTCATAACTGTAGGCCTGGATGTTTACCAGTATCACTGGAACCTCTCCAGAACATTTTTTCTGTGTGGCATTGACTCATCACTTGGAGAAAACATGAAGAAACACAATTGCTAGGATAAAGGAAAAAACCTGTTTTGTGGGAAAGCCCAGAACAAGCCCATTTTCTGTACAGCAAGAACCCATCACTCAGGGAAAATCCGATCTACAGCTGATGCAAGAATGTGGGGAAGTTTATCACATCCATCCACCCATACATACATTTGTCTTTCTCTCAAGTTAGGCCTACCTCAAAAATTAACAAGGAGAGTGCAAAAGTGTAAGCCTAAACATTGTCTGTAGTGCAGGGACAACCCCTGGAAAACTACTAACTTTTATATTTAAAAATTAGTCACATGGCGCCCAAAAAAATTAAAATTTTCACATCAGGCACACTTCAGGAAAAAACAAACTAGCACTGTTGCTAGGATACATAGGAAACTCACTAGGGACAATTCTAAGTAGGGTCACTGACAGGATACAAGGAACTACTGCTAGGATATGGACAACAATGACTCAGAAAAACCTCACTGCTCACTGAAAACCACTAGAACCTGTGAAACAATAGAGGGAAGCCCCCTCATGGAGAAAACCTGCTGGTTGGGAACACTCAAACCAAGTGTGAATGTATGGGCACCACTAGTACCATACGATAAACCAATAAAATGAAAGTTGTATGAAAACCTGAACATTCCCAAATGTTTATGAAGTTCAGCTATAGCCTGGAGACCATACTTAAGATCCATAAATTCCATCTCAAAACCAGAGACAGCAAAGAATCTGTAGGTAGCTAACAAGCGTAAAGTCAAATACATTATTTTGTCCATTCTTGTTCTGCTATTCACATACCTGTCTAAATGAAGAGGCAAACTCTTCAGATGCTTCCACCTTACGGATACCTTTCCCTCCACCACCTTCACTAGCCTTGATCATTACAGGGAAACCAATCTTCTGTGCTGCCAGCAGTCCTTCCTCTGGGTTACTTACACACCCTTTCTTATACAGTTCTGAAGAGATCTTTATTTTTTTCCCTGCATATTGTGCCTTCAGATCTAGAAACAGTAGCAAAAAGTCGAATTACTGCTGTTAATATCTGCCTGCTCCAGAAAGCCTCGTAATTTATCCCCGCTTTCATATTTCTTAGGTAACACAAAACAAAACCCCATGATGGTAAATTAACTGTATGTACACATAACATAGTGTATATCAAAATCCGCTGGTGACAAACTGTCAAACAAGGTATTAACTACAGTGATTGTTCTTTTTACAAACACATTTACATGAAGCATTACAACTCTGATACCTCAGCCACAACTCTGCAAAAACTTAACACAGCGAATGTTCTTTTTACAAACACATTTACATGAAGCATTACAACTCTGATACCTCAGCCACACCTCTGCAAATACCTAAAGATTCACAGCTCTGAATTTTTCTTATACGTTAGTGTTTGCTGTATGCCATCCACCACCACCTTCACCCTGCCACTTCTTGCTCCCTTACCCTACCTACTAGGGCAAGAAATTTGTCCCCCACATAAACTTAACAACATTCACATATTTCTTACAATAACGCACACAACAGCAATAAAATCTTGCAACACATTCCCTTGAGGCCTCATAAGATGTATTCTGTTTGTTGTATATTACTATTCTGAAAACAATAGCACCTCAGTCAATAAAATGATACAATGTTGGTTGAACAGTCACGGTTCTACTCCCAGGCACAGCCAGTGGGTTTTTCTCTTTACCACAGTACACATGTGAAGCTTACCCAACCTCCCAACCAACAGCACTCTATTTGGTACACAATAAGTGAATATGACTGGTGTCTTCCAATTTGAACCCATGCTGTGCACAGAAGTTTATAGGCAATGTGCTGGAAGACCTTTGTTTTAGCTGCCAACACATAGGTACTTGTACTTTTCAGACGTCAGGTCATATCAGGACGCAGACTTATATATACATATCTCCTTTGACACTTCTTTACTGTAAATTAGCCAAAAATAACTCCGTACAGACAGGGTTAAGCAACTGATATTAGTCAGCTGCTTAAGAAATTCCTTGTTGCAGAACCTGAGAGTTCATAACTGTGAAATAAAATAACCAATTCAGTACACTTTATACATATACAGAAGTTATTTATTTACAATCTAACATGTTTCCGCCCATTAGCCATCCCACATCATGAGAAGTTTTGTCACGACTATTACATAATCAGCCAACAAAAGTAATTAAAAGCAATTAATAAATTTAATTATAAAACATTCTGATACAAATGCTTGTGTAAGGAATATAATAGTAGTAACACCTTACATAAAATAATAAAATACGTATATGTTGTTCCATCAAATGTGTTCACAACGGATGCAATCCTCAGCCAATTCAGTCTCATCTACGCATTCTACTTCTTCACAACTGTCTATCCACCTATCAACGAAATCCTCCTCCCATATTTTCCACACAGCAATTTTACAAACATATCATGATCTTCCCCAAGTACCACATCTACTGTCATTACCATCCTACTGATTTAACATGTCTCTATTCCTCTGTCACTTTATCCATCCTAAGTCCAAATATTCTGATCTGGCTTATCACATTACTTTATGAAGGTCATGCATCAACTTCCCAAGAGTGCAAAATACTGAATGAAAAAGATTTAGCCAAGTAATTTACCTAAGTACTTTCACACATGTAATAAAACTGCGTCTAAACAAACAACACACGTTAGTATAATGATTAGTTCCAAGATCTGACATGACACTGACATGTTTTGATCAAACACATTCTGCAAAGCACAGAATAATTTGCACAGCAAACACTGAACTCACCACTTCCAGACCATGGCAGTGTTGGAACTTCAGCAGTCTGGGCTACGAAGTTAGATGCAATCTTGTCACCTAATGCCCACATGGCTTTTTCTGAAGGACCAATGAAGGATATGTTGTTTTTATGCAGCAGCTCTGGTAATTTTGGGTTCTCTGATGCATGACCCCAGCCTGCCCAAACAGCCTGTCAAACATGACAATTCTTACTGCACTTGACTAATACTTTGGATGCTGTCCATTGTCTGTGTCAGTGGTTCCCAAAATTGTTATGATTATGGCACATTTTGGAATATTGTTAGGTGTTCTTTACAAAGTGAAAAAAATAAGGCCTCATGTGCAGATCATGTCTTTCCATCTGCTCGTGACCTAATATCAGTGATTAAATCGCCTGTCAAATTTTTAAGAAACTCAGTTTTTTAAGAAATTCAGCATAGGCATTCTTTACAGAAGGTTGTCGAGGAAGTGATTTTCACGAAAATCCACTCACTAATGGTACCACTTCACTTAAGTGTGTAAATAAATTTTTATCTGTACTTTCCATACTTCATGACCGAAGCCACACTTTACTTATAGACGTAAATAAAATTCTGCCCATACTTTCTAGTTCTTTTTTGCCCAAGCTGCACAAAACTCAGCGTAAAAGACCTCCATACAATATTACTCAGCAAACATGAGGTCCATAAAATCTGTGCAGTGAAACACATACTTTGTTTATGGGTGCAAATAGAATTTTGTGCACATTCTCTGCATTTATGATACAAAAAACTCTCCTATTTCAACACTATCTAAAAATTATAGAAATGAACTGGATGAGGCCGAAATTTTATTAAGTAGATTAATAAAATGAAATACAAGGTAGTCAGGAAAGTAATTAAAAGTTTACAGACACTGTAAATTAAAAATTTTAAAATGAAGATACCTGGGGGTATGTTTCAGTGTTGGTAGATATGGGTGGTAAACTGAGGAAATAAGTATTACATAAACTGTTTGTAAAAATACATACAAGGCTCCACACTGAAAAAAAAAAAACTTGTATTAGTGGATGCAGCCTTCTGTACAATTTGACTCAACTGATAAATACTTGATTTCATTCTGACTTCTTTTTATACTATCGAAAGTCTACCACACTGGTACCCTTTAGTTTTGGGTTTGTGGTTCTACAGCGGGTTTCATTATAACCTAAACTGTTCTGAAAACAAAAAAGGCTGGATAAAAGCAAATCACCACTACAAATTCATCATAATACATCAGATGTGTGATACCTGCACTTGGGTCCGGATGGCTATGTCTAGGATAAGTTCCACGTTGGCATAGTTATTGTTGTTAGTACCTCCAGGTACAGGAACATAATGATCTGCCATCTTTATGTACTCTGCATTAGCTGGATTGACAAAGGAAAAAAGAATTTATCTCACATTACCTAATGCAAGAAACAACAGAAAAATAATTCAGTTAAAACAGATAAAAGGTGCAAATGAATGCAAAACAAAATGGGTTAAAAGCTGTGGTGTAACCAGTTGAAGGAGAACTCTGCATAAAATTAAGGTAAAAAGTTTCAAATTTGAGAAGGGACCTGAGCAGAGATTAAGAAACCAGACACATATTTCTAAGCACAGATAATTAAGAGCATCTTCAAGATAAAGTGGAACAGGCCTCAATGAATGCAAGCCTTAAAAAGTTCATGACAATGACGATGATGATGACAACAAATGAAAAACACTAAGACAAGCCTGAAGAGGGACCTTGAGCTTAAATACAGTAGCACCGCTCATACAACAATTGCTTATGAGTTTAGCTTAAAATAGTATTGGCACTCAAAAATTCAATCACGCTGCAGTTTTAATGGTGACATTCCTGAAATGTCCCACCAATCACTAAGCAGTTTTGTATTTTAGTTTGGAAATAAATCGCAAAAACGATCAGTTGAAATGCGGATTCCAAAAACCCGCAGTCTGTAATGAAAAAATGATGTACCTTTATGTTTAAGTAACACACTCACAGATTACCACTGGTATGAAAACTTTGCTCTACTAAAAATTCATATATGTTTTTGGGTTTTCACAATGGGTACTGTTCAAATGATAGCTGTCTTTTGGATTTTTACACTAGGTACTACAGCTTTACTTACAACTACAATGACAGAAAATGGCCTACCTTTCAAATCCTCTGGAGTGACCATCACCACAAATCGAACAGCTCTCTCATTTCTGAACATCTCGTAAGACCAGCGGCGAATAGAACGCATGCATTTGACAGCAGCAATTCCATTGTTTGCAATAAGAACCTGTAATGTAGAACATTGCACGTACAGCTGAGTGTTTAATTCTGCCACTGTGATTTAATTTCAGTATGATTAAGCAAGAATGTAATATTTTACCTTGTTGATAACCCTAGTGCCACCAAATCTTCTAACAAATTCCTCAGGTGTTCCAACTGTGAAGTCTTTTTCTTGTTTTGGCTGGACCATAACAGTACCTTGTGACATGCTTGGTCTGGAACAAAACATTGAATGAATTAATAGGATTCCTTTGGTACAGCTGTCTTCTTTAGTGTAGTAATAGTTCTGTTGATTTGTTTCTTTGAGAAGTGGATTTACTGTGTAGCAATACTTTATAAAACACACAAACAAAGCATGTAACCAATATTAACCCTTTAAAGACGAAGCGTGTCTGTTTTATATAAGGACTCAGTGCATACCGCGCCGTAAACACTCTCCACTTCGGTTATAAAAACCAATCTCTTAATGTATTATGAAGCAAAAGTTGCTGTTTGTTCTGAGATCCGTACAAAACACATAAACGCAATGTGGGCACCACGTAGAATTTTTTAATGTTAAACCTGCTTATATGTAAAGTTGCCGCTAGGCTTTAAAAGGTTAATCTAAGGTTTTGTTTACACTATAAACTGTGAACTTCTGCTGCATACTTCAGTGAAGTCTTATGCACCCACAACTTGCAAGGACCTACAAGATGAGGCCTGACATAAGGCACGGGAAATTTATTTCTGGTCCTCACTGAATTTCTAACAAGTACCGCAGGTTTAAAAGGTTTTCTCAATTCCTGAAACAAGGACAAGTTCAATTATGTTCTAATATATGTTCTAATTCATTTGTTCTATATGTTCCAATTCATTTGTTCTATTTGTTCTAATTCACTATATGTTCCAATTCATTTCCTTAAATATTTACATCTAAAAGTTCTGTAATTATAAATTAAAATCGACTTTTCACTTCTGGAGTATTACATTTATTATCAGCAAAACAGCCAACTAATTCTTTGAAAGTATAGTTTCTTGGCAATTCCCTGAACACTTGACTTTATTTCCAAACTGTTAAAAGTCAGCTGACACTGAAAACTTGTTAACGAATACATTTGATGCCAACATCCTCTTCCTTTTACTTGATTAATAACAAGACGTTTAGGTATTGCTTGATATCACATCAATAATAATGATAGTGATAATGAACAATAACTGAAAGTGCAGCATAGGTGCAAACAAAGCTCACGTAACAAGTACCATGCAATGAAAATACCAAATACAGTATCTTACTACATCCACAGGGTCTAAAAAACAGCAAGTGAAGACTGCCAAGTATTGAATGACATGACAGTAGCCTGAAAACCAGTAATTTATAAAGACGAATATGTAAAAGCCCACTGATAGGTACCAAGCTGTACACTGTACCATATGTACGCAGGTATGAATGACACTAGAAGTAGACCAGTGGTATGAGCACATAAGCTAAACCGAGTTTCAGTGAACTAGCATAACTAAACTGGTGTGAAAGAGAAACAATTCGACAGAAAAAACTACACCCTACAAGAAGACTGACGTCACAGTTCAAGAAGAGAAGATAATACAAGTATACACTGCCATATTACACAAAAGGAAGAAGGCCTGGAAACAGAAGGGGCCTTCTGTTACAAGGGAAACAATGTGGTACACAAAGCAAAAAATAATAACACCAGCAACGACTGTGAAAACTGGTAGCATATCTAGAATAATCTGAAAAACATCTGAGTGGCATTCCTGGGACACATACTCTGAAGGCAGTGCATGACAGAGGCATCTTAGCGAAACACAATTACTTTGAAAAACTGTGGACGCCAGACACTTAAAAATGTAGGCATTAGGTTCCTTTGAAACATCAGGGCCACTTACCCAGTGACACACTGCCACATCCCAGAACATCTGAATCCTCAGCGTCATGGCTCTGACAACCTCACACCTCGCACTCAATGTACAGTATTACATACTGGAAAACCTAATTTCTTTTGAAGTGAAAGTCACATTCTCTGTTCTAGGAGTCATTGTATGCCCCCCGTCAAACGAAATCAGTTAATGAAAATAATGGATCATCATGGGAGTATCAGTGCAGTATAATAAGCATGACCATTTTAAGTATTTGATGATTACCTTCCATTCTTCTAACGGCAGACATGTTTCAGATGCTATCCAGGTAGTATAACAACCAGTACACCGGTACACAGTTACTTTATTTAACGCCGCTTTCTTAGCTGCATAGATTTAAAGGCATTGGTTGGAAGAAACGTAATTTGCAAGATTGTAGGCTCTCGCGGCGGTGCAATTCGGTCTTCGTTCCGGTGGGACATGGCGCCAAGCCACTGGATGATTGATGCCCAACGTTTCGAGGCAGCGCTGTCGTCTCTCTTCATTGGACATTCGACCTACACTGTCTCGAAACGTCGGGTGTCAATCACCCAGTCACGCGGCGCAAAATCCCAGAAGAAGGGTGGCCTGGATCATGTTCTAAGGTCCTCACACAGAATTTCCACGGAAGCACGTAAACCATGAGAAGTCAGTCAAGATAGGCATTCTACACGCAAACAATCGAACCCAGGACCTCCCAAGTACGACCACTGGACCGTGAGGTTCGGTGTACTAGTACATATACCATATAGTTCTGGAACTTAATCACCGGATCAATGCAAAGGCTAAGTTACGAGGTCACGTCGTGAATACAAAGTTGTTCACAAAAGCTTACCGAGGAAGCTCCAGCATATAATGAATATAATGACGAAAGAAGGACTACATATTTCCGCACAGTGCGGTCCTTAGGCTGTAGCAATGGTACAGTAACACTACGGAAGCATGTCCTTTGGACACTGTCCACCGTATCCCGTGACGTTTATTTCACTATACAGCACAGCACAGTACAAGAATCCTCACACTGTTCTGTTAGGTTGCACGGTATAACACTAAAGAGGACGACACTGCGGTCCTTCGCAACGTTGATAAATTCACCAGTCAACATGGCGCAACATCCCAGAAGACTTGAACCTTCCGGTAAAAATTATAAACAAAACATGCCATCCTCTGCACGCACCCTGCCACCTTATTCACTGCTGTACGTGCCTCCCTAACAAGTCTCGTCCTGGGGCGGTTCGTGTTCGCTTGCAAAATATGACGTTTGCCTGATGGTTCACTCGTGAAACAAATCAAGTGGTGGGCCACATACCGTACGTACAAATATATGCACATTATTTGGAGTGCCCTGCGTTGGGTGGGTCGAGGTGGACCTCTACAAGATGAGGTCTCCCTCACACAGAAAGTTTCATTATTTGCTGTACAAGGCCTGTAATTATGGAGGTCACGTATATATTTTACACTGATGGACGTGTTTGAACACTGCGTAAATATGTACATTTACCACAAAAACTGCGAACACTGGTACGCGAAAGTGACAAAAGACAGGCGTATCCTTTCGTTAGACACGGCGCCCTCAATAAATTTCTAAAACATCAGACTAATATCTAGTCACAAGGCAAGGTGGATTGATTGACCGGCAGTCATAACGTGACTCTGACAATTAGGATTGTAAGTTCTAAAATTGCGGTGGCGCAGTTGGTTGAGGCACTGCGCTACAAACCGGCAGGTGGCGGGTTCGATTCCCGATGGTGCCACTGGATTTTTTCATTGACATAATCCTGTCGGTCGCACTATGGCCCTGGGGTCGACTCAGCCTCTAACAGAAATGAGTACCAGGAATATTTCCTGGGGGTAAAGGCGGCCGGTGCGTAGGGCTGGCAACCTTACCACCTTCATGTGCCGATTGTCTAGAAATCTGGGAGCCTCGACCTCCTGGGACCCTGCGGGCCTGTAATGGGACTGCTTTACTTTTTTTTTATATATAACGGTAATTAAATTATCGAGTCCTTCTTCGTAAGCTCATAAATTCTCATCCAGCTAAGAAATTCCCCGCAGTTTATGGAACCCACAGGTTTTTATCAACGTGTCCTTATTCTGAACAAGGTAAATCAAGTTACACCATCCCATCCTACTCCTTTAAGATTCACTTTAATATTATTCTCCCATCTACGTCTAGGCCTTTCAAGCGGTCCTCTGTCCTGCAGAATGTCCAGCCAAAACTCTACATGCAATTCTCTTTTCTGCCCTGCGTGCCACATGCCCCGCCCACCTCATCCTCTTTGGTTTGATCGCCCTAATAATAAGCGGCGAGCAATGCAACGCATGAAGCTCCTCACTGCACAATTTCTCCAGCCTCATACTGCTTCTTCCCTCTTGGGTCCAAGCCACGTCCCGGCATCGCTTTCTCGAACATGAAGATTACAGTGATGGAATAATTAGCATACATTTTCTTTAAAGAACAGAACTGCTGAAAATGAATAAACCGTACACAGGCCCATTACATACGCTACAAGAAATAAGAGATGGTCGTTTTATACAAACAGATCTTCTATTCAAGGCCGAAGAGATAATACAAGATAACGAAACACGGGTCACGAAAATAGCCAACGAGACGACGCAGATAAACACACTCTGTATAGGGTTTAAATATATTTTCTTGAACTCTGCCAAAAGCCACAAATGTTTCGGAAATATGTCCAGGGCATGAGAATAATTATACGTAGGGATCCAAAAGAATGCGAATCCGTGCATATCCTGTCCACCTGATAACGGAAACAAAATTCACAACTGAAATGCTGTGATAATTTATTAAAAAACCTAAGACTAGGGAAACAGCCCACGAGACCAGCCTTAAACGCTAAACAACTCCATTTTGTACCGTAATGGTACCGTACACCCTACGCTATATTTTCGAAAATGGACATTACAGTCACTGCCATTGTAGCCTCACTTCACCGCCACATGCTGCTATGTGCATCAACCACAATGAAACCTGCTTCATCTTAAACCTCTGTGTCAGCACCAACACCGCGGGTCATTTTTTAAATCCGACTTTGGAGACTCACTAAAAGTTGTCGAGCAATTCGGGGTTTCTGCCGTGTCAGCTACACCACAATAAAGCTTACTTTACAAAAGGTCATGAATGGACTTCTTCATGTACACCATCAACCGGTCATCAAATTCTTACCAAATTCGATATTAAATTAACGGATACAAAAAAAACCTTCTTCATGTCTATCAAAACCGCCATTCACATTTTGCTGAAATTCTCGTACATGACAGATCTTTGTACAAAGTCCACTATGCAGATTTTCAGCCATATCGGTCCACAACAGACCAAGCGTTATAAAGGCTATAAATGGAACCTTCGACATATCCCATGAATTGCCTCAGAGATTTTCTTGAAATTCGAGACAACAGACTTCCATGAAAAGTTGTCTGTAAGTACTAGTCTTCATACATACGAGAACTGACCCATCATAAAACCTACTTTGCACAAGGCCAACACATCGATATGTGTACATATATCGTAGGGCGTTAATTACATTTGGCGAAACATGAGAAGAGGGATTTGTGCATAACATCAGTCGACCACTTTCATCTTTAGCCTACTGACCGATTAGCAGTCCCATCTTACATAAGGCTATAAACAGTTGTTCCCGTACATCTCATAAACAGCCTCACAGATTTTGTAGAAATTCGTTATGGTACAGTATTATGCATGTCGTTTAGGAACGTTTGTCCTTTTACCTAGCCGTATTTGTTTGCTCAAATCAAACAGACAGGCCACACGTAAGGTTTGAAACAACAAACCACACAAGCCAGAATTCTGTGTACTGCACTGTAGAGTATGCCCTGCAGTTCTGTATACTAGATTAAGGGCTACCACTCTCGAATTATGCATACTAGATCACGGACCAACCGTCTCCTATTCCGTGTACCAAATTACCGACTAGCCCCGTCCAATTTTATATATCAGATTACAGACTAAACCTCTCAAATTTTGTACGCTAGACTGCGGAATAATGATCACGAAACCTGTGTACCACGTTACAGAACAACGCTCGCCATTCTTGTTTTCTGCACAGTCCTGTTCGAACACACTCATTTCGAAGATCTCATCGGACTCCAACTTCACACGGATTTAAAAAATATCCACTACGAAACGAAAAGAAACGAAGGGACTAAAACATAAAACACTATAATTGTTCTCGATTTACAGGGGCATGAAATTTGGTTTCTCACACTAAAGGAAGAACAAAAGCTAAGGATGTTCGAGAATAGGGTAATGAGAAAACTGTCTGGGCTAAGAGGGAGAAACTAAAAAGAAGTTGAGAAAACCACATAATGCAGCGGTTCCTTATGTTTATGCCTCGCCAAATAGAAAATATTATTCGGGTAACAAAATCGAGGACAATGAGATTGGCGAGGAATGTGGCACGTGTGGGAGAGAAGAGAAATGCACACACAGTTCTGGTGGGAAAACCTGAAAGGACGAGACCAATTGGAAGACGTAGGCGTAGATGGAAGTATAACATTACGATTGATATTACAGAAATAGCATGGGAGGGCATGGGCTTGATTAATCCAGCTGAGGCAAGAACAAGCGGCGAGCTCTTGTGAACATGGTAATGAACCTTCAGGTTCCATCAAGTGCTGGGAATTTCTTGACAATGACAACCTATTAGCTTCTCAAGAACTCTGCTTCATTCACGTACATAAGGAAGTCAAGCCAGCTGCATTGGTTACACAGGGTCAGTGGGTAGTGTTAAGGTGATTACAAATAATGTATCCGTGAAAATATGAAGGAAAGGGTCCGTGGTCTATTTTAAAGTTCTTATTTCCAAAGGTGATAAGGGAAATCAAGAAGACTCTCAGAATAACCGCAAGAATAAAGCAAAAGAACATGCTCTAAACATTACCGAAACAAGTTCGGTACTGACACGAATCTGTTACGCTGTGTTAACACCAAACTTCACGGGGTGTGATGTTCAACTGTATTTATGCAGAAGGGTACGGCACTAAGAGCTGGAGAAAAATAATGTGTCTGCTCTTAAGACAGTTCACAGTCTCAAGCTGTCTAGATACTCGCATATCCAAAACATCACAATAATGTGTTTACATATAAAAACAACATCTGGAAAACGACTATCGTGATGTACAGCTGATATCAGCATGTTCACTGCTGGCGCACTTGGCCTTACAGGGTAGTTGTTCTCACTGCTGCTTCTTGTTCAGAAGGTACAGAGTTCGAATATCCATTTAATACCTCAAATTTTTTTTTGTCCTCACGGCAGTGATTTTGAAGAATTCTGTATTCTGGGATGTGACACCATGTAATTGAGAGAAACTTGTCGACGTTTTGGAGCAGCCTACTGCCGCAGTCTTCAGAATAAAAGCGGAGATAAAAACTGAGGTAGAGGGTTCCTCCAAAACGTCGGTAAATATCTACCAGACTACAAGGTGTTACATTCCAGAAGACAACATTTTTATATTTCTGTGGTCTTCTCTCTCGTCACTCATAATAGCCCATTAATTGGACGCCATTTAACTCATTCAGCCTATAAATAAATTAGGAAACCAGTAATCCCCGGAAAGGATTTCCTCGAATTACCTCAAGGAAAATAAAAGGTCTATTTACTACCTGATACTGTTTCTAGGGCAAATTTCTGAACACCACTTCCAATTACGTAGCCTTTTTTGCATCAGAAGACGACAACCAGTAAATTTAATCTTGTAATTTCCGGCGGTATTACAGGCCTTCATGAAGTTGATCAGAAAGCCATCCAGTAACGGTGAACAGAAGCGAAAAGCATCAAAAGAGCCGTGAATAAGACTGAGATTAAACTGCATATTCTTGTGACTTGCCTTCGTCGCAACTTTGCATCCCTTGCTGTCGGTCTATATTAAACAGTACGCACACAGGTCGCTTTTTGTTGCGATTCAGAACGGTACAGCATACCGGAACTTTTTTATTTCAAGAAACAGAAAATTAAAAGTCTTCTACACAAATGGGGAAATAAATTAGATGGAAAACTCAACTTTATACTTGTGCCTTTCCTCATGTTCCTGATTATTTTTAATTCCTGATACACAGATGATACTATTTCAGACTCCTTGACATAAAAATGTTCAAGGCGTCGCCCCACCTTCCATTTACGTGTAAGTCAGTACTGGCACCCTCCTGTCTAGGAAAGAAACAGCAATGCAAACAAATACAGCCTACACACAGGGCCGACTTCATCCAGATATAGCCTGTCTCTTAAACCTACGTCGTGTATCGATTCTTGTAGGATAGTCCTTTCAAAAGAACGTTGATATAGATAAGAGATTTCAAGTTTCACAGTGGTGACGACTTAGGTTACACTATGGATTTTGACACCATGTAATCTTGTAGGTTGTGAAAGTTTCCAGCGAATCCGCTGCCTTCAGGTTCTTGTGTCCTGAAGAGGTTCCTCCGAAACGCAGGCAACCAGCTATACGCTTACAAAGTGTCAACATCCAACAGAATACACACTAAATGTTGACAGATTTCCATTTCATCTCGGTGTAAGGTCGCGGCTGAGGTACCGGGTCTTTCTTTTATCGCTTGAATGAGCACAGCAGCTTCATAGCAAAGAATAAGGGTGAACAAATCCCGGGCGCCAGGTCGCCCTCGCGATTAAAATTTGTGCGGTGGCGCTTAATATTAGTGGGTCCTCAGAATGAAATGTGCTTCATGTCACCCTTGCGGCGCCTAGAATTTTGAGGTGGTTCCAAACGTATGATTATTCCGGCACGGTGTATTACTACAGGTGGACAGATTCACCACTATACAAAAATCGACGGCTGCCAGCGATGAAGTTTTAAGACTTTACAAACATTTCAATAGCTTTATAGTAGTATTTTAAACAACTGTGTTCAAGAGTTGTATTCATACTGCTGAATGGTGTGTGTGCTTATAGTGTGTGACATCCCTGAAGATCAACCAGTTATCGGTTCGAAACATGCAGGATTATAATTTAAACATTTTAATATACGTGAAATGTACATGTAGTTGGTCTTTAATATTGTATGTATAAGCTACATTTTAATCTATCTTTTTGCCACCTAATTTTTTCTAACAGCCAAAGCGTAGGAAAACTTGCAGTAATTGTTTGCTACTTGACATAACATTTAAAAGTAATTACATTGGCAAGTGCTTTGGGAAATAATCAACTCGTCTGACCTTGCACAGTATGCAATAATTACGAATACAGTCTGCGAAGCATTCTACAAAAGGTAAAGGATTGGCACTGCAAGATGTTGTGGGCCTTGGCCTTCTTGCAGAAGTACAGCTCTAGCCTTTCCTAATCATCAACCCTATACACGGTTAGCGTCACGCCCCGCCCGCCTTATACCCGTGGACAGAGCCCCGCTACCCATTGGATAATTGGAAGGGCCCCACAGCCCGTACAGAGGCAGACCGTCCCCACCCGGTATCTAGCCCCGATTCTCCGGCCGTCAAGCCTACGGGGTCACTACAAATCACTGACGCTGAGGTACCCGAGTCAAACACAAAAAATGTGTTATTTGACGACGGTAAACATAACGCGTTGCATAACAACCAGGCATTTCCTGAACGACCGAATGCCATAAAAAGGCTCTGGGAATGCCCTGTAGAAGGGAGTTATAGCAGCGGCTTTCGAAATTTTCCGATTCACGGACCACTAACCAGTTACGTGTTTCCTTACGACCGGCTTCCTATCTCTCCAACGTTGCTCAGTAGAAGTAAGGTCGTCGTCGTCCTCATCATCATCATCATCATCATCGTCATTATGAACTTTTAACGTTTAAGTCAAGTACGGCCTGTTCCTCTTGACCTTGAAAGACGCATCAATAAGTCCACAAATATAATTTTTATTAGCCCGTATAAACACTTGCATTTACGACTCAAAAACTAACTCCAATTTGCGGTATAAAGTAGTGCACTTCACAATCACTGACAACGAACATTTACAAATAGAAGTTATACACAACGCCACATTAACGAAGTTAATGTTCTTCTAGTTCGTACATAACAAGAAGGAAAACAGGCTAAAGTGTAACTTACGCAGTGAACGTTATTGCATTTCAGAGTGACTGTTCAGTCACTCGCCACTAGAATATGTCTAATATATTTCTGCAGGTCATGGTAAAAACAATGTAATATATAAAACCTATATAGTATGGATAACTCAAATAATTCAGTCCAATACACAGCTCTACACAACATAATGCTAAGCAGGGTACGTCGTCGCCGACAGAAATGAAGTAACACGACGTTCACGTAACCTTAGTCTCACAGGACCACCTGTCGCGCCTTGTGCGTTAAACGAACCTTATGGTGTGGTGTGGTGTGGTAGACAGCATTACTGGTTCGGACTCTCGAGCAATGCTGTTCGAAACCAGGCCTGACGAGTGTCCCTCCACCGTAAAGTTCATCGCGCTTTCGCTCAGTATGCCAAAGGAAACTGGACCAATACATTAAAACAAGCCACGACCACCCACTTCCCCTTATTAACAAGCCCGTAGTCACCCTTTCCCAATCCCGGCAGACGCGAGATTTTCCGCACCCGCCCACATCGGCCCTGGGGCCCAGCCATCCTCCTGTACAATGGGTACCGGGTCTTTCCCGGGAGTAAAGCGGCCGGGTCGTGGAGCTAGCCACCCCACTCCTTCTAGCGCCGAGGTTACCTCTACTCCCCTTGGGCCTTAGGCCTGTATAGGGATCCTTTTACCGTTTTTAAATCACCCTTTCATTCCTCATCGATGCAAAATAACTTTCACAATCGACACAACAATCGAGGACTGCGGCATTGACGTCGAATTCCGATGCGTCTGAAGCTCTCTTCACTGGGCAGTCTCAACTCCAAGTGCGATTTTGATTGCTGACAGATACAGAACTGGCTCGAGTTACGTCGACAAATCGACTCACGCCTGTGACGAATGATGTATGCACGGCAGGTGGCTATGGGCCTTGGCTGTCACGTTGGGTCACTAATCTTCAAACTTCTCGGCCAGCGAGCCCGATTCGTGCGACTTACACGTCCCAGAACAACCTGCAATTCCTTAATCGCCGCAATCTTTGTCCTGCAGGTATTTAAAAGTATTCCATGCTCACTGTCTTAGCAATGCAATAAAGGAGACACTCAGACGTTTTGGTCTATATGTAGCACCTAACACAATTCGTATTCTGGCGCATTAATTCCGTCTAATAAACTTTTGAAACTAAGAACCGATCAGACGGGCTGTGATTTACTTCATAGTACTATGAAGCAATAATCCAATTGTGTTTGATCATACTTCTAATTTAATGCAATTTCCTTTACCTTGAAATTACATCCAGTTACAAAGTGCATATCCCACTTCTTGAAGTACATGACCCGTCTATGGCGTTCGAGAGTTTAAAAAATGCTGCCTCAACTTAAGCTCTAAAAACTTAGAAGCTGAATTTACGTTTATGAGGCTTGTAGACCGCGTAGACACACACACACTGGCGGTTGTTTTTTAATGAATAGAAATATAAGGAGATCAAACCGTTCACCATCAGACACAGTGTTTTTTTTATCTTCCACTAATGTTATTTACCCGTACCTCTGTTTACTTTGTACAGTGTACTCACAGTTATCCAGATTGGTTACGGGAACAATTTTATCACTTTTCTTTGTACACACTGTAAATATTTTCTTGGAAATAAATAACGTTAAAAACAAGGTAACATCAGGAAATACTCTGAGACAGTGATATTCAAATTGTAATCCGCGAAATCCTGGGGTTCCGTGGCCGACTGTCAGGGATTCAGCAAGCAACTTTCCTTTATAATGAAACTATCAGATACAGTTTCAAAAATTGTTAGTTGCAGTCTTATTTTCCTCTTCCTTTTTATATACCATCGGCAATGCGTTTATAGTCGGTGTAAACCGCCAATAATAAAATCCTAGTTTTCACGAACGTGCTTACATACTTCATGCTTATTGTACACGATCGTGTCCTACTGCCACTGAGTACTCACACATGACAAATCACCGTTTCACCCAGATCTGAATTTAACTCCAGCGAACACAGACTACCTTACGACGCTCGCAGGCATTCGTGAGGTCAAGAACCATCTATCTTTAACAAACCAACATCCATTACAACATCCCTAAGAGTCCCAAACGGAATTGCAAGCCACAATTCCGTTTAAGTGTATGACTTCACAATATGAAACCAAGATAACTTCCTTGACTCCTTTTCTTTTTTACAATAAATAGCTACATGTTTCGGCTTTTATACCATCATTACGCTAACTCATTGTATATCAGGCAAAAATCTTATATCACATAATTTCTATTCCGATGTGGTGGCGAGATCTCACACCTGACAGCAGTTTATTTACATGGCAGCGTATTATTATTTCTTGTTGAGCCTTGCACTTACAAAGTTGTGTTTAAGTTATCTTATATATTACTTCACAGTTATATAAACTTCATAGAGTTACGCAGATTCGTTTTAAAACTTTAAGAAAACTTACTTGGTTCGTTAGAACGTCCCTTATTATTTAATTTCGGTTCCTGATCACGGCCAATCCTCGTTTCGTTCATGTGACTGGGACTCTGGCTGCGATCTGCATTGTCATCTCGTCTGCACTCACTTGCTCTTATGTAATGTCATAAAACATAATAGTTATAAGAGTTGCGTCGACTAAGTCAAAAAAGTTAATTTGGTTTCATATTAAGCAAACACAACATGAGGCCACACAATAAGATCATATCTTCACAACATATTTCCCTAACATACATTTTAATATTATCTTTCCACCTACACCTGTGTATCCCAATCAGTCTCTTGCGATTAAATTCACAAAAAAGAATATTATACGCAGTTCTTATTTCTTTCAATATTCATACTGGAACCAGACATACTGGTAAACGTACGCTGGCAGATACCACTCCTGCTCCTCGCTCAGAATTTCAGCCAGAACAAACCTCTTCTGCCTCTGCATGGTAACAGGACGGTCACTTTTAACCAGCAGACTTTTGATCAAACCCAGTTTAGCACTGTACACCACCTGACACAGGACACTCCTTTCCATTCAAACATAACCTTCAGCATTCCTCTACACAACACTATACACTGACATAGATAACAGCACACTTATGACTTAGTTAAAATGAAATAAAACTTTAAGGAAGGGTACTATGATAGTGGGTCACTTTCCACAAGCACAAAGAAAGTATCACGCGCAGGATTCACTTATACGAGGTATGTACAGTAAACGCCTCTTCTGTGCGGCGTATCTCCTCTACTGTCCGCGTTACATAAGGTATGCTCGGTTTTCTAGAGACAAGGATCATTACCTACCCAACAAGTTATGTGGAACCGAGGTGACGCACGCGTCAGGCCATCCGATACACCGTTAATTGAGACCCGTCACGGAACTGCATGTTTACTTTGCTTCTGGCCACTCTCTGTGCTCCTTAAGCACCTCAGATCAGTTTCAGAACTGTCCCCTTACGACTCTAAATCTGCAGTGTCTCACTCTCATGAATTGTCAATTACAAAATCTGAAGCTTTCATGGCGAATAAATGAAATTAACCTCGTATCTGTGCGATGATCAGCTGCGTGGATATGGAATTCGACGTTTTAGATATCATGATCATAATCACCACCACCAGCACCACCATCACCACCACCACCACCACCACCACCATTAGCACAAAAGTCCGCTACTGGACTTTATCTGAAGCCGCTTCAAAACAGTTCACATATTTACATGCTGCTTCCGTAAGACCGTATTTAACGCAGTCTCCCAACCACGCCACAGTAATTAGTTTACAAGACTTTTTGCAACAAACAGTAGGTATAAATGCAGGTCATGTAGAGAAATAATCAATGGCGTCGTGTTCAGTGATTATAAGGACCATATTAGGGATGGCGTGAAAAGCGTCTCCGTCATAGTCATCCACACCGCACAATCGGTGTGAACAGCGCAAATACCTAACTTGTTAGATTTTTAAAAAGAATTTTCTTGGCACATTTGAACAGAGAAATGCAACTTACAATAATAGAAATGTTGTTATAAATCACTATCATAAGGGATGGACGGTCCGGGGTTCGATTCCCGGCAGAAGAAAGCGCTTTTTCTTTTCTTAAAAGCATCCAAATCTGATCTGGCTGTCACTCAGACTACTATTCAATGGGCATCAGTGGTGCGCGGGGGGGGGGGGGGGGGGGAGCGCTTCCCTAGGCATAAAGCGGCCGGGGTATGATGCTGACCACGCACCTCCGTCTAGTTCCGAGGTTAATAATTAATGAAGCTACATCTGTTCCCCCCTGTATGTGCCCATGACGTACAAAGGGACAACTTTACAATCCACTTACGACCCCAAATAATAATGATCACATTTCAAGGTCTTAACATGTAATTAACCAACAAAACAACTGCTTGTAGTTATTAATGGAAAAGCTGCGCTTGAAAAAGAATCGTATGCGACTTTTCCAACATTAAACACAGATAACATTATGAACAGTCTGTTAAACTGTTATCACTTGCGATATGTGTGACTTGTACTCCTGTCGCATTCCGGGTTTTTCTGAATCCCTCCAGGAACATACTAACCCCACGGAGGAGGGTCCTTCTTGAGAGGCCCACAGTTCCTCAGCTAGTGCAGAAATTAACTGCGTTTTATGAACGCCTAAGGTTCATTACCGCTTTCACAACAGCCCGCCACCTGTCCCTCTCGTGAGCCAGATCCATCGAGTCCACGCCCGCCCCCCATACTACTTCTTAATATCCATTTCAATATCATCCTCTCACGTACGCCTAGGCCTTCCAAGTGGTCTCTGGCCCTCGGGTCACTCCACCAAAACCCTGTACGTACCTCTCCTCTCCCAATGCGTGCCACATGCCTCGCCCATTTCGTTTTTCTTGATTTGATCGCCCCAAATAATATCTGATGAGGAGGACAAATCATGAAACTCCTCGTTGGGCAATTCTCTCGAGTCCCTTGTTAATTTTTCCACTTAGGCCCAAATATTTTCCTCAGCACCCTATTCTCGAACACCCTCAGCCTATGTTTCTCCCTCAGAATGACAGACCAAGTTTGACACCGATACACAACACCAGGCAAAGTCACAGTGCTGTATTTTTGGATAGCAAACTGGAATACAAAGGATTCTGGACCGTGTGGTAGCATCACGGGAATACTAGAACAGTAAGTTTCAGATACTCCCAACCCATATATCATTCGGCACTAAATAGTACCAATTCCATGGAACAGAAATCTTCGCGAGGAGCTAACATTCGCTCAGCTAGTCAATAAATAACACACCTTCAGTGAAAACAAAAGGTCCATTGCCGTATTCATAACAGCCAATCAATGTACCCTGAACTTAAGTCGTCACACTACTTCACTAGCAAGACCACCTGCAAGACTAGCTCTGTCTAACGGGTTCATCAATGTAAGTTCTCCCCTCTCCTCGTTCCACCCACAGATAAGACAAACCCAGCCTCAAAAATGGTGTGACTTTCAACCTGGGATGATGAACAGTATTCTAATTTTCTGTCACAACTATTACCAGAAACCATGGTCAGAATCGTTTAAGGTTGAAGTAAGTCACTTGATGTTTTCAACTTCTGTAAGATTTTTTTTGTGCTTTATTCTGGTATTACAAGATTCCATACGTTTTTCTATAATAGACGTCGTGGTTGTGTACTCTTGGGTTGTCCCTCCATCAGCATTTTATGTAGTTTATTTTTTAGTGTTGTTGTTGTGATGTGTTTACTTGCCAGTGCTGAATTTCAATTAGCCCAACTGCCGTCAGGGGTACACCAAATTCAGGGAAAATACTGTACACCAGATGAAAGGCTTTATTGACTTCTGTAAATGGACGATGCAGTCTGCCATAGTGTTCCAAACTCTCTCCAGTATCTGACGAATACCCAACATCTGAGCAGCAGCTCACCTACCGTGCTGAAATCCACAACGATAACCCCTAATCATTTCGTCTACGCATGGAGGATAAAGCTGGACATTTTTTAAAATATTCCTCAGTGGCACACAATTCCTGCAGTTGTACAAAGCGTGGCTGAATGTGCAGACCATACAACACGTCCATTGTTTGATAGGTATGGCTGTAGGTAAACGTAAAGATCACCCCAAGACATGGCACACCTTTTATTATTAAGACTACGTAAGAGAAGAGCAGAAGACCTGCTTAAACTAAGTAGGCATAAACTAAATATGGTAGTTGCAATCCTCACGGGACATGCTCCTGTGAGGAACCACCTGCATATTATGGGCCTGTTTGATGGGGATCTAACCTGCAGATTTTTCAGGATGGAGACTGAAACAGTGCAGCACATTATTTGCTGCTGCGAGGTGTTGGCTCGTCAGCGTTATAATTTCTTTGGGAAGCTGTCTGCTGAACCAAAAGACATAAGCACAGCTCCATTAACCCTTTAAAGACGAAGCTTATCTGTTTTATATAAGGACTCAGTGCGTACCGCGCTGTAAACACTCTCCACTTCGGTTATAAAAACCAGTCTGTTAACGTTGTATAAGGCAAAAGTTGCTGTTTGTGCTGAGATCCGTACAAAACACATAAACGCAATGTGGGCACCACGTAGAATTTTTTAATGTTAAACCTGGTGGTACGTAAAGCTACCGCTAGGCTTTAAAAGGTTAAAGGACATTTGCCCCTTTATAAGAGGCACAGAAGAAAAAGAAGAAGAAGAAGAAGAAGAAGGAGAAGAAGAAGACGACGAAGAATAAGACAGGTCACCCCACGACATGCCAATGCAGGTGCAGAGGGGAGGCGGAGGTGTAGCTCCAACCCATTCGCAACCCGGCATCAGGAGAGGGGGGTAGTCAGCGAAACGCTCCGGCCGCTTTATCCCCAATACCCAGTACCCATTGTACAGGAGGCACGATGGGCCTCGGGGCGTGTCTGGACGGCACGGAAAATCTCACCCCCACTGGGATTCGATTCCCGGGCCGTCAAGCCAGTAGCGAATCGCTATACCGACTACTGGCCGCCCAGGTGTGACGGTGTTTGTTATACTCTTACTGTTTCCTGCATATTCAGCCTATCAACCTATAAATACTTCCTATTCGTCTCCCGGTTCGCCTCTTCACACGGCTTTCCTAGTGACTCCAGTCATATCTAGAAAGGCTCTACGGAGATATCTGCGTTCTTCTGGGATATTACGCGGCGCAAGCCTGAAATGAAGACCCTATGAAGAGTTTGACCGGGAGGAAAATAGGAAGGAGATATAGTTTGACAGGCTGAACACGCAGGAAACAGTAAAACTAAAACGAACAGAGCGTAACTAGGAGGTGAAAACGTTGACGATAGACACGGACATTGGATGGCGGACTAATATTACACATAGATTAACTTATAAGGACTGTGGGTCAGTTGTAAACTGACTCGGACTGTAATGCTGGGATTTGATTCTGGCGATTCTGAATCTTCGAGTCTATATCTACATTCTGAGCCACAAAAATCAAGGTCTTAATTAATACCTTTAAGTTCGAAACCGGATGTGACGTAAGCGCCGTAATTCCAAGGTGAAGACTAGTTCGCTCGGAGATCCATTTTCGCTGCTACATACGTATGGCTTTATGCAAAAACTGTTGGGTAGTAAGTAAAATATGGAGGTAGAAATTATCGCTGATGTGAAGGTCAGCAATTCCGGTTTGAGCTTCCCTTTTTTGCATATGTTGTATTCACACAAATTCGCATTTAAACTATGGAACTACATCATTCACCTACATGCTTAAAAAGTAATGTCTTCTACAGTGGCGAGGAAAACAGGTAGCCTACCTAGTACGAGTATGTGTTACTTTGCAGTAATATGTTGTTTATTAGCATTCTGACTTACGAATTCCATATTCGAATGTGACTGTAGACAAATTCCCTGTATTTGCAAGAAAGGCACGCTATAAAACAACATTTTCTTGAAGCATACCACTTACTTGTACCATACATGACTTAGTCTGTTGGCGCTCTTCAAGATCCAGCACTGTAATAACAGTACGATGTCCATAACTACCGAGATACAACCACAGACTGCATCTGAGATCCAGCACTGTAATAACCGTACGATGTCCATAACTACCGAGATGCAACCACAGATTGCATCAGAGATCCAGCACTGTAATAACCGTACGATGTCCATAACTACCGAGATACAACCACAGACTGCATCAGAGATCCAGCACTGTAATAACCGTCCGATGTCCATAACTACCGAGATACAACCAGAGACTGCATCAGAGATCCAGCATTGTACTACACTACTATGTCCACAACTACCGAGATGCAACCACAGACTGGGAGATGGATGGCAAAAGACGCTATTAAAGTGCGTTCTTAAAGCAGAGTTTCACGCTTTCAGGGCCGGTATTTGAATAGATGATAAGTCTATGTGTTTTCTGCAAATAAAACTGTTTGTCTAGAGGCATTCGAACATGGATATTTGAAATCTGATCATGACAATGAAAAACAAATCAGGGAAAAATAACGGAAATATCTGTTTCCCTAGCACTGCTAGCCTCTCCAGTGCAGCATATGTAACTTTTGAAACATACAGTTCGATGACGGTAAAGGTAAAGCTCACCCTTGAACAGGCCATGAAGGGTCAGCGGGGTAGCTGTACTTTTTCTTCAATCTCGGCGCTAGATGGGGTGGGTAGTCAGCGCCACGCCTCGGCCCTTTTACCCCCAGAAAAGAGACCCAGTACCCATTGGACAGGAGGCTGGGTGGGCTCCAGGGTCGGTCTGAACGGGTGAGGAAAATCTCGCCCCCACTGGGATTCGATCCCCCGACCGTCCACAGCCTGTATCGAGTCGCTATACCGACTACGCTATCCCGACTCACATACAGCTCAATAACACAGGTTAAATAGGAATTTATGCGAACACAGAACGTGAAAAAGAAACTACGCCATACTGCAGCTCGTGTCTACCAGCAAACACCGATGTCCGGCGAAGTCTAACGTCGCTCTGTCGCGGACTCTAGTCACACTTCTCCCACGTCATTAATATTAATCCACACTCTTCTTCAAATTATGAGTAGGCAGACATGCTGGCGCCTTCCTTATGCCGATGTCGCGCATCAGTAACTGTACGGGATGGCAGGCAGAGAAAACCCACGTGCGGAGACACACGTAAAGAAGTTACGAAGGACTGGAATTACCTATGACGCCAACTGCATGCTTACATCACTTCCGGTTTTTGGCTCAATATTTTAAGCACTCGATGTTTGTTACACGAAGACACAACATCGAACCGAATGGCCATAGGCGTAACTTGCGGGAGGGGACGGGGGACGGGGGACGGGGGGAATGCTCCTCCAACAGTTGTTCTAAAAAAAAGATACGACACAGTGACACCATGTCCAGCTGTAACGCAAAAGGATTCAGATGCAGGACTACTGCTGATGCAGCAATGCACCAAGTTTCCTTGAGGCAATCCGGATTCTCTGGAAAAGTATCAACGAATGTTCCCCGTGGCCTCCGACAAATCGCTCCGTCAATCGCAATGCGTCTAACGCTCAACAATGCACTGTAAGTCTTCAGTACTGTTTCAAAGACAGGAAGCGTCTGTTAAACCTGGAAAGTCCATTTATTGTGTCCTCCCGAATAACGGGACAAAAGACACTGCAGTCATGACAAGGATTCGATTAAAGTACCTTCCGAATCAGAAACAAAGGCATTACAATGAAATTTATATCCCTGTTACCAATTAACGGCCGATCCCAGTGGCCGCTCGGTCTAAGGTGTTGGTCTGCGGCCTTTCGCTTGCTGGGATTACAGGCTCTAATACCGCCAAGGGCATGGATGTCTGTCTCTTGTGAGTGTTGTGTGTTGTCAGGTCGGGTCTCTGCGCCGGGCTCATCACTCGTCCAGAGGAGTCCCACCGACTGTGGTGTGTCTGAATGTGATCGTAAAGCCTCGGTAATAAAAAGGCCCTAGCCCAATAGGGGCTGTTGTGTCACGGTAAAAAATTACCAATAAACGTGTCCGAACACTTCTATGGGCAAAGCTGAACAACTGTCAAAATGTTATTACTCACAGCGTGCCTTTTCTTTGTGAGACGTGCAAAACAATGTATCATACAACATGCATGGGTGTCAATCTTCTCTGCAACATCTGTTCGAAACATTTTTCCCTCCGACAGATACGTAGCACAACAAATACATAGCCACTTGCGCTGAAAATTCACACACTTGCCTACACTGTAGGTTTCCATGTAAACAGTCCTGTTATTTTTATCCGATTTTCACCAAAACTGAAATCGACCGGAAATGTTTTCATAAAAGTCTATGAGATCAAATTTAATGGAAATCTTTTTAGCACTTCTGGTTTATTTAGATGACATTTAAACAAGCGCTCTGCTGGGTGCAAACGCGCCGAAAGTTTCACAAAAATATTAACTTCATGAGGCATAGCCCATCTTCAGAGGTGTGTAATCCCTGAGCTAGATCAAACATTCCACGACTTTCACAGAACCCGACGGGCCATTACTGGAATCACATGAGACCACTACTGCAACCTATCCTCAGCCAGATGAATTCAGTACACATATTCATACCGCACTTCGTTAACGGCCAGTTTCATACTGCCCTCCCATCTACACGTACCTCTTAAAATCGTCACTTCCCTTATGGTGGTCAGAGTAAATTTCTTTTAAGCATTCATCGCTTCTATTCCCTATGCATACCCCACCAACCTCGCCATCCTTGATCTGACCACCGTACTTCCTCTCTCCTTATTACAAATAAATATTTGTTCCGAAATACTTCGGTCTATGTTCTTCCCACACGATAAAAGCCCGCGTTTCTGGTTCATACAAAGTAACAAGTGAAATTGTAGTTCTCCATGTATAGTTTAATCCTTACGTTCCTAGAAGGAAAAGTTATTAAATGCTGGTAAATATGCTTGCATCAACATAACAGAAGGACACAAGGTCAACTTCTTCCACATCTTGGGTGTTTGACAATTCATTGGAGTTAAATTTAGCTAGTGGGGAGGAGGGGAGCTGGGGGGAGGGCGTTTAATGGAGAATGCAACAACAATTCCTTTTCCTCCACAAACAACGATCACCGTCCCACTTTGCTGATCTTAACCACACTTTTCAAAACGCATTTCATCTCCTAGTTCATTGATTTACCAGCTTCCTGCAGCTTTACGACCATCAGCAAGTATCCTGCTTCAACAGCGTGCCTCCCGTCCTCACTAGCTGCAGAATTAAATCGCCCACAATCAGCAGCAGTGGGATAAAAAATTCTAAATAATTCACGCTTATGATTTTTGCTACGTCATGTCTGAAACTAACACCCAAGTTTGTGAGTTTGCTGAGGTCCTGGAAAATATTGACTCAAACTTCAACCTTCCGAAAGAACTGATATTGATTTAACAAATAAGCATTGCTTGTGTGTCACGAAACCTTGGTTATCAGCACCTCAAGGTTAAAGACGGCAACGGATTTCGTAAGAATACACGCAGTGACGATTAGACAAAAACTCTAATATCTCATGATAAAGGATTTCAGTCCTTAGGTGCAAAGCGGTAAACGTAGAGCGGTGGGGCTCATTTTTGGGTCTTCCCACTGTTAGGAAACTCCAATTAACACGTTGTTTAACAGACTGGGCCAGTCCGCGCAATGAAACCAAGCGGTATAGCGCAGTCGGTACAATGACTAGGCTACGGAATGGACGTCCGAGGAACCGTGGTTCGATTCCAGGCAGAGGCAAGAGAGTCCCCTCTTCCCCAAGCGTCCAGACCGGCTCTGGGGCCTACCCAGCCTCCTGTGCAATGGGTACCGAGAGCTCTTTCTGCTTGGATAAAGCGGCCGGTGCAAGAAGCTGACCATCCACCCTCCAGTGCCGAAGTTAAGAATGAGTGGAGCTCTACCTCCACTCTCCCATATACCCTCACAATGAGCACAGGAACTTTACCTTTAAGAAGAGAAATAACGTCCAGTGTACATCACCGGTTAACCCCATGCATCAGAGTCCTTCTTGAGAATCTAACAGTTCCTTAGCCAGTCTAAATATTCGCCCCGTTTTATGGAACTCGGAAGTCCATTACGGTGTTCAAAACAGCCTGCCACATGTCCACACCCGCAGACAGACGAATCCAGTGCACCCAGACCCACCCCTTTTCTCTAAGTTCAATTTTAATGCTACCCTCCCACCTGCGCGTAAGTCCCTTCTCCCCCATGTGTAACACATGCCTTACCCATGTTTTCTCCTTGCTCTGATCACCCTAGCAACATTTGGTTAATACTACGAATCACGAAGCTCCCCATTTTACAATTTTCTGCAGCCTCCTGTTACCCCGCCCCTCTTAGACCCAAACCTCTTCATCAGCACCACATTCTCGAACACTTTCAACCTACTGTTTTCCTTTAATGTGGGAGTCCAAGTGTCACACCCATGCAAAAACAACAGGAAAGCATACTTACTCATACTTTAATCTACAGGTTTTTAATAGCATACAGAAAGACGCAATTTCTGGACCGAAAGGTAGTAAACATGCATCGACCACTTGCCACTATAAAATGTATACTTTGCCTTGTAAGTGAAATTGGGTGTGAATTTTGTAGACCGTCCACCAACCGCTGGACCTACTTCATAAACGCGTGCATCACAAGATGAAAAGTTATAGGCCTGGGGAAACACAACAGGCAGCCAACAGTTGCTCAGCTAGTTAACCAAAAGGTTCATTATTGTGTTCACAACAGCCCGCCGCCAGTATCTATTCTCAGCCAGATTAATCAGTCCACGGCTTCAAATCTTCCTTCTTCAACATCCATTTTAAATGATCCTCCCAGCCAGCCGTCTTCCAAGTGGTCTCATTTGTTCACGTTTCTCCACCATTACCCTGTGTGCATTTTCTCTACTACCCCATACGTACCACATGCCATGCCAATCTCAATCTCCATGATTTCGTTACCCTAATAATGGATAAACCTAACAATAAATGTATACAGCATTAGAACTGCATTAGTTTTCAGACCAAGTACTCCTGCTGAAATTGAACTAAAAATGCGGCCAGTAAATCTGAATAGTTTTGTCGCGTTTACATAGTCTAGCCTGGGAACAAAGTTTTGGGCATAAACCTTCCACCATGACAACTGCTGTGTTACGAAATGACATAACGAGTCTAAGAACGTCATACAAAACACCTTTGCAAAAAACTGTGCGTCGATAAACGCAACCACATTTCCGTGAGTTCCTTTCCAGATATCAACACGTGAGACATCTACCCAGCACAGGCTAATGCTGTAGACAGGCTAGTGCTTCTACGTCGTAAGAGATGGCGCGATATTCCTTACTGCTGTTTAACAGAAAACCTTCCAGGTTTATTGGCTTGCTTTATGATTACTTACATATAATTTATTTGGGGTTTATATACATTTATTACCTTTTATGAAACTACTTACTTATCTATTACTTATTTATTTATTTTATTTACTCAATTCATTCTTCACTCCATTTTATTTATACGCTTGTATGTTTCTGCGTATATAAACATTTCAGTACTTTTGCATACCTCCAGAACGCATATTAAAATCGCTTTGTCTGTCCGTACATCCGGAAGTACAGTCGAACTTGGTTATAATGTCTTAAAAGGGACGGAATATTCTGTGTCGTAATAAACGAGTGTTATTCTAACCGAGAGGCATACTTTTATGGTTAACGGTGAGGAATTAGTAGGTACCACAAATATCTGACGCAACAGGCAAGCTGTCGCATGAACCGATGTCGTTTTAACCGGGTTATACTGCATTTTATAACTCGAGAACCTCTAAACGGACCTTCATTAATAAATCTAATGCTGTGGAATTTTACGAGAAAGTGTAGAACTATTTAAACCTTGCTTAAAACAGAAAAAAAAACATACGGCACGCCTTACACAAAAACCTGTTGTCCCTTTTTCGTCCATCTCCCGCGCACACAGGCCAAAGCGTCACCTGCGCGGTGAACAAAACACGGCCCTACACGAACGTGACCACCCTGTGTTCATCAGTAGTATACTTCGACATTTTATGTCAGGTATCACACACCATGCCCTTGCCTGTCAAGCGGGGGGGGGGGGGGCGCCACTTAGCGTCCATAGTAAAGGAGAAGGCTTGCTTACTGGTAATTTCCCTTGTAATTGCTGCGTTCCACTTACTCGAACTGACTACAATACAGAACATTTCAGTCGTGACTCCATATCATTTTCAGTAACTGATTACTTTGATCAAAAGGCTAACTCAGATTCGAGGTGGCACTTTATAGCGAATGTTGAACTACTCCGCTCAGTAACAGAGTATGAAGAATAACATACATACCGACAGAATGTTACGAATCCTCCTTTGCTAACAACAGTGAAATAGCTGCGATTAATTGGCTCGGTAGTTATCTTGTTTTAAATTTGAACACATGAAACAAACACACGCACACGACCAGAGATCTTGTGTAACCTGCAAAATAACTTGGCACTTTTGGAAAAACAAACCCTCAGAAGTGCTAACCTACAGAACTTTTGCTTCTCTCCGCACAATCCCGATCACTTCTATGCGCATCTGCTACATCACGCAGTTCGCAACAACCAGCCCACCGGTAAACAATGTGCCCAAATATTAACGAGTTTTCGTGAATGGCAAAGTAATGATATCCATTTAATATGGCCTTGAAAAATGTCGAACTGGAAGTTCCATTATGTGTCACTGTAATCCTACTTATTCTTACACAATACAATGTGATATAAGGAAAAACTGCTATAGGCAGTCATAAACCTGCAAGGAAGCTTCTTAGTGCATTATAGTTTTGCAGGTAGCCTATATGTACTAAGTGCAGGAGAGAGCAAATAATTTTCAGAGTATGTTGTACTAATAAGTATAATTTCTAACGCTCTAATACCGAAACTAGCGTATTAGGTATTAGAAATGATGGCAGGAATATTACATATGCAAGCAAACCGAGCAAAGAAATATACTAATCAGATGTAAAAAACAAAATATGTACTTGTTAAATTTTAACAACATGCCGTTGTGTTAACACATTAACCACCCAAAAAAGCATTCACAATAATCTTTTGGCCCGATTTGTTTCAAACCTAAGATCATTATCAACAGCACGTGACATAACTAGGCGAGCTTTCGTGCGTCTTACATTACAGACACATAGCTTTTGCTGTAGCTTTAAGCAACGTCACATTTAAAGCAGGACACCTTTCGGTACAAGTCTTCCATATCAAATTTAAACAAACCCTGTGACAGGGAAAAGCCCATTCCATGGACTCATGTAAAGAAGGCTTTAAGTGAATCAGTATGCTTGGAAGTCGGAAGGCCTCCCTTATCGAATTTGAATACAAAAACAGTTTGTGGGATACTTGCAAAAGTCATTTGTAGCCTCACATAACTACGATTCACTACGACTGCTTTACCTCCGAAGAAAATCCCCCGGTGTCCACTGCCTAGGAGGCGGCGTGGGTCCTAGAGCCAGGAATCGAACCATGATTCCTTGGTCGTCCAGCCCGTAGCCTAATCACTATACCCACTGCGATGGACAGGGGGGAAGGGGTGCTCCAAAAATTAACAAAACTCGATGTTACAGTTTCATTTAACACAAAGCGTACGTGTTTGATTTTACGTGTTTCCCGGTTCGAAAAATGATTCGATATTCTGTTACAGCCTGACATTTATTTTGTTCAAATAGCTACACTGTACTATTCCAGCAACGCGACACAAGAGAAGGATGTCAGCACTCTTTCGTTCTGCTTGAAGTTGACACTAGGGTACAAAATGCAGTGTAGGTGAATAGTGAGTCCAAGTTCCTACATCCGCGTACGTCGTTCAGTTTCATTAGTGGAACCTTCAGGAATCGACTGCTACCGACTAAGTTCATATTCCAGTGTTGCCTGCAGACAGAGGATGTACAGTAAGCAAAGTGTGAAACAAAGTGGCACTGTGCGACAGGAAAAGGCCTTACTGAAAGCTGTCCTTGGCAGCTGCGCTGTGTCAATGTTTGTCAGCAAACGTTTAGAGCCTGACAAAAAATTACAGCCATCGTACGTGGGCAACAGATGTACCGAATTACATTAAGAAGACCGCACATTAGATGTTTATCCTCTCCTTCAGGCGCCTGAATCTTCTTTCTTCTCTACCAAAAACCCGAAAGCAATGAATTTTACGTTGGTTTCCGAAAAGGACAAAAGCTGTTGCGGTTAAAATGAAATGGGGCCACTCAATACTCCTCGTGGCTTTAATTATTAAGTGGCGACCTTGCGCACTTCCGCGCTCGTACTGTAGGCCTACCTACTAACATCGGCGCCACTAACTGTACGACCCAGCAAAGTCAGCTCAACGTAAACACTCCAGTCTTGTATTCTGAAGGTACCCAGTCCGAGTCTCGGCTCGGACATCGGCTATCCTAAAGCTTTTCTATGGTTTTCTCAGCCCTTCAGACAAATATCGGCATAATATTACAAGTTACGGCCACTACCGCTTCTCTCCACATATCTTCCACGTCATGGGTCACTAATGCTAACCTTCGACGCTGCATACTCTTGAGCTACTGACAGCGTCGTTATACAGTATATATATATATATATATATATATATATATAATGATGCTGTCAGTATATACCTCCTATATAAGCAAATAAACCAATGTACAGTGCCGAAGTTTAAGACATCGGGCCTAGTAGTAGTTGTAGTTGTAGTAGTAGTTGTAGTAGTAGTAGTAGTAATAGTAGCAGTAGTAGTAGTAGTAGTAGTAGTACGTATAGCAAAACACCACGCCACTGAGGCATCAAGCGTGCATGGAGGCAAGGCTTCGCATATTCCACATCTCGGCACTAGATAAAGGAGAGAGTTCAGCATATATTCTAGCTGCTTTACCCGCTGCGCAGACTGGATTGGAGGTTGGTTGAACCCAGGGCCGCTGACAGTGTGGTGAGGAGGAGAAAAGTACTCTGTTCTTACTGAGATTCGAATCCCGAACGTCGGGACCATAGTCACGTCCTGACTATGCCGTCCGGCTTCACCTTCTGTGATAGGTTTAAAGGCGTAATAACAATAATAATAAATATTAAAAATAATTACTAATATTATTACTAAATAACGTTTGTGCAAAGTTTAAAACAAAATGGCTGCAATAAAAAACAATTTCGTCTCGAAGACATTAACTCAAGAGCTCTTTCGGCCAGACTTGTGAAACTAGGTATGACGGAAAATTTGAAATTGTTTTCAAATTTTTAGATTATTTTTGGGTCTTGCAAAGCACCGGAACTTGAACAGCGCAAACTTTTGACTGACATTATGTTTACATATCATACGAACACCAACCGCTATTAGATAAACTAGACCACTGCCCGACATAAGACATGCTGATCCTTACCGGTTTCAGGTTACGCAATGGAAGTGTCTGCTACTTGCGTCCCATTTTAACCAAAATCGCAATTTGTCGAAAAGATTTAGTAGACGTTCCAAATACGAAATTTCACATAAATCCCTCTGATGGGAGTCATGTTGTTCCACGCGGACAGACGGAGGGACGGACATGACCAGTTTAGTAGTAGGTATTCGCTTTGCGAAAGCGCCTAGAAATATATAAACAGAGAGAGAGAGTGTGTTTCACTTGTCTTCATTTATTAGACTCCCATTTGCACTGGTAATTTGAATTGCTGAAGAACTAAACATTTATACGCAGGCATAATTCTCCACTTCTGCCGCCTCACAGTGACATACAAAATGGTGGATATGTCGGGATATCAATGCGGCTTGTTCTCGCAATGCATGCATTCGATATAATCGATTTTGGTATTACAAGGATTCAGAATCCCTACCTGAGGCGTTTCCTCTTCTCTGCGAGGGCAAACATAGTATTGAGGTTGGATGAAGTACTGTTCTCACGGGTGGGAGGTTTTGCTTCTGTCGGGAACAAGTCGGTGGCTTCCTCCTCAGTGACATCGCCTTCGACTCCATGGAGACTGTCCTCGTGGCCATCCTCACACCCTACAATGAAGTTCACCTTCTCCTGCTCCTGCTGTCGATCATTCGCTACTGTGTGGCCGTCCCCATCCATCGTCGCAGGCACCGAGGCACTATCTGCCACACAACAATAACAATAACAAGAATGGAACACGTGTGTTAATAGATGCCGCAATTTCAGAAGACAGAAATGTGATCAAGAAAGACGCCGTGAAGATTCTAAAACATAAAGACCTTAACAATAGAAACACAGCGCATGTGGAATGTAAAAACAGAAATGATAGCAGTAATTAAAGGGGCAACTGGAACCATCTCAAAATCATTCAGACAGTACCTGAGCAACATTCCGGGAAAGCACTAAATCAAAGAACTACAGGACACAGCCATATTGGGCACTGAACACATACTTCGGGAAGTACTAATGTAAAAGTGCAAAACACTTAACATGGTAAATAACATTGCATGTACCATAAATTGTAACTATGGAAGAGCTGCGGCACTGTATACCCTAGAAACATCGGCTGTTTCAGGTGTATGATTGTAAATACCCTGCACAAAGGTAATAACAAATAGCATACGATGATGATGATGATGATGATGACGACGACGACGACGACGATTCAGACAGCAAAGAAATCAGACGACAGCGGTCATTTTCGTCACTCGTCCATATTAGTTGGGGCCCAACGAAGCCAACTAAGCAATGGGTTGGAGTGTGGGGCGTCTACAGCATCAAACTGACGACTCGTCCTATCCGTCGCCGTGGTACAGAATGTGTGGCGCCTCCTATGTTACTTATCCTGCAGTGCTAGGGTAGAGGGGCGAATTTACAGTAGCAACAACAACAGTTATCTGTTTACGATTCACGTTAACATTATCCTCCCACCTACGCCCATGCTGTTTTTTTCCTTCAGGTCTTCCAACCAAAAACCTGTAAGCATGTAAAGAAACAGAAGGACAGATTGACCAAGTATAAACCTCTACGTGGAGTAATATTCCCACTAAAAATTAGCTTCCCAAACACACTCGTAAAATTCAAGACATAAAGTATTCTTACTTAGTAGTTCTATTATCAGTAGAATTGCATTTTTATTAAATGAACACCAAGACCAGCGACAGACGCAAAAAGCGCTGGCTTTTATTCTCAGACGGGCAAACTCTGACAAAATACAGTGTCACGTTCCCGAGTGGACATGTTAATATTTCACGACCATTTGACCATACTGGAAAACTGCTGGATATCACCTACATAAAATATTTCAAGATAACCGCCTGACGTTAAAAAATCCGCACAATAATAAGCACCACCCCAACTTTCGGCTAACACGTAAATCTTAAATGAACAGCTATAAGACAGAGATCTCAGTCATGTTAACTAGTAAGTTTCTGTGTATATGAGCTTACCTCTCCTCTACTTTGATGCTTGTGCCTAATGACAGATTTATGAAAAGAAGCCGAAACATGCAACACGTTTCAGACAATAAAGTAAGGTACTGTCTAACAAATAGTTCTAATTGACGGTCTACTGTTTTATCAATCTAGAGGAAAAGCTGCCCCTGTGTTGTTTATAGAATATAACTTCATAAGTAAATGAGTTCGGCAAACACGCTTCTGCATGTTATCCCCGACAAATAGCAGTATGAGCCCGTAATTCCCCCCCCCCCTCTAAATACGACTTGGTGCTGTGCCCAGAGATCTAAAATCGTGAACTTCTCAAAACCAAGAATCAGCACCACATTTGATCAACAGCAAAATTCCACGTGCGAATGTCTCTCAAGTTCAATGGTATGGGATGCTAGACGGATTAATTCTAGGATCCAGACGTCACTAGATACGTCAAAGGCTCTGTCCACACACAAATGACACGTCACCTGATAACTACGTAGGCGTTTCTCTGCACAGGTCATTAATGCCGCTAAGAACACAAATCAATATGCATTCTGTGGCTATGAAAATGATTTCGTCACACTGTCCAGTCTCTTGGTTAAGACGTTTGCCTTGTATGCAGCATATTCCGACCAATGGTCGCAGTACAGTGCATTATGACCAAGCAATTCTCAGTTCCAGTGTCAGTCAAATCACAAGCTGTAAACGCTTCCTTCAGCATCGCCCACTTGTCATCACTAGCATTCTTACAGCCGTTGGTGCTCTTCTCGCCTAACACGACAGCGCCGTACACAGAACAAGACACCAACTGGTACATTACGATTCTAAACGTATGCGAAAAGAAATCTCTAGTTTCATGCTGGAATATGAAACAAGAATGGCGGACACAAATGTGTCCACATCAACGTAATTTAAATGAGGGAACTGGGTTGGCTTGGCTTAGATTGGGAATTTGGACAATAAGAGGTATAAGGAGGTAAAAGTAAAGGTAAATTCACCCTCTAAAATGCCATGAAGGCACAGAGGGGGAGGAGAAGTATAGCTATACTCTCTCTTTAACATCGGCCCTAGATGGGATGGATGGTTAACGCCATGCCCCAGCCGCTTTACCCCCGGGAATGACCCGGTACGTATTGTATAGGAGGCCGGGTGGGCCCCAGGGCCGATCTGGACGGGTGCGGTAAATCTCGCCTCCAACCGGATTCAATCCCCGGACTGTCCAGCCCGTAACGGGTCGCTATACCGACTACGCTATCCCGGCCCACAGAGGTATAAGGAGAAGTGCAGAAAAAGGAAGATGCTCTCTTTGTAACGAAGAAGAGAATGTGATATGATATTGCTCATGAAACAGCAATTTGTCGTAACCCACACAATTCGTCAAACTGAGATTCCCGCATTAATGGACACTTGGGTTACAAACACACCATCTGTTAAAATGTTGTGTCCACAAAAAATTTTCTCTATTTATATTTTCGTAGAAACATAACATTTTTACGAATTGGTTCACTAACCCTCCAGTTCCCACTGTCACCTGTAGGTGACACATATTTGAAGCATTTACGAACAAAAACCTGTGGAATAATTCATTAAGTTTTTGTACAGCACTGTTCCTTCATCTTTGCTTTAAAGATCTGCTGTTGTCTCACTGAAAGTTCTACTTAGCGGAGGAAGGAGGAAATAAATATTGAAGATGGTGCAGCGTTCTCTTATCACTAGTTCCGCTTTGTCGAATTCCATTCAGAAAAATGGTACGAAAAAGTAACTGAAATTAAACACTTCCTGCGCAGTCTCACAGCTGAAACGTTCGATAATATGCTGATGACATAACTTAGGAGCAGACGACCTTGATATACAGATATATCATTATGCAATTTCGTGGTGTCACCTATAGGTGACACCACGACATTGCACGTGACACTCGAAAATACCGCTGAAACTTTCAGCAATATGCTGATGACATAACTTAGGAGCAGACGACCTTGATATATAGACATATCATTATGCAATTTCGTGGTGTCACCAATAAGTGACACCGGGAATTACAGGTGACACTGGAAAATACAGGTTACATTTCACACTTCTTGATGAATTACTTTCTGTATTGTAGATGTGTGTTTATTTTCGTTAAACAGTGTTGATATCTTTTCTCCTCTGTCCATTAATCTGGAAGTTCACGAAATAATGGAGATTTTGAATAAACCTGATGGCGACGGTGACCTAACTGATGCTGCCTGAAGATGGGGAGCAGACTGATGGAGAGAGAAGGGATGAAGTGGACAGGGATATGAACTGTCTCCCTCCGCATGTACTGAGGGCAAATGTAGAGGTGAACTTGAAATCACAGTTTTATGACTTAGATGATCCACATGAGGAAGACACCAGTACCCCCAAAGTAAGTGAGGAACGTGACTTCATTCTTTCGTCTTGCAAGAAGAGACCAAAATCTGTAGCTAGCAACCCAAAGAAATTGTCAGATCTTAATAATGCTCTACAGACAGGTCTAGAAGAGGAGACACAGATGGAGTACTGACGAAAGACCCTTGCAAAGCACGCCATCACTGAAAAGGAGAAATGAGACACGTACTTCAAAGCGCATAGGGATGTTTCGATGGTAAAGCGGCATGACAGCAGCATTGCAATTGTAGCTTCAAATTGCCATGGCTTTACTCCAACGTGTAAAGTAGAGAGAACTGGTACAGCGTATGGCAAGAGGACAAAAATTCAAGTGGACTCTCCACCTGTTATCCAAAAGTACAATAAGTATATGACAGGTGTTTATCGGTTTCATCAAAATGTTGACCGTTTTCGAGTGGGTCTTAGAAGTAAGAAGTGGTGGTTTCCACTTTTTCCATTTGGAATTGACACTGCCTGCCAAAATGCATGGCATTTAGTGAAAAATTCAGATGCCAGTAAGGATTTCGCCTACTGACTATTTCAAAGTACAATTGTCGAGAGGTATTGCGGCCTTTGCGGGTAGCGTCCAAAGAAAGAAGGTAGTAATGCTCCAATGGGTACCCCAGTGGCCCCAGAAGTAATGCAGGATCCGGAGCAGAATGCAGGAGCGTACTGCTCGGAAAGTAGGAGCCGATTGTGCCTTCAAAGGAAGTGGGTAGAGTGTCAAAAGTGCCAGGCGGGTCTGCACATACTTTGCTGGTATAAGTTTCATACTCAGGAATGAGACAAACACAAGGAAAAAGCAAGTAATGGTAATGATGCAAATGATGTAAAGATGCAGATAATAAATCTTTAAAGTCAACAGATATGTTTCTATGCCTTGTGCTGCGACACTGTATTCATTACCCAGTAAATACTGGATCATACGTTAAGTGCAATTCTTATTCCCAGTGTCATCTACAGGTGACGCCCTTCTACTGTCCATACTACATGGAATTTAAAAAAAAATCCTTTTGCGTTCACAAGTGTGGTAGTCATACACAACAAATAACACAGAATGATCAGAAAGCAAGTACCAGTTTAACAATGGGAATTGGAGAGTTCAGAATCTAGCAAGTTTTCGTCTGTCTCCTGTAAATTGTATATCGATGGATTAAAGACAAATTACTCTTTCATGAGCCACACAACTAAAATGTAAAGACACAAAGGAAGGACAGAAAGATTTTTGGATAATATATCGCTATACAAAAATGAAAAAATAGCATCTAAAAGAATAATCAGCTGGAACAAGATCACAGAATTGAAACATTTAGGAACATTCTTATACAAAGTAAAATGCAAGTGGAAGCGAAAAACATGTGCCAGGTTTATAGAAAATGAGAGACGGAAATTACAAATATACTTATACATGTACACTTAAATAAGATTAACACCTGACAGAAAATTAGTAAATAGTATAGGTAAACTTATCCATTTCTGTTAAAAATAATGGACGTGTACTTCCAAAAACACGGTGTTACCAGTTGCATCCAAAGATGTAAAAGAAACTCGACTAACAAGTTTGAATTAGTTTATACCCAAGCGTATTGGTCAATTCATCATCAAATGAAGGTAGTAATATCAGAAGCAGGAAGTCTGTGTTAAATTTGTGACATTGGCAAAATTGTACCGGCCACACGTATATTTGTGACCTATAAACAATACGTCGCACGAAGGTTTAGTTGAAGGAATGTCTAAAATCTACATTCAACAAAAAGTTCTCATTCCTGTCTCGAACGGCCCATTAGTTCTCACTGTCACGCTGCAAGTTAACGAACATTTTCAAAAGGACGTCAATAGCTGTTTCACGTTCTGCGGAAAATTACTTTCACATGTTACATAGTTTTCGAAGATCCACTGTCACAAATCATTTCAAAGCCCACTAGTGTTCCTATTTATGACAGGAATGTTAAACCTGATTATAGCAATTATACAGGCATATCACTGTAACCAATTGCACACAAAACTTTATCCAGCATTCTTCTGTCAAGGTTAGCGTCATCGTTTCGTATTCGCAGTCCTTACCTCTTCTACCTACTGACAGTAGGTGTCGAGGTTGTTTATTTTCACTTGATCACACTCAGATACACGCCACAGTCGGTAGGGCTCCTCTGGACAAGGAATCTACCGGTCGCAAAGACCTCTACCTGACAACACAAACACTCAGAAGAGACAAACATCCATGCCCCCGGTGGGATTTGAACCCACGATCCCAGCAAGCGCTCAGCCGCAGACCTACGACTAAGACCGCGCGGCCACGGGGATCGGCGGTTAGCTGCATATGCCGACGAAATTATTTGGCCCACTACTGATCACATATTCTGCATTCATCAAACCCTTGACAAAAAAAAAATCTAATACAATGGGACAGTACCGCAGCTGCTTACAGGCTTTAAGAACACCTATGTTTCGGTTAGGTAGGAGGGATTGTATCATAGCAACACTTAGGTAGGCATACTGAAGAAGTTCGTTAGGTTTATTAAAATGTGTTTAAAGTCCGAATTGCCAGTATTTGTCTGATACATTTCATATCCAGAATGATGAGAAATAAAGACAAATTTTAGCGCTAAGATTTTTCAACTTTGCTTTAGAATATGCCACGAGGAAGGTCCACGAAAATCAGGAAGGGATGAAACTGAATGAGCCACATCAACTTCTGGTCTACGCCAATTACGCTAATTTATTGGGTGAGCCTAACATCAAGTAAATACCACAAAGATAAACGATAGGCTCTGTACAGGCATTTTAAAAGACGTCATGCCTACTGGCCCTGGGACACCCTTTTCACAAAAAAGGGTTGTTCAGACGACCGAGTTATGGCCCTCGGATGTGACGGGAGTTACAGGAGAAAATATTTGTTTTAACTTTATGTCAAATTTTAAAGATTAATTTTTGCTTTTTCACTGCATAAGACAGACGCAAGAAACCGATAGGCTGAATAGACAAACTAACCTACAAGCCAACTATCCTTGTTACCTACTATTTTCCCTTCCACTGTTATTTCATGTCCCTCATGCATAAACATTCCCCTCGGAACCCTGTTTTTTGAACTCATTCTACCCGATACATTAAAATCATATCCTCATTAACACATATTTACCTGGATACACAGCACGAAAGAATAGCAGTTCCAGAAAACGCCAGACACTCCTTAGAGCACAAGTCAGTGCCAAACACATATGAACACTGCCAGAATTCTGCAATGTTTCAGACTCATCAAGAGCGTCAGAACAGATAAGAGCATGCACACGCAGGCCAAAGTGTCGATTCAATCACAGCGAATTGGTATGGTGGCTTAACCGAGAATATATCATCTACATCTACAGCAGCGACCCCCAGACACAGGCATGGCGGCTTACCCTAGAATATATCATCTACATTTACAGCAACGACCCCCAGACACAGGCATGGCGGCTTACACTAGTATATGCCATCCACGTCTACTGCAGTGACCCCCAAACACAGGCATGGCGGCTTACCCTAGAATATATCATCTACATTTACAGCAACGACCCCCAAACACAGGCATGGCGGCTTACCCTAGAATATATCATCTACATTTACAGCAACGACCCCCAAACACAGGCATGGCGGCTTTACCCTAGAATACATCATCCACATCTACCGCAGTAACCCCCAAACACAGGCATGGCGGCTTACCCTAGAATATATCATCCACATCTACCGCAGTGACCCCCAAACACAGGCATGGTGGCTTTCCCTAGAATCTATCACCTGTATCGCAGTGATTCCAAAACTGGAGTTCACGATCTTCTGAGGTGCAAACAGTTTACATCATATGATCCTGGCCACGTTTATGCTGTTAAATCAACAACAACAAAAAACAGACAATTTCCGTTACTACTAGATCTGGGCAGAATCAGAAGGGTGACATAGCTACCACGAGAACTGTAGCGGATATTTACCTTTTTTGTGATAGAGCGAATGTCACTAATTACAACTACAGAGTCCATGTGGAATTTCTGGTGGACGAAGTGACACTGGGACAGGTTTATCTCACAGTACTACAGGTTTGTCCTGATACTATTCCACTAATGTTTCATACCCATATCTCACTCATGTGCCACAAACGCTATATGTCTGCAATTGACATCGTCATTGAATAAGACATTTCTCCTTCCTTCTGTGGAATATGTATGAAACTTCCTTACTTCTGAACCCTCGGGGTTACGGTGGACCAGTTTTACTTGCTTTTATCTAGCCCAGCGTTAGTTTTGTACAATGATAAACCACTCAATTGTTATAACTGTCAACTGCATACTTTTGCTTGTGACTATACAACTGGAAGTATTTAAAATAACGTTAAAAAGTTTTCAGTAATTTTGTGTAGACAGTTCTCGCAAAATACGCTTGGTTGAACAGCTCTTTGCTGTAAATAATACACTGTTACTTCTCGGAAGACATTCCAGTCTCAAGAGTTGGTAGCCTTTCGCAACAAAACAGAGAAGTGGTGAACAAAAGAGACTCGGAATCAATCAGCTTTGTTCACGCTAACAAGCCAACAAAAGCACCAGTTACATACAACAACATCAGCAGTAACTTATGGGAGAACAGCTGAACTCTATGAGACTGTGGACGACGACCAATGGATTTCCGTCCAGCTTGCCCTCGACATACGATCAGCAGTAAGAAGTACACGAAAATGTACCTAAAACATGCAGCACTGGCGTAATTTTCCGGACGCTGTAACTACTGACTCCCAGTGACAAGTATATTTTACAATCTATTCCATGTTAAAAGCCTTCTTTTTCCTCGTCGTATTAACGACACTGCACGACTTAAAAAGTTTGATTCTTCTACCCAAATAAGTATGCTACGAAACAGGTAAGCTTTTTTTAGCTGGAGAGACAGCCCCTCATAGTACGGTCCTTTATCTTCATGCGATGACCAAAAAACAAAGAAATAAATATACCGCAAGCATGATTGGAACAAGCAATACCAGCGTTTCGGGTGGCTGAGATCGAGTTACTGTACAACCACAAAGCTAGTTTCTTGAGTGACAAGAAAAACTGTTGAAAACGTGAACTGCTGCGGCGTTCACTGAGCCTTCTTTTAACATCAGACGACTTAACAGCTATCTCCAAAATGCACAACTGCATGTAACGTTTACGGCTCCACATCCCATTCTTATGGGATGTGGAGCCGTGTCAATGGGTGACTGGCGCCCTGCGTTTCAAGACAGCGTAGCGATCTCATAATCAAGGGTGGAATGGACATTTCAACCCTTGAAGACGAGATCACCCCGCTGCCTAGAAACGCCGGCACCAATCACCCAGTAAGACGCGACGTCACATCCCAGAAGAATGCAGACCTCCACTGCGCCGCTGCGAAAGCCTAAAAAACTCACAATATTTCTTTAAGGTCTACAACTTTAGTTTCACACACCTCGATTTTTGAACATGTACCGACACACATACGTAGAGTAACACGTTTAAAAAATTACACGTCGACTAAATGGAAAACATCGTTTGCAGAAATATTGGTCAGACCCTGTCAAGGAGTAGCAAAACCCAATGTCAGATTACGTTTAATGAACGTACACTCTTTAAGGGGGAAACAGGAAAGGGCTGGAACGTTCCTGGCAAAATTTGGAGTGAATTACAGGAAGCACAGAGCAAGAAAGGAAGATTTCTTACATTCTAATTTAGGTCACATATCATATCGTTCTGTACGCCCTATACTTTGTCTATTACATGGAAACTTATCTGACGCAAAACAAATTCAGGACCATTTGAATTCCGCAACAAACAGGTTTTATACATCTAAACCAACTTAATCTACTTCAAGACAGGGAATTTAAAAGTACAGAAAAAGAATGGCCCCAGTAGTATGCTGCCCTATACTTTGTCTATCACATGGAAACTTATCTGGCGCAAAACAAATTCAGGACCTTTTGAATTCCAAATTCCGCAACAAACAGGTTTTCCACATACAAACCAGCTTAATTTACTTAAAGACAGAGAATTTAAAAGTACGGAAAAAGAATGGCCCCAGTAGTATGCTGCAGGAGTTTCGGGAAAATCGATTGACACCTGTCATTTCTATTTGTAACCATCACTGAACAGAGGAAATGACGTCGACTCATGCCGCCCGATGCTGATATCACTCACGATATGCACTGCAGCACGCTAGCAGACGATTCTTGTCAGGATCCTGTTGAGGTCATATGCCGTACACGTCGTGACCATCTGCTGATTACAACCCTGACCTCGTGACGTTCCAAGTCAACCTTCTGATAAGATGAACGGCTTGGCACAGCGCTCGTGGTCCGCTCTTCTGAGGTAGCTATTTCTAACTCCGATCACGGACAACATATCCTGGGTGAAATTCTCCCGTTATTTGTATCAGCCAGTCCAAGAAAATGCTGGCAATAATAATTTAAATCCTCCCACCCGTTTCGCGACGTAAATTCGCCCAAACGCACACATTTCAACGCTACGCAATCTCAGTAATTTATACAGCACCATACAATCATTCAAGGAAAGTCAGCTTTTGTCTTGATGCAACAGTAGTGTGATGCTCCCCAGAATTGAATTTTAAATCGCTGTAAAGACAATCTGATCAACTGTATATTTGTGAGGTATTCGAAAGGAAAGTCCGGGAGGGAGCGGCATTGCACAACTTCTTCCGTTGTGTATTAACGGGAGTCGTTTGTGGTAATTTCATTACACGTTTCCCCAACTGACACTTCACATATCCACATACAATTTAAGTCACAAACCTGACACGTGAAGTTTTTATTCCACTGGCAGGCTGATTAATGTGCATATGCAGAAAAGCGTAACAATTGACTGTCATGGACATTTCTTTAGTTCAGCGGTTTATATGTGAGATGCGGCCCAGACCCCTCGACTCTGCTTAGCGTTTAAAGGTGGAATATTTACAAACAATAAACACGCTTTTATTAAGTCGAAGCAAAAATTTATTACAAAAACAGTTACCTTACTATCATTCATAACCAGGACCGTGAAGTCGGAGTCGGAAGGAATTTTAGGTGGAGTCGGTAAAAGTGTACCGACTCCGACTTCAATTTAAAATCTTAACTAGATACTGAAAATTCAGAGCCCTGACATCTACAATGACCATTAGACTTGCACTTAAATATAGGTTATAAGTAAAAAAAGGAGCCTGATGATTCACGTGGTGGTGATGGAATGTCTTATAGGTTCACCATTCTTAATACATATTGAGATTATATGAAGGAGTCGGAGTCGGAAGTTTTGTGTACCGACTGCACAGCCCTGTTCATAACAATATTGCTACAAATTAAGGGCGAACTATGGGAAAAGAGTATATGTTACACTAAGCAGAATCCCCCGCCGTTGAGAGACACCAGTCTACAATTGGCTTGCCACATCTCATGACAGTGTTTGGAAAGTTACTAAGTGGACTGCGCTCGTTACGCAACTAACCAGCTTACTGACCCTCGGTGGTGCTTTGAACAAAGTGCAAAAACAGACGCATAACAGCATCTTCTCTGCTTGGCAAGGTATTACCTCCAGAACCACTCAACACATTTCCACGAAATTCGATACCTGGCGGTTCACACCAAAAGTTCTAATGCGAATCAAATTTCGATCTGCGTTGATCCGCTATAATTCCTGTTTTTGACGACTTTGAACACAAGCGTTCATCTTTAATTTTCAGCGTTTTTCAAAGTACAGTATATGTATACGATAAAAGAAAAAGGCGTGCCTGCATTCGTTTGCTGCTGATTAGCTCTGTCAACAACGGATCTGAGTCTGAAGCAAATGGACATGACCAACAGTAAGGGCCACAATAATGCAGTGAATACATCTGAAAAACATTTGTACCCCATTTGTGTACTCCACATCACATTTTCAAATTTAGGCGTGAGGGAACGGGGGAGGCCTTAAACACTGCATCCGTTTATGAAGAAAACCAATGGTGAAAAAAGGAAAAACAGCTTAGAATATTACACTTGGAGGGATGACACTCATCTTAAACACTTCTTGCCAACACTGCCAATTTAATTGTTCCTCTATCACAATGACATTGACAGAGGTAACCAATGTCATCGAAGCTTCAGGTAATTACAGCATTCAACCCAAGCTCTTAGTGGAATAAGTTTAACACAACAATTCAGAACCTCACACATACGCAACAGAGCTTCACAGACACGCACTTTTATACATATCTGCAACACTGTCAGGTTCTTTACCCATCTGCATGGTACTACTGCAAGTATACCTATATACACACATAAACCTATGGACAGCATATACTCGTATTGTTAGGAAGGAAAGTAAGCTAAATAACTGACACTAAATCAAGGATTATCTTACTTTCGTGCCCAGTGACGAATTATATTAATGATACATATCTTGGAGATTTCATGACGACTGAATTCAATAAATTCTTCTTGGGCTGACAGTCTGGTTAAACCACCTGATGTTGCTGTCGACCCAAGAACATTATACTGAAGAAGCAGACCACTAGACCCTCAGACGCCACACTAGGCGAACGATATTCTGTGCGATCCCTCACATTTTATTTATTTTTTAAGAATGCTACGGGCTGGACGGTTCGGGCTCCGAACCCCCCGTGGAGGCGAGATTTTCCGCACCGCCCCCGAGACCGACCCAGCCTCTTGTGCAGTGGATACTGGGGCCCTTTCCCGGGAGTAAAGCTGCCGGGGCGTGGCCTCGGTAATGGCAGTACTGACTGTACTTGCATCTTCGTATGTCCGAAGTTGTGGTTCGGTCTTCATATAAAGTGTATTTATATAACTAGAACAGAATTTGGTTGGCAGATTTCAGTAAGGAATGAAAGATATTTAAAGTTTCCAAAAGTTTACTGGGCCATATACTCCTTCTGACATTGCAGTATAAAGTTCCATCACCATTAACATCACACCTTACTATTAAAATCTCACTTCTTGCCAGTTCACTCCAAACCACATTACCAGAAACAACGTTTTAATATTACCTGCCATTTATGTGATGTATTTCACGTGGTCTTTTCAATCACAATTTTGCATGTATTTTTGCGTCCCCTGTGTAAGCTACACACTAATCAGGTATTGGTAAATTTGTTTCTGTATTTAACTTGAGCGCCATCCCAAGAAAGCATGAATATTATCTACTACAATTACAGGACAGGACTTATGAATTTTATATTTCATTAACATATTCCATATTAATCTCAACAGTAGCACTCATCTCCGAGGCCCTCCCACCCTCCTACACAGTGGGCAGTGTGGGCTCTTTCCCTAAAGGTAAAGTGGGGCAGAGGATGAAGCTCACCATTTACCTCCATCTAGTACCAAGGTTAAAAATGTATGGCACTACATCTACACTCCCCCACATGTATTCATGGTATGCACAGTGACTTACAGTAGCATTTACCATCAAACTGTCTAATATCCCCTTCATTAATCACATGGTACTAAGACGTACGGGAATAACACAATGATATTCTTGATACATCCAACACTGATACTCTTCAAGTGAAGTGGTAAGCTTCCAGCCCAGAATGCTTTACCCAAGAGAAAAGGTCTGTCATACCCACAGGACAGGAGGCTAGGTGGGCTCAAAAGCTAGTCTGGATGCTTTGGAGGAGACAAAGTCTCTTGCTCCCGCAGGGAAATGAACCCCACTTCCTCAGTCATCCAGTGCATAACCTGGTACTGATTATTTGAAATTAATTACTCCAGCAAGTCCAGAAGTGAGTATATAGCTGTTTATCACTATATAATTTTCTCAATTCTGCAGATGTTCAAAGCCATTTACAGACATCAGATATGGTCAATGACCATTCACAGGGCAGGCCACATGCTTATCCTTCCTTACTGAAAAATGAGAAATATTTCCATATGTGATTTGAGTTGATTGTATGCAAATGCTTTATGCATGTTGAGTTCCTGTTGACAAGTACTTTTAAATGTGAATGACATGAATAAATCAGTTATGTCACAAACACATCCTGTGAATTGTTGCTTGTCATCATGTGTAAGTGTCTAACTAATATTGTAGTAGCAGAACCTGAAGGCTCAGTGCCACTAATAACAAAGCCTGCTCTCAACATGTTCCTGTACTATTGCCAGTTACAGCTCATCTTCACAACTTCAATTCCCATGATCCATCTTAGTGCTACCCTCTTGTCTTGTGTTTCCATAGAGTTAAGTGGAGCCCACTCAGTCTGTACATGTATGAATGACCAGACATTTAGGCTTATGATTAGTGGCAATGCACTCTAAGTGATCACTAAAACAGAAAATCTGAGGTTCTCACAGAGATGTTGCTGAAGACTCAAGTTTTTGGGATGGTATTCCATGATGACTGGTAAATATTTACTGGTGTTTCAAAGGCTCATAGTGCCTTCATCTCTGGGGCCAAGCACATTCAGCAGATCAAAACCTTGGTAACTATTTATCAGTCATTGCATGAAGCTGAATTGTAATCTATGACAATCCTTGTGCTATCTTAACAAATGTTACTACCCTGAAACAGGCCTATACAGTTTTATTGCAACAGAAACTAGATGAGGGGTTAACTGGAAATATCACACACATCCAGTGGAAACCAACAGCTGTCAGACAAAATATAATGACCCCACAGTTCCTCAGTGAGGTTTGGTACTTCTGGATCTAACACACTTCACACAGCAGGGTCCTTTTTAAGAAAGTATTAGTCACTAAGCTGGTCAAGAAATTCCCCGCCTTTCATCGAATCGGAAGATACATTACTGGGTCCACAAGAGCCTACCACAAGCCAGACGAAACCAGTCCAGGCCTTCACACCACATTTCTTAATAATCAGTCTCACTATGATCCTCCAATCTACATGTAAATCTCCCCAGTAATTTCCTCCCTTTAGGTTTCTGAATTAGATTTATTATGCACTTTTGTATCTTCTATTGGTGTTACATGCCTTGCCCATCTCACCATCTTTTATTTGACCATCTTATTAATGTCTGAAGGAAATATATCATGACCATGTCAAGTGGGTTCTCCAGCTTGGAGATCTGATGCATGGCTAACATATTCTCACCACAAAAATCCAAGATGTTACAAAATGTTACAAAGAACCATAGTGCAGGTTCAGGACCACTAGCAAGGTATTGTGAACACAGTAATGAACCTACCAATACATAAGCTTAGGGGTATTACTTGATTTTATGTGTGAGTATTACCTTCTCAAGGAAGTCTCTGCTCCAAGGATATGGGTTGAGCAAATTAGGAAGCTTCTGCTTATGTCAATTTCTCTACCCTCCAGGCATCGTCGTCCCTCTTAGATCCTAACATTTTCCTCAGCATCCGGTTTTGTAACACTCTCAATCTATGTAAAAAATAAAGTTGCCCCTGTCCACACCATGAAGATGTACAGGGGGATTACAGGTATAGATCCACTCGTTCTTAATCTCAGCACTAGGTATGGGCGAGTGGTCAACATCACACTGTGGCCCCTTTACTCATGTGGAAATAACCCCAACACCCACTGAATGGTAGGTTGGACAAGCCCCAGAACCAGTCTGAACATTTTGGAAAAGAGAAAAATCTCTTGCCTATGCCAGAAATCAAGCCCTGGATAGTCCAGCCTACAGCCTACTCTATATACCAACTGAGCTATCATAGGTCCCCACAATGTGAGAAACCAAATTTCATAACTTAACTCCATGGGGAAAAGTCCTTCTTGAAAAGCTAATAGTTGCTCAGCTAGTGAAGAAATTCCCTGCATTTTACAGAACCCAGAATTTCATTACTGTGTCCACAACAGCCTGCCACTTGTCCCTATCCTAAGGCAGACCAATCCAGTACATGCCTTCCCATCCCATGTCATTACAGTACATTACAATATAATCCTCCCATCCATACCTAGGCTGTCCAAGTGGTCTTCTTCCCTCAGGTTTCCTTTATTCCTCTCAAATGTGTCACACTCCCTGCCAATCTCATCAAACTTGATATGATCACCAAAATATTTGGTAAGGAGTATAAATCATGAATCCCTCATCAAGCAATTTCCTCCAGTCCCTTTACTTCTACCATCTTAAGACCAATTATCCCCATCAGCACCCGATTCTTGACCACATTCAGCCTGTCTTGCTCCCTCAATGTGACAGACCTATTTTCACACCCATGTAAAGAACAACAGGCAAAATTATATTTTTGGACAGCAAACGGGAAGACAAACGAATATAGGCCGAACAGTAGCAAGCATTCCCTGAGGTATATCTGCTCGCAATTTCGCCATGAATGTAATTTTTATTTGTCAGTGTCATTCCCAAATATTTGAACCCTCCCACACTTTCAAAACAACAGGGAAAACTGTAGCTCTATATATTTTAAACTTTAAGTTTACCGACAACAAACGGGAACACAAACGCATGTGCTGCTCCCTTGGCTGAGTGTAAGTTTTTATCTTCCGGTAACAGACAACTGTCTATTTAAATTTAAAATAATTCTTAGTATTACATTAAATACCCTATTAATTACAGTAGTTGCTTTAATTCTCATATTTCGTGTACATTAATAACTACCACTAATTAAACGTGGTTCTCAGAAACGCTTTCGTGTTTTGCGGGTAAATTACTAAAATGTCGGGATTGGACAAGCCGATGATCACCAGACCCAGCCGGAGAATCTGATTGGATATACACCGGAAGACGACATGCATGGATATCGTCTGTAGTCCCGGTTGTCGTCCCTTATTTACAGTACAACAGTCTGCCAATTTGCGCTTTAATAGCACTTAGTTATTCATAACATTTCATAATAAATTATGCAATTATATTCTACTTACACCAAAGGTTTCCGATGGTGATGCTGCACGCTTATTAACACCTACAAATCACTCACGTCAAGTATCAATACAATTATGACAGGAAGTAACCACATATTACAACCAATTCGCGATATTAAATATCACAACATGTACATAAGTAACTGTACAGCGAATTTATATCTATTAAAAAATAACTGACTTTCTGGCCCTATACAATTACTGTACATTCAGCTGCTGTACGATCTGCCATGATAACCTGAACATTCAATTTTTCATTCAAAGCACGGATTAGACTACTTCCGTATATTGCCACTGTACGTCGCTGATGCTCTCTGTTCGGGTGCCATGCTTGTGTGCCGTCGTATGTAGTTGGTTTCCAACCATTGCCCATCAGCTGGGACCACGGATAAGAGCTTCCTCCGCCCATTTCTCCTGACACCGTGGATCGATGTTGCCAAGGTCGGAAACGCAAGGATATGAAGTTTCTTTCATGGATATAAAATACATAAAATGAAGGCAACTTAGTGCTCTGTTAATAGAAAGCACAAGTAATAATCAATAACTATTTTACTTATACCTGTATAATTCCTCTGGAACCTTTAGGATTTACATTTCATTAGTGAAACGTTCCCCATCCTGAGAACCATCCTCCGGCCCATTTGTGTACTACTACCAATATTACTCCTTCACAATTCTCTCAGTAGGGCCAAGCAGCTGTCCATGTAGGGTGCTGTATTCGTTTGGAAATTTTATATCTTGTATCTTGTTCTTTTTTAGACAACAGTATGTTTACGTAAGAGCGTTTACATAAAATAATCTACTTTAACAGGACCATTTCATGGTGTTTCAATTACAATGGACCCTTGGTTGTCTCCTCGAAATTCTGAAGGGAAGGACGGAGCGACGTTGACATTTGAAGATAACTTCGAACCAAGTGACCGTCTACCAGATTCTGTGGCATATTTGTCCGCCTTAGGTAATATATTTCATCATGGCAGTTAGTTTAGCTTTTAATTGGGGTAAAGTAAGTGATATTTTGGAGGTTCCGCTTGGTTAGTTGCTAGGTAGATAAATATATTTGATTGCAGAGAAAAGGCTGGCACAATTGAAGGAAAGGCAGAGCAAGAAAGATCTTGTACAGTCTCTCGAGGAAAAACACAAATCTTGCATGCTGAGATTGGTGTCCGAAGGCAGTAACATGACCTTCACCCAGGAAGACTTTGATCTGGATGTACCAGTGAACAGTGGCCATCCTGCTCAAGCGTGGTTGAGACGTGTGGCACCAGAACGTCAAGCAGTTACCGTGGGCGAACTTGTTGAGCTACTAAAAGCCGACCAGTTGACACAGATTTTATCAGACGAAGCAAATAATAGTGATAGTAAGTCAAATAATTGAAGTAGTCCTCAAGTGACAGTAATTGCACAGATTAAAATGGCAGACTTAAAGGCACGTTTCTGGGGACAGAAAACATATTGCTTGATAACAGGTGCAAGCAAAGGAATTGGGCGCGAATTGGCCATAGAATTTTCACGCGCATTTGCCGTCAACTCTGTTGTGGTTCTCTTGGCCCGATCTGAATCAGGTTTAGCAGAAACCAGAAACCTTGTAATTAATGCTAATGCAAATGTTAAAGTCAAGATTTATCCAACAGATCTTAGTAAGTCAGATCCAGAGCTATTTCTCAGCATGATACAGACTTCTCTTAGAGAATCTGGATGCAGTGCTGGTGATTTTGATTTATCCTTGATAGTTCATAATGCAGGTTCAGTTGGGGATGTATCAGAAGGAACCTCTGATATGTGTGACCCAGAGAAATGGCAGCAGTACTTCTCTCTGAATCTCTTTTCAGTTGCATGTCTCAATTCTCAGTTTCTTAAGGTGTTTCCAGAAGGATCTGCCAAACAGAGGACCATTGTCAATGTAACCTCCCTTTGTGCAATAAAACCATTCAAGTCAATGGGGTATTACTGCACTGGGAAAGCTAGCAGGGAAATGTTCTTTAGAGTGCTGGCAGAAGAGAATCCAACAATTGATGTCCTCAACTATGCCCCGGGTCCAGTGGACACTGACATGGTATCAGAAGTTATAAGCAGCACTGGAGATGCTGACATCAAGAGTATGTTTGTAAATTTGAAAAAGACAGGAACAATTTTAACTGTTGATCAGACTACCAGAAAAATTATGGAAGTATTGGAAAGTGGAAAATTTGAATCAGGACAGCATGTAGACTATTATGATGAGTGATGTGTTGGTTTTGGACAGACAGTGTAAGCATGTTCCATAGCAATGAATGTGGCTAATATACGATAATTACTGACATGTTGCTCTGTTATATTTTTGCTTGGAGGTCACATCGCAAGATGTTACATGGACACAGTCTTGCAGTGATAAAGTAAGCATCCATATGAATGACTAATAAACAGTACCTATTTCATAAAATTTGTCTGTAATGTTGAATGTCATTACAGATCGAAAGAATAAAAATAACATGCTTGTCAAATGTGGTTGTAGGCAGTGTCATTGTCGTCATCATCCTTTGTATTAGTTTCACTGGTCTCCCAGAAAAGATGATCTTTCCACCCTTTAAAAGGCTTTGTCATAAGACCTTTAAAATCACACTTTTACATGAGAAAAGGTATTGAAAAAGATATTAAAAAATATATGTTCATATATGAATTTCATGGAAGGGTAATTAACACAGGAACACGGTAACATACCTTTTAATTTAAAATATGCCCACAAAGTCAGTGACTTTTAGCTTCAGTGATAAAATATATATGCTGTAGAATTCTTCCGTGATCATAGAGACAAATATGCTATAAACTTCAGAGAACGTACGGACATTTGCTTCAGGAACACGTTATCTTTCGTACATTGTACAAAATATGTTTAGTTTTGGTGCGATATTATCAATTTAGAATGTCTTCATAAATGATTTCTACATTACTGAACAAGTGCTTATGGTACAGTGGGTTTTGTAACATGTCACATCTTGTTTTCTTGGATCTTCTCATATATTTATGCTTCCAGTATACAAAAAATGAATACTTCCATGCAAATAAAAATGACTGTCACATTTATCTGTGTTAACATTGGAGCAACTTGGTAATATAATAGTAAACCAAGTCTTCATTTCTTGTGTAAGATACATTTTTACAGTTACTTTGTTTCTATTCCAGTTATCAAAATGTGTCATTATCCAAAGGACAGTTGCAATAAAATGGTTTTCAATGCCACTTATAACTGATTACTTTTGTCAAAATAAAAGCATGTCAGATGTAAGAATCCCTCTCACAAATAAAACCAGCTGTGTTTGTGTTCTCTTAAAATAACCACACAGGAGTCACAAACTCAAATATCTAAAAGTGTGCAGCAGCAGATACTTGAGTCCACAGTAGTGGTACTGGATCATTTTGCACAGATGACAGCAGGGCTGTGGAGTTGGAGTCGGAAGAAGTTTTCGGTGGAGTTGGAGTCGGAAGAAATTTTCGGTGGAGTTGGAGTCGGTAAAAGTGTATCGACTCTGACTTTGACCTCGATATAAAATTTAATATCACTAAATATGGGAAATAGGGGAAAAAAGCCATAAAGGCATAGCTACAATAAACATTAGACTTACACTTAAATATAGGTTATAAGTCTTAAAAGTAGCCTGATAATTCAGGTGGTGGTCATGAAATGTCTTATGATACCATTTTAGTAGATTTACCATTATTAATACATATTGAGCGTTTACGAAGGAGTCTGAGTTGGAGATTTAAAAATTGAGTGGGAGTCGGAGGTTTTGTGTACCAATTGCACAGCCCTGGGTGGGAGCAGTAGTTATTGGTAAGTAACCTCTGATGTACATTTGGCACTGTACAGTGAAAGGTAGGCAATTCTTGGACTGTGGCGTCAAAAACAGCATTCAGTATTTTTTTTAATTCTGCTGTTCTAAATCAGTACCTCAAGTTAATCGCCTTGTAAGAAGACTTCGTCTAATCTCAAGCTGGTTTTCTGGACTCTGTTTATTATATAACCTGACTATAACATGTGCAAAGACAGTTCGCTAGTCATCTAAATTACCATCCTGTATTCTGTGGTTCAGCAGTCACTTGACCCTCTTCTGTTGTCTCTGCCTGTAAATATCATTTACTGGTGGTGCACCTGAAAGTTCATCATCCTCGCTGTCATCCATTCCTACCCCTGTTCGATCTGCTCCCAATTTCCGTCTTCGCTTTGTTCCTCCGCTTCCTGGCAGAGTCAGTGTACCCTCTTGACCTTCCTCTACTATCCAGTGTACAGACTTAGCAAGATCGAAGAGTTTTGTATCACATCCATTGTCTGCTGTCGGTGATGGTGCTATAATAAAATACACAGTAAAGTTCTCACATTCAACAGTTGTTACCATATTTATGAATTAAGTGAATATATAAAAAAATTCGTACTCAGCAATTAACTGCAATGTTCACAAACACCAGCATATTCCCTGTATCCTGTTGAATAATATGTATATGGTACCCAAGCCAACAGAATTTGGTTCTGAGCTCAGAAAATTGAAAGACATTTAATAAGGAAATACAGACTGGAACTACATACATTATATGGTACATGATGCATTAAATTAAGGATAATGAGAACAGAAACTTACTATTTTACAGAAAATATTACCAGAATAATTTAGTTGGTATTTTTCAGTGTAACCAATACAAAATTTCTAAAGTTTTTAGAATTTATATGCGTTGGCACAACTATAAATGAAATGACGTTTATTACAATTGTTAATCAGTTCAGAAATACCTACTATCTTACCTGCTTCCCAAAAGTTCTTTGTTCTGTTGTCAATGGTATTAGAGTTGAAATTACAATGGACAGGCCACATGGGATGGTTGATTCTTGTATCTCCAGAAAATAATGGGAGGATACTGTTTGGAGGGATACTACACATTTACTCCAGATAGGACCTGGAAGGCCGCAGCAAGGAAGAGAGAAGGTTGGAGGAACAAGATCAAGGAGGCCAGGGCCTGAAAATGGGCTGAAGTGCCATGGAACAAGAAGAAAAATAAGAAGAATAAGAAGAAGCAGGAGGAGGAGGAGGAGGAGGTTAGGTTTAGTTCTAAAACAGCCTCTTATGTCCACAAAGATATGCTCCATCAAAATTACTGATCAGTATTCAGGACTAAGCAGACATAAATAAGGTTAAAGGTTTTTATGGAACTGGAAGGCAGCAGCAAGGCAGAGAGAGGGTTGGAGGAAGAAGAATGGGGAGGCCAGGGCCTGAAAACAGAGTGAAGTGCCACGGAATAAAAAAAAAGGTTACGTTCAGTTCTAGAACAGCCACTTGTGTCTGCAGAGGTACATGTCATCAAAGTTACTGATTGCTGTTAATGACCAAATGGATATAAATACGGATGGAGATTTTTACTGCAGTAGAGATTTAAATTATGGTCCCCTGGGTTATTACACCATGAAATCTGGTAGGTGGATACCAACATTTTTGAGGAACATGCTACCTCTTTCTTTGGACCAAATGATGTCAAAAACTCCTCCAGGACCACACTCTAAAATTAAAAGAGAAAAACTTCCACATGACAGGACACAATAAATTCTGGCCTTTTATAATTTGATCTCTGAAAAATCTCACCCGTCTCTGGCAACTGGATTTTGCTGAAAACCTCCATGAGTAAGTCAACAGCAACAAATGGACCACGGAAGCAGCCTGGGGGTGGTAACAATGTGCAAAGTTGTGCTACTGCTGGTGGGTGAGGGAAAACACCACCTGCAACAATTTCACAGATGCACTTGGACTAAACACATGAATAATACAAAACAAAGAAATGAATAACAAATCACACAAAATGAAGGGAGGAAATACGGATGAAAGGAAGAAAAGCAAGAGCAAGGTGATGATTTTGACTTTGGGATAATGCTTTTAAAGAGCCTCATTATGCCCACAAAATGATCTCACCTGTGACAGAATATTTAAATATTTTACACATTATAGCATATTTTAGAAATTAAAAGTGCTTAATTTTCATACTTGTTGATTTTCCAGTCCCTGATTATTGTACTTTGTTCAGTTCACTTGCAATTATAGCAAATAGAAACAATATACACACTGACAGTATCTCAGTGTGTGCGACTTGAAGTTCTTATGGCACATGGTTATGAAGAATACCCGGAATGTGACACCACGTAATCTGATATAAATTCATCATCATCTCCTGAAGATGAAGATGAAGGCACCAGGTTCCTCTGAAACATCAGTGCATTTCTACCACAGTATGCAGGGTCATTTGAGTATGGAGTATTCTTCAGTATATTACTAGTTTCACAAGTGCATGTGTTCAATAAAAGTTTAACTCATCACCACATATTAATGTTAGCAAACATACCTGGAACAGGATGATCACCAGGAATGGCTTGTGCCTTAGGCTTGAATGGAATCATCTGGGTGAAATCTGGTCTTGGCATATTTGAGGATTCCTCTTCAGGGTCAATGATGACTGATGACAATGGATGGAATGACTTCACAGCTGTGCTGGCTACTTCACTGTAACCTATTGATCTGAGTGAGAGAATCATGACATTCACGATAAGATAATATGACTCAGGGCAGAATAGACATTTTCAGAATGACAGTACAGGCTGCTGAAGGGACTGTGGGTCTAAGAGATATGATGTGATGGACGAAATCAATGCAGTGAGTTTCATGCTTCATGCTTTTCACCGAGTATTGTTACGGTTAAAAGGGTGGAATATGTAGCGTACCCTGAGGACATGACTACACATTCGGAGGTGATATTTACCTAAGTTCTGCAGGTGTGCAGGGGTAGAGATCTAGGAACTTGTACCGGTCAACTAGTTGTGCTGTTTCCTTCCCTTCAAATTCTTTAATCTGTAACGAACATAAAGTGTGCAATAAATGATAAAGGATCCTACCATAACCTATATATATTTAAACACATTTTAAAGTTTCAGATTCAGCCAGTTTTGGCTCTGTTTGTATCAATCCCTACACCAACACACTGTAAATCTCACCACAGTAATGTGTGCAATTAGGGAATGTGTATTGAAATGGTATGTTATTTTGCGCCATGTTTACATTATATGTGCAGAGACATAGTTCCTTTGCTACATTAACAACTACTATCACAATATATAATTAAATTCCTGTGAGAAAAGCCAAAAAATTCACATGAAAAGTCATATGTTGGTCATAAATCCTTGCAGTTGCGCAGTCTGACAAAACACCAGTCGGTACTCCATCCTAAATACCCTTGTCAGTATTCCTTTGTTCAGAATACCTGTATACAAGGAGAAAGGAAGAAAAGACAAAGGTCACAATACAAAGCACAATTCTTCCTTTTTGTAACAATATAACAAATGGCATATGAATAAAACACTGCCCCTTTAATAGGTGTTAAAATAAATGCTACACAGCTAGAATACTTGTTTGGGCGCTCAAAGTGGTGTGTGCACATAGAATACAGGTATGTACATACTTAGAAGGACACTGAAAGGGTTAAGATGCTGTCAAGTTAATGTACGTATTGCTCTGTGAGTTCGATGTGTGGTATAGTCATGCGACTGTGACATCCAGAGACACACGATTTTGCCTGTGACACTAATAAGGATGCTATTTATTGTGAAAAAATAACATAGCTTGTTGCACTTTCATTCTTCAAGTGGCTGTACAAATTTTTATGATATAGCAACATTATGTAAGGAAATAAATTATAAAGATAGACTTCTAAGTACAGAACTCAATAAATACAATTTAACTCGTGTGACACATGCCAAATATTTTTGCTGCAAAGAGTAAAGTACTCCTACTTCTGCATCACAGGTTCCAGAGCTTTACATTAACAGCCTCTCTTTTACGCAGTCTGCAGAGCCAGGAAAAGCACAAATAGACAGCAGACATGTTGTACAAGACAGACTAAATAGTGCTCAGAGTGTGATGAATTTCTTGGTAACAAAGATCCATAAGTAAAGATGGAATGGCAGATTAGTGTTCAACGTGTATTATTTTGTTCTCCCTCACACTGCAAGTTATATAATATTTTTCACCAAAGCTGTGTTCTCTGCCTAACAGACATCACATCATTTAAAACTGCCATGCTACAGCACAGGAAGTTATTTCTAAATGCACACAATTCAGGAGAAATACTGTACAAAGGGTTTCAGACTAACCTGGCCTAATACAGCACTCCGCCTCTTCTCCACTTTGACAATGCTGGCAAGATCTCCAATATTAGACTCGAACTCTAAAAACCGGTTCCATATATCTCTGCAGAAACAAATGTTCTTTTAACACTTTCCCTCCGGCTGCCATTTAAACTTTTAAATCCCCCATGCCGGGTGATTTTAAGGGCATTGAAAAAAATTTAAAAGTACGGCATTTTTTGTTGTAATAATACGAAATTTTTTCACGCCATCGCAGATTTGCTGTATCTTGTGCACAAAAAATGGAGTTCTTACATGGATTTGGAGTCCGACACCACAGGCGGAAATTCTGAGGCCGGAATCACGAATTTTATAAGCCACTAGAAGGCCACTTCAATTTACAAATCTCACAGAGATTAGGTTTTGCGGCTCGACCCATGAAAATGAACGTTACTCTCACTCCCAGTAATTCAGGCTTGTGTGGTAAACTTCAAAACACTGCCCTATACAAAGTCCTACATCACATTTTCGACAGTACATTGTTGTGCATTTTTTTACAGTCTTCCCGGTTTGGCGCTTGCTTCTCTCTGCACGCACGCGACATGAGCGCTGAGACTTTCCTTTCAGCTTGGCGTGTGTCGCAGGAATCCTATAAAAAATGGTCTCTCCCTATGAGTCTGCCTGCTGGACTGCTGGTCTGACCTTGTATTTCAGGTTCTGTGCCAGCACTAGCGAGCAATCCTTCAGCAACTTTTTCGTAGAAAAACAGGTCTGTGCTGAAGAATATTTCAAATATGTCAAAGGGAGAGCTGTCTTGAGTTATTTGGTAATTTTTATTTATCCCTGGTAATCTGGAGAACGCAGGTTCCTGAATCTTGTGAATTTTTTCTGTCCATCCTAACTCCAAATCTGTATTTGCGCGTTTAGGATTGGCCCTGTGTGTTCTCTTCCTGCCTCTGTCTGGCTCAGGCTGCAAAATTTCTTCCTCTGCCTCTTCGCTGCTACTGCTGCTAAAGGGTGAATTTGCTTCGTACATTTCACTGTTAGAAAGTTCACTAAAACTACCATCGTCTGAGTCCGAATCATTCACAGTTTCATTTATTTTATCAGTTCCGATAAACTATTTTTTGTGAAGAATTTTCTGAAATAGAACTCGGTCCAGGATTTTCCATTTTGCTTGAGGCATGCTAAACTACAACCACAGCTAATTGATACTTTTCCGAACCACATGCTGGGAGAGGGGTACATGATTCATTGCGTCTGGTCTCGCGTTTCAGCCGCGATGAAACAAAGGCGTGCTTTCAGTCAAACGTCAAAACAGTTTGTTGCGCAACCGTTCTGTCGCAAGAGTCCAGCCTGCACACTACGGAGTGTAGCAGGAAGTGGCATATAGCCACTGAAACTACAGTCATGGAGGAGTCGGACGGTATACACGGGAAGCCAGTATCTCCAATAGTTTTTTTTAACGAATTTATGAAAGTCGGGAAGTACTAGTATTCCGGCCGGACAGGTGGCGTGTGAGGCCGCGGAGTACTAGTACGCCGCACGGACGGAAAGTGTTAAGCAGTGTCTCATTATTCCTGTGGCCACAGTCAGTGCTAAAAGTGACATTCCATGATCATATAACACACTGCAGCAATGGCTACCTGGCGTAATTAGTGGCACAGGTGAAATGCATAACTGAATATTAATCTCAAACAAAATCTGTCAATAACTAATAACAATCCTTTTCATTTCTGCTTTGATTGATAACCCATTCACACCTGCTTGTCTAAAGCGTGTTTACTCTACAAAAGAAAATGCATATGTACATCTGTCTGTGAGAATGGTATCTATGATGGTAGGAAAGGCCTGTAATGCCTCAACCATGACCTAAAAATGCTTATTTCAGATTTTTATCTGGATCTTAAGAGAATCCACAAGAGAGAAGGAACTGGTTCCAGTCATACACTGAACTTGCCATCTTAAATAGTAACTAACTCCATCGAGCAGAGTCACTCAGCTACTCAGACACCTTTTATGGAACCCAAAAGTTCATTTTAAAATAACAATGAAAAACCTTGTACAATACTTACACAGACTTCTCAGGTTCCAGACTGCCTGATGAGAGAACCCTTTCAAAAAGTACACGTGTGTTGTTGTCCTCTGAAACAGATCAACTTTATTAGAAAGCACATCACAATAAATGTGGAGTTCAGTAAGTTCCATAGTTGGATGTCCAGTTCCCTATGACTTTCTGACAGTTCAGATACAATGTATTGTGGTTTACTTCACCCTATCCATGTTAGTGCTGGCATAATGTTTTAAGTCTCAAATTAAAATTCTAACAGAAAACGTTAAACATAATTTCTGATAAATTTCTAAGTACTGCTTTACTTCAAAGAATTGTATGCACCATAGTTCCATACAAATAATTTTAATTAACTGAACAGACCGTCATAGATTAACTGCAACTTGCACATGGTTACGTTACGCACTCCCATTTAGCTGCAGCTACACATTATAATGGGAACAGAGTGCAAAATCTGGAGGATATAGCTAATTGAATTTATCAATATAAGCAGTGTAATTTTTCCCATAAATACACACTTTGAAACTTGGATGTCTGTGTCAGCAGTTGTCAAATATGTCATGTCAAAATGCCATCCTAAATACTTTCTTCACTTTTAATAAACTTCCTACAAAAATAGTAGCATAATCACATTTGTAATTAGCTAATTGTGTGGCACAGTCTTTCTTGAGCACTTGAGAGTAGTGCAGATGATCAAACAGTTTTCTCTAAGTATGACATCCAAAGGTTCATCACCATCATCACAGAAGCCCATTAGTGGTCCCTGTGCTGAGTCAGTTCAGTAGAGTTCATATTTTCACACGCACTTTCTCTAAGACATATTTAAATATTCCTCTGCCACCTATGTCTTAGATTTGGAAATCAACAACGTGTGCACACACCATACCTCATACATCCCATGCTTAATTTAAATGTCATAACAATACCATACAAGAAGAATAAATTATGTAGTTCCTCATTGCTTACCTCCTTCTTTGAACAGTTAATTCATCTGTTTCAGGTCAAAATATCATCTTCAGAACACTGTTCTACTTAACTAAATAAATATATATTTTAAAATTCAAAATTCACAGGATCACCTTCGGGCAAAGTAAAGTGATTCAGGGTCTCAAAAAGTAAGGTTTACAGAATCATCATTACATCTGTCAGAGCTACAGAGTGAAAAGTGAAGGTCTCAAAGCAACACATCGGGTACTTACCATTCAGATGAGACAGATAGTCTATATAGCAGAGTATGTACTCAGGGTTATCCGAGAACTTCTTGAGGCCAAGTTCAAAGATGCGAAATGCAATATTCTTGTCTTTACTACAGTAGTACTCCATGAGTGCTGCAGCCACAAATACATGGAACCGTGAACGTGTATCTTCTCTAGCCCTTTTGAAAACTGTTCGGGCGGATTTTATGCCTTCTGCCCGACGTGCAAATTTCATATACTGTACGTATGCCTATAAATAACAAATATGAAGGACTTTATGAAGCTAATATTATAAAAATTACAATACACTGATATGTTTTAAACAATAAATGGCACCTGTTTCTTACCAAAAAAAAATGATTTAATTGTAGTGACATATCATGTTATTACAAACCATTACATATAATTTCAATTTTAGCTTCTTTCTCTTATTTTAAAAAGTAATACAGTAACACTTGAATCAGTTAATAGACTTTCATTAAATTTAAAGCAGCATTGGACTTGACAACCAAAATGTTTAAACACAGTGATTAAGATAGGATTAAAAAAGGCTTAAGGGACATGGTACAATAAGTGGTAAAGACAAAAGAAGTAAGCAGACACTTGAAAGCACTCACCAGTGTTGGATCTATATCTGTGATGTCTAAGAATCTGCTGTAGATCTGATGTACCTTCTCGTATTTAAGTCGGCCTTCTTCAAAATCTGCATATGCAAAGTACAAGAGCATGTTCTTCTTCAACAGTGATGCAGTCGCACGTTCATATACGGCAGCTGCCTCATCACTGAATAGTTTGGCAGCATTCACATCCTGATGACAACAGTTTGGTGCACAGTAACCATATCACACACCAATCACTACATACCCAATCTCTACCCCACCCATCTACTTAAAGATGTAACTGTTTGTGAAGTTGACGAGTACTGATCCTGGGGACCTTTACTTTTTTACATGGCGATATCTACCCACTGATGTCAATGTTTTATTAAGTTCACTTTGCATGTCGGTCAATTTTTAATCTTAAAGAGCAGGTGGTCCTGAATACACACTATGGGAAATACTAGATGGCATATTTTACTGTAGAAGATGTACACTAAAGGACGAAGTAGTAAAATCTCAAGGTTCAGTACTGCTAAAACTAAAATCCATCACTGGACTACATCCACATGTTCTTCTTCTTTATATTACTCGTACACTGCAAACTCAAAATCAGTGAACAAGTAGTGAATATTAAATGCCTTCAAACAGAGATAACAAGCAATGGAGGTCTACAGGCAGAAGTGAAACATCAAGCAGCTACAGTATATGGATACCTAAATGACATGATATAAAAATACAGAGAGAAGCTAAAGTAAAAATTTATAATAATAGTGTTAAAAAAACAGAAATGTTAGAAGCAACTGAAACAACACATTAAGAAACAGTTATAGTGGGAAACATATGTAACCACGTAAAAAGACACAACATCAGGTATGAAGCTGCATCCATGAGGCTGGAGGACAGCCACATTCCATGTGTGGCATCTAAAATTATGGTCCAAACACTAAAGGAGGAGGTGAAGGCCTAGAAGGCCACATAAAAAGAAGTAACTCACACTCTGGAGGGAACAAGCTGTCAGCCTAACAATGAAGAAGAAGAATTTTAAATAAGACTTTACACAATTTGATTTTTAGGAAGGGTTTCACAGGGAGCTAAGTCTAGAAACTTCTGGTATGTGGGATATTGAAGAGACACACAAAATGTGTCAGTATCATTTAGGTTGGGCTAAATATTGGTGTGACATTTTGACTTACCCCCTTCTCAGTAAGCAGCTTTGAGCTCTGCTCAAGGAACTGTGCTGCCTCATACCAGACATCAGGGTGGTGCCCAAGACATAAAAGACACTGTTCAAATGCAAACATCACACGACGAGTGATCAGTGTTGCATCCTCTGTACGAAGAGGGTTTGACTTTTCCCATGCAATGTACTTCTTCCAAAGATCTACCTGTAAATTTTACAAGAAGCTAAAGTGGACAAGAATATAGACTTAAAATTGTGGAAACCACGCAAAGCAGCAAATGTGCTTTCATGGCATAGAGATTTAACAATATGGTAAGTAAAAATATCTGAAATGAACTTTTTAGGCTTCCTCTTTTGCGTCAAATTTAACCTTTCTATCACAGTGATAAGCAACGCTACACTTAAACACATGTGGTTTTTCCAAAATTGCGAATGATTAATATACAATGATTTTATGTGTTCTATGAATAACTGAAGGCATAACAATGAGGTTGTACACATGCACCTCCCAAGCCACTTGATGCATTGTTATGACAAAATCCACATATCTGGCTAAACATACTGCCTTGTTTGATAACTGTGCTAATGTAAACATTCCAGAACTTAGAGGTTATTGGCTCACCGTCTGTTCTGGACAGGGCTGTGGAGTTGGTATACAAAAGCTCCGATTCTGACTCTTCGATTTTTAAAACTTCTGACTCCGACTGCTCGATTTTTAAAATTCCAACTCCAACTCCTTCATAAAAGCTCAATATGCATTAACCCTTTAAAGACGAAGCGTATCTGTTTCATATAAGGACTCAGTGCGTACCGCGCTGTAAACACTCTCCACTTCGGTTATAAAAACCAGTCTCTTAATGTTTTATAAGGCAAAAGTTGCTGTTTGTTCTGAGATCCGTACACAACACATAAACGCAATGTGGGCACCACGTAGAATTTTTTAATGCTAAACCTGGTCGTATGTAAAGTTACCGCTAGGCTTTAAAAGGTTAATAACGGTAAACCTATAAGACATTTCATCGCCACCATATGAATCATCAGGCTACTTTTTTTACTTATAACCTATATTTAAGTATAACTGTAATGGTTACTGTAGCTATCAGGGCTCTGGAGTTGTAGTATCTACTTAAGATTTTAGACTGAGGTCGGAGTTGGAGTCGGTACATTTTTTCCGACTCCAACTCTGACTCTGACTCCACCTAAAAATTCCTTCTGACTCCGACTCCACCTAAAATTCCTTCCTACTCTTACTCCGACTCTGACTCCCCAGCCCTGGTTCTGGAGTAATAAATTCACAGTGACTGGTACTTTTGATATGATAAAGCAAATCAGCACAGTTTTAACTTTGACATTTGACATTCACACTTTCCTCAGTCTTGGTGAAAGATCAGAAAATGTATTTTCTCCACATTCTTTTTCTCGTGAAACTTTTTTCAAATTCAGACCTTTGTTCAAAATTAACCAGCCACTTTTTTGACCCCTGGGTCCCTTATTGAAGTTCTTGATAGCCAAATCTTTTATCACCTGTAACATCTCCCTCTCTGCATTTAAACCACTTAAGTCACATATAAACCCACGTTTCACTCCTGCCTCCATCTCTGTAACATGCTCTAATATTCTGTAGGTGTCATAGACATTTTTCTCAAATCTGACCAAACACTTGATGTGGATTCTACATTTTAACCATTTCTTACCCTTGTTTCTGACAGACAACCAAAATATTCCACCAGTAAAACCCTTATGGCAAGTACGGGACAAACTGAATCCCAGGGATCATTTGCCACCAAACCACTGTATTATTTAGTTACATAATCCACTCTATGCCACCAGTTACTGCCCATGAACATCAGTCTGGTTATTTGTAAGACTTTTCAAGAATGCACTTGTCTATTAACACAAAAGCCTTTTATATGCAGATAACTAGAGGTCTACTGTGAGGAACCATCTCAGTATCCACCTGAAACAGCTCACATGTGTACCTGTTTGAGTTCCTCTGGATGTCCTGTTGGTGGAACACTGGGGCTGTTTCTGTTCAGGCCCCTTGTCACTGCCTCAAACTCCTTTGCCACTCTCCGAGCACTCATGTAGTCCCTACTCCTCTCCATAGCCATTTTCTCTGCAATGATTGGGTTGATGTTCTGCTCAAAGTTCATGTAGTCCTTCCATAGTTGTTCGATGTTAACCATAGGGTTGATGACACCTCGCTGGTAAACCTTCATACAGACACAGAATCATAGAAAAATGGATGAAATATTTCCCTTAAGAAATTTTATCCCTCTCTTTACATGCACATAAGGGGTGCACAAATTCCAGGCAACAGGTCACCTAAGTGACTGAATTGCACAATGGCGCCTAATATTTATCAGTCCTCAGCACGGAACTTGCTTCATGTCACCCTGCTGGTGCCTAGAATTTTGAGGTGGCTTTTACATTTTTAGAAAATTTGTGCACCCCTGGCTTACATCAGAACAATAAATGAAATTCACAAGAAATAGGAGGAGGATATACTTACATAACAAATGCTTGTTTTCTTTCTATTTACTTTGCAGAATATAAAATATTAAGGTTTGTGTATACACAACCATATGCAAGCATCAGCAAACGTACACATACACAACACAATCACTTCATTAGTGGTTCTCCCTGATTAGAGATGAGGTTTCTTTCTGTATGTAGGAACAGGAATTGACAATGGTTTAAAACAACAGACCACTGAAAGTATCTGGATGCATAAGAGATGAAGAGAGTGAGGGAGAGAGGACATTATAGGACAAGGAACTCTATCATTTACAGGGCTGCAGCTCACAAAATTCTGTCAGGGCAACCAAGTCAAACAGACTGTGATGAGCTGGCCATGTAGCATGAAGAGTGTCACACGAACCTAACGGCAGTGCAACCTTCAACTGTTTTCTGGACTAGATGCCTGATTGCAATCATTTTAGATATGAAAGACACGTAACATAATACAAAAAAACTCACAATAAATGTCCAGACTTACCTTCCTTACAGCACTTATCTTTTGGTTCTCAGCGTATGACCCAACAGCTTCCACTGCTTTCAGAAAGTTTACATAATCATTCCATATGGAGTATGACTGGATGTCCATCCCAATCTTTTCCAGGGCAAAGTCATATGCTTGGGCCATCTTCTCCCTACAGAGAAAATGTCGACCTTATTTTAAATTTAATGGTATTTCATCAACTACTCAAATTATTCACACAGAAATGTTACAAAGATTACAAATGGTTACATTCAAATGATGGCTAGAAAATGTAGCAATGCACTAACAGCATATACCTAGGAAGGAACCAAGGAAAACATGGAAAAATATGAGGCATTTGACCTCCTACAGCAATGAATATTATAAAAATTAAAGTTTATTGGGACGTGACACTGCATAGTTTTTGCAGACAGGTAGTAAAATTTCAGAGAAACCTGCTGCTTCCATCTTCAGGATAAAACAGTACTCTCTACCCTGAAGATGGAGGCAGCAGGCTTCTCCAGAATGTTGGTACCTACCTGCCAGACCATACAGTAGAACATCACTGAAGACCATAATCTTCAAAGAATGTCAGCAAGGACAGTTGTCCTGCCTGGCATTTAAACTGACTATACATGTGACAAAAGCAAAAGTAATGGCATCACACTGTTCAGCAGGGACTAAAGTAAACATTTATCTTACTTCTGAATGTGCACTTCCTCCTGCGTGTCCTTTGCACTCATGTGCATATCTGTGGTTCACTTACTGCAGCTAACATATCATAACACATATTTCATAAAAAGTATAAAAACCACATTGCACATAATCACGTTCTGTAATTGGCACAGAAACAGTAAAAAGGCATATAGTATTTTCCTTGTATTCCATTAAATATAAGCCATGTCAAGGAAGAGTTCCCAACTAAAACTGCAGAACTTCAAGACATCTACAATTTATGTCATGGCACAATTCCTGTCAATGAACTGCCATTGTAAAAACTGGTACAAGTTCAATTTAGGCTTCATCCATAATGTGGTGGAAGATGCCAAAGGCCAGCGGAAATTTGAAATCCAGGAAAAAATGTCTTGGGACACCAAGTCATTACACATAATTCTGAGAATATCCACATATCCTGTAATGTTTCATCAACTTAAATATTTGCCAATCCGTCTAACTTCCTGTACCCTCATATTCTAATGCCACTTAACTGACATTCCCTTTACACCCTGTGTTTTAGTGTCTTAAGTACAGCGGTGGAATTTTTAATTTTACTATGTTCAGCTGCATTAGGCACACAGTGTATTAGGGAACATGAAATCAGTGTCCATGCAACTGTAGTACTTACTTGTATGTAGGTAAAGTGGATTTTGTTTCTTTTACATATGCAAGGTATAACTTCCATAATTCAATGTTGAGCACCTTCATCAAACAACGCTGAAACAGCTGCAAAGAAAGGAAACAAACTTAGACAGGCACATGGAACACACGACTAGTATAACTAACTAACTAACTAACTAACTAACTAACTAACTAACTACATGCAGCAGAGTCCTTCTTGGGAAGCTACCAGATCCTCAGCTAGTCAACAAATGCCTTGCACTTTATGGAACCTGAAGGTTCATTACCATGTTCACAAGAGCCCACCACTTGTTCAGACCCACAGCCAGATGAATCCAGCATACAAAAGCTCATCTTACTTCTTTAAAATCGATTTGTTATCCTCCCCTCTTGCCTAGGTCTTCCAAGGAGTCTTTTTCCTTCAGGTTTCCAGACAAAAACCTGTATGTATGTCTATTCTCCCCCATGTGTACCACATGCATCACCCATCTCTTTCTCCTTGCTCTGATCACCCTAGTAACATTTGGTTAATATTACAAACCATGACGCTCCTCAACATACAACTTTCTGCAGCCTCCTGTTACTTCCTCCATCTTAGACCCAAGTATTTTCCTTAGTATCCTGCTCTCAGACACCATCAGTCTGTGCTCTTTCGTTAAAGTTTTGTATAACGCTGAAAATAATTGTTAATATTGAAATAAACGTCTACATGCAGGTCTTCCAAGAGTCAGTGCAATTGCATACAGGTTCAAGGCTCCTGACACTGTGTAGCAACAGCAACACTTTTGTTAAAGAAATTTTTACAATTAAAAAACAAGGAGATAGGGTTCTACTGGGAGGTCTCCATCCCATGTGAGGTAAAGACGGCTGAAGGGCGAGACAACCTGCTCATCTCTTTCTAATGTCCAGGAAGCTCCACACATCTCAGGCCGATATGCATTCATCATGTGGTGCACAGTTACAAGCTTATTACTTCTCCCCCGATCACACTCAGTTACACACACACACACACAAACACACACACACACACACACACACTCGGTAAGACGTCTCTGGACGAAGAATCGGCCCGTTGCAGAGACCTCTACCTGATAAAACACAACACCCACAAGACACAGACATCCATGCCCCCGGCGGGATTCGAACTCGCAATCCCCGCAAGCGAGCGGCCGCAGACCCACGCCTTTGGCCGACCGGCCACCGGGATCGGCTTTAACTAATTCCCTGAAGCAAGTTCCTTCTAAAGGAGCCGCTCGGCTGCTTCTTCCAGGGTTCAAGTTTTCCGACTAAAATTGTACACGCATTGCTAATATTTCCCATTTAGAGCTACACACAACGCCGATCTCGTACTCCTGTATTTATGTGTCATCATCCTACTGATGCTTGGTGAAGGGCAAATCATGAAGCTCCTCATTATGTAACTCTGTCCAGCCTCTTGCTACCGCCTCCAGCGCGACGACGTCCCAGCAGAACGTAGTTCTCAAACGCCCTCAACCTATTTGGAATGTATTCTTTTTTCACTGTATACAAACATAATGGCAATATTCAATTAGATATTTTTGTGTGTGCCTCACTACCTCTTCGCACACATACAAAAGAACAACCAAAATAAGTTTTTTATACTGCAACATCAATGTTTTTCACAGCTGAAGAGGCAGGTGACTCTGAACTAAATGACACCAAGCACTGACCACATTTAATTAGTTCTTAAGCCGATGCCTTCTGGGATGTTACGCAGCGTGTGTTGGTAGTTGCCTACCGACGTTTCAGGACATCCTATCGCTCCCATCTACCCTTGAAGATGGGACCAATAAGCTGTCCCGAAACGTCGGTTCACGACCACCAAGAAACGCTGCGTAACACCCCAGAAGAACGAAGGCCTCAACCACGCCGCGGAGGAAGTCTGAAATGTTCCTAATGTATTGATAAATGTAATTTTAACCTGTTACTGTCTTTTCTCACATTTTCGAAGAATTTTTTAGTAACTATATACCAATATTACTGTTGTATCCTGTATTTTGGTGACCAGACATCAACGTGTACATACTTAGTTATCTGTCTAGTTACTACCAGATCAATCTCCTCGTCAGCATCGAATGGAGCTTGTGTCTATTAATAGCCTACACTTACGTTTCCTCAGCAGTTGGTAGAGAGTCATTAAACAACCTACGTACGTGTAATGGCTGCTTATATAATTTCTGTGTGAATGAGATAAACATTAGTGTACATTACGATACCCCAGTATTCATCTGATGATAATGTTTATTCCTATATACATGCAGGACATCGGAAAGGCACATGGGCGGAGGGGAGGTAAGGCCCATTGAAATCTTTGCATTAGATGGAGGTGAGTGGTTAGTCTCACGGTGGACCGCTTCATGACCAAGGAAAGGTAGGAGACTGGCCGGAACTCAATTGTTTTGTGTATGGCGGTGATGACAAAGTCCAATTGTCCGTACCGAGAATCGAACCACGACCCCCAAGCCCATAATCCACCCATTTACTGAGCTGCCACAGCCCATATTATTCTCATAGGCCTTTAGTCAAGGTAGCTTTCTAGAAACAGGATAAAACCTACTCTCATGAATTGTCAATGGGGGCGTAGTCATTCACGTAAGCCACGCCAAGATCCCGAATTATAATAATATTCATCAAGACGAGAAACGCCTCGCATATGAGATCAGACCACCACAGCATAACAATGACAAACCGGGCCATTCTTGCTCCCAGTGGCAGTCAAACACATGACCCCAGAATGAAACCGTCCCAACGCTCACGTCCCTTACGCCAGGTCAGCACCCAGCAGGTACCTGCTAGTGACCTGCACGTCGGTGCACCGCAGACACAGCACGTTTAAGACAACAGTAACATCGTATCGGAGGCGATTTAAGTTAATTTTCTTTTCCATTCTTCACAGTGTGTGTTCAATTCATTTACCTGCACCAATAGGAAAATTCATAAAGAAAATTTAAAGGCTTAAATTGTAGACCCATATTAGGAATGCTACAATAAAACAAACTTGTGGCAGCATGTTGTAATAGGAAGATGTACCCTGAATCAAAGAACACATACCAAAGAAGTAGCATCCACTTAGGCGGCGAAAATAACAAAGCTAATACCCGTGGCGAGAAATAAAGAATACACAATAATTGGCTAATGTAGTGTGAATAAACCGGATATTCCGAGCCAGAACAACACAAAAACTAAGATGAATGTTCCGATCTGCCGAATATTCTTCCTGTACGAGATAGGTTTACTGTTTAGTAACAAGACGGGCAGGCAGTGTACGTATAAACGTTCGCGCGCTTTCGCGAAGCCCTTGTTGCTGTGGAAAAGCAATAAGTATTATACATTCTGAGTGTGTGTCTGTATCCTTAGTTATCCGGCATGCAAAGCGTATGCGCCTTATTATATTGTCATCTGTGGCCTGTCCGGCTGTACCATATTTTTCCACATTACCTCACAAACAACAGGATTTTCGGAAAACGTTTATTGAGCATAAAATTTTTGCCTCAAAAACTCCTCATTCTAAGAAGAATTCAGAGAGATATGATCATAAACGTACATAGGTTTTCGTGTAAAGTACCCGCTACTCTCGAAAGATTTTTAATGGAAATTGAATTTTCTTCCCAGATTTTCAAAAAATACTCAAATATCTAATTTCATAAGAACCTGCCCAGTGGCAGCCAAGGTGTCCCATGGGGACGGACAGACAGACGGGAGAAGCTAGTAATCGCTTTTAGCGATTCTGGGAACGCGCCTAAGAACTAAATCTACAAGTTTTAAGAACAGTCGGTCTCCGTCTTTTATACCTTCTAATTACCCACGCCAAGTAAGCTACTCATAAAAGTTTTAAGACGCCTGATAGCACATCGCAATGACATGTAGTTTAGCAGAGTTCTTGCAAATCTGATTTTAAAATACAATTATGAACGTATCATATAAGACACACTGAAAATGGAGATATAAATCTTTGATAATAAAATGTAGCATATATGTTATATCAGGGGTGCATAAATTTTAACAAAGATCAACGAGCCACCTAAAAATTCGACGCGCCCGAAGGGTGACACGAAACAAGTTTAATACCCAGGACCCATAAATATTAGGCGACACAGTACAAAATTCAGTGCACAAGAATAATCTGAGAAAACTGAAGTAGTGAAGTTACGCAAGAGAAGATTTCCGGGACATGTCGGTCGAAATGTGTGAACTGGCATGCTAATTAACACACGCGAGTAGAAGTACATTACAGCCGTAGCCAGTTCACATACTTCGGTATATATAAACGTCACTAATTAAAATACTACACACAAGGATTATTAAAAATGCAACAATTTTATCTACGTTTTAACTGACACATTTGTGTATAACACAGATCACAGTTTAACTTCTCGTTGTGAAAAATTGCATTATTAGAAACTGAATGTCTTGAATTTTGTAACAGATTAAAGATTACGTCGGAATACGTTGCCCAGATATTTTTAATAAAGAATATTATGTTTTCATAGTTGTATCGACGTGAAGCATCTTAGATTTATTTTAACTACTGCAACGAAGCGGGATGCACCACATACAAGTAATCAATGGGTAAAACAGACGTGACGGCGAAGCCAACGACAGCAGCGAGGCGCACTCTTCGCCTGGCGTAGCTGGCACCATTTGCCTATCTATAATTGTTCAAGCACGACAGCAACTGTCGATAAGCTCAACACTCCACCCTGTCACTATAGCAATTGATGACCAGGATCTCGGTAGGTTGAATTGGGAAGACTACATTATTGGGACGAACGGGTCCCTCGCCTAAGCCTTGGATCCACTTCATTGTGAATATTGCACCAATAAACCACGTAGGTGAACATGCACGCCCGAGTTTGCATGTTTCTAGGTTGTCGCAGCGGTGTAGCTGAGGCATCAGTTCTTCTGGAATACGACACGTCACTGGGCACTTACTTCCTGGCGTTTCGAGACTATATATTGGTCTCACATTCGGGAGGCAGATGTCCAAGAACAATGACCAAGCCCTTGGGAACTTCAGCCTCTGCTGGTGAGACCACTAAGTTGTCTCGAAACGTCGGGGAACCGATTACCCAGTGACGCGGTGTCACGTCTCAGAAGAACTGACAATTACGCCGTCTGACTTCGTGCATTAACTTACATCATTAAACGGTGTCTTGAAACATGTCTTTTACAGCGCTGAATGGAAAGGTGTGTATGAATTACAGGTAAAGGTTACCCCATGACATGCCCATTCGCAAGCCACCACTAGGAGGCGGGTGGTAAGCAACACGCCCAGGCAGCCTTACCCCCGAGAAAGACCCGGCACCAATTGTACAGGAGGTTTGGTAGGCCTCGGGGAGTATGAATGACAAATCAGGCAAAATATGAACAGAAACGGCCTTAGTCTGCTGTAAGATAAAAGGTAAAGGTACAGTTGTCTCTGCGCTAAGTAAGTACTTCACCTTGAAGGCACATGGTGGAGTGGAGGTACAGCTACACGAATACTTAACTTCGGCACTCGACGGAGTGGTCAGCTTCACGCCCTGGCCGCTTTACGGCCTGGGAAAGAGCAGCCGGTACCCATTGACTAAGGAGGTGGGCGGGCTCCAGAGTCGGTCTGGACGCTTTGGAGACCCTACAAAAACGTCCTTAAATTGACTAAGGAAAATGACGTATAATAGTCACCCCACGAATCAAATTCGGAGCCTGCAGAGCAAGACATATAGGCCCAAGTGCACACCACTTAGGCACTGCCTTTGATACGAATGATGGGTCTGGAAGTGGACAGACGCACTCCAGTTTTCCACGACTGGCCAGGATTTTTCCTCCTGGGATGAATTTATGGCACCTACTATCTTTCGAACGTTCAACGTTAAAGGCATGCCGCCTCAATTATAAAAAGTAATTAATTAATTAATTAGTAATTGCATAATTTAGCCAATTTCGTGCGTATCATGCACAGACCTATACATTCCCACTGCGTTAAAAAGTGTGACCCAACGGATTAAACAATATGGCCACCTGAGAAGAAGCACGATGCATAGATCCCAATACAGGCCAATGTTCCGTTACGTACTTTCCTACTTTGTTTCTCCCTAACAAAGTAAGTAGGATAAAAATGTCCGCATATTTCTATGCATGTTTCTGATCAAACATGCAAAATTTCGCAAAATTTCCCACAGTTTGTCAATCAGCGTCATGATATTGAAATATATGTACACATACATATATATATTTCATGCGGACGCCATATTGTTTGTCTTACTTTCGGCGAAAAGAGACTTTAACAACACCTGCAAAGTTTCGAAGATATATTTCCACACCAAATTTCAGGATCCTGCATCGAGTGCCCCTGGAATCGTTCTCGCTTCAGAAGGCAGCCACTATACTGAGGAAGTCCAAGAACTGGATCCTCCCATCTCATTAAATGATATTACAATAAAACTAGTGGATACAGGCTGAAAATATAAACCGGTTCACAACAGTTCAATGGCTAGTTTTTGTATGAACGGTGTTGAACTGTCGAGTCCTGTGAAGGACAGTTCATCACCGTTTCGTTACTAAATAACTGTCACATGAGTTAAGTTGGCTGCATTATGCCGCTTGTCATAACTTACATCTGAGTGTATCGCGTTATTAAATTTATATTACAGATTTATTAGCGGTCATAACTGCGCAGTGCAACACGTAGGATTCTGATACGCCTATCCCCAGTGGAGGAGGCAGAGAGAATAAATCTGAGACACGATGTTCTTCAATTTCCTAACCGGAAGTTAAAGCAGGGCCATGCGTTACGTGATATATCGGAACGGTTTCCTAGTTCAGCATGTCTTGTGTTATATATGACTATAAGACACTTCATTTTCAGATACGCACGCACGCACGCACACACACACACGTGTGCATGTATCTGCAATATCTGTAGCTTACGACTTTACATATAGCCAGCTTGTCATAACAACGTCTACAGCAGTGCAGTGCAACCCTTTATTGCAAAAGGACCATTTGAAAATCCCCAACCCCTGCGCGGGCCACAAACCAATGTTGCAACAGTCAGTCCTGCTTGCTTAGGGAAATTTTATTGTATACTAAGAGATAAAAAGGCTACAATTACTGTTAATTACTAGCACAAATTAATATCGTCGGACCGGCATAGCGCAGTCGGTACAGCGACTCGCTAAAAGCTGGACGATCTGGGGATCAAATGCCGGTGGGGGATGAAATTTTCCGCACCCGTCCAGACTGGCCCTGGGGCCCACCAAGTCTCCTGTACAATGGGTACCAGGTCTGTTTCCCGAGGGTAAAGCGGTGCGTGGCGTTAACCACCCACCGCCATCCAGCGCCGAGGTTAGAGAAAGAGTAAAGCCATACCTCGACTCCGCCTCTGGACCTTAACCCTTTAAAGACGGAACGTATCTGTTTTATATAAGGACTCAGTGCGTACCGCGCTGTAAACACTCTCCACTTCGGTTATAAAAAACCAATCTCTTAATGTTTTATAAGGCAAAAGTTGCTGTTTGTTCTGAGACCCGTACAAAACACATAAACGCAATGTGGGTACCACGTAGAATTTTTTAATGTTAAACCTGGTCGTACGTAAAGTTACCGCTAGGCTTCAAAAGGTTAATGGCCTGTTCTAGGGTGAACTTTGTACCTTTTTTACGTCACAAATTAATATCGCAATTAATTATAATTTAATTTTATGGCTTACAACATTTTGGAAAATTTGAAAAACGTCAATGAAAAGACTGCCCTGCTTCTTTGTCACTTACATTTTTTAACAAATACAATCAATTCCATTCTACAAAATTATGACTGAAATACACTTGCACTACTTGTTGTTAGAGTTTACCTGGAACTGAAAGAATAAGAAGAATGGTGCAGCTTAGCACTCCATATATTTCTCATTTCTCCTACTGTAAGGTTTCCAGCACACGGTGTTTGGCTATGCAACACGCACGAATCCCGTTGCGAATTAAGTACTGTTTACAATATTTAACTGTGCGTGTGAAGCTCACCAGATCACTAAACAAAGTTGTCCTTGGCTCTCATTTGGCAGCATAAGTTAAATGTGTTCGAAAAGTCTCCCGAGCCGCGGACATAACCTGAGTTGGCCACATGCGGCCCGCGGGTTCCGTTACCACTGCTACATACGCACTTTTGCGTCATGTTGTATTTAAATGAGCCAATGTCCAGTTTAGTCAAATATAACCTCTCAACTCCTCTCGGACTGCTTGACCCTGAAGTGGAGGCACTATATTCCTCCGAAAGATCGGTAGCTATATACTGTCGACATGTCGCACCATCCCAGAAGACTTGGAATCTCGTCAACGACGCTGTGAAAACCCTCAAATCTCGAAATCTGAGAATCGCTAGGAGGATTTTCGTACTAGAGAACTACCACAAAGATTGTCCGGTCATTTCCATTTTGGTTCAAATCGGACAAAAATAAGGGACAACTAATATGCATTTCTGCGCGTAATTCGCCCACCGTTCATAACACCGTACCAAGTTCCGAAAAAAAGTCGTGGAAAATAACGAAACATATGCCTTTTTCCTACGTACCCCGTTCCTTACGTTTTACGGTTTTGAGATAATTCAAGATGAGGTTCAATATGCGCGGGTACATTAACAACTTCCTACTGAAAAATTCAAAACTGTTCCGATCCTACCCATTCTACCGTAAATAAAATTCTTTACTGGGTTCAGATGCGTTGAAAATGTCTGCTTTATTCTTTTCAACACACCTAGTGCCGAGATTAAGAATAAGTGGGGTTACACGTCCAGTCCCCACATCTTCCTTCATGGCAAACACAGAACCTTTACTTTATAATCTAAAAGTTTCATTCCGTCGCCACATGTAGCTGTCTACTTACAAACAACATTTCATCCATGATCAGCAGAAATATTTATGATACCTCCCTTTATTCTACACCTCACATTCCTGGCTTAAATGGTTCGTTACGGTTGCAAAAATTAAAACTACATAAAAGTTTTGCAAGGCCGATATGTTCTTTCGCGTTCTACAAACCTGTCCTCAACAAAAATTTGATACTTCTTGAAGATGTTAGCACACATCATTTATGGCCCTACGGCGATGTGTGTTAGAAAGAAATAACACTTTAATACCAGAAACTGCCAGAAGTACTTCCCAGTTTCATTGAATGTCGGGCAAAATTACCTGCTATCGATATTGGAATAAGTGCTTTCACGAGTAACAACAGTTCCTTAGAGGGGGCTGTACCATTTATAGTGCTTGATAACACCGTACGATAACAATTTACAATTTGTAACCTCTGGGCAGAAACTATATTACGGACTGTAAACTATAAATTTATAAGAAATAAGAAACGTCTTTAGTGCCCTGTACGGACTTAAAACGTTCTCCATATTTTTACTTATGCCAACAGTATATGGGCATACACATTGATTTTAGAACTATATTAAAGGCTTAGTCTAGTCCTTACGCAATGAGTTACAAAGACAGCACGCACAAATACTGACATATCACTGACACAACAAACAAAGTGTTACATCAACTCACGCCGTACATAATTATTTTAACTACGCCCTCCTTACCGATAAGTAAAGGCACAATGGCAGAATCAAAGTATTAAACAAATTACATAAAAAATCACATTCCAAATACACAGCAGTTTAAAAATATGTGTGTAACTAGTAAGAATTGTTCTTAAAAGGTCTCAACAGCACGTTCAATAATTATTGACCTGTTCCTTCATATATTCCATGGTAAAGTATTGTCCATTTTACAATCCCAGAAGACATGAAAACGTGGAGAATGAAATTAAATGAGCTAAAAAAAAAGAGAGAGAGAGAGACGGTGAGACTGGCGGCCAAAACAATCACTGCAATTGTTAAACTGAAACGTATGAGCAATAGCAGCGTTTGGAACGGGCTATATGAAAAACGCCCTGCTACCACTACCTCAATATAGAAAAACACTTCCATTTGTATTGAAACCATAATTAATTGTAATCTAGGGAATAATAAATGATCTACTGGAATACAGGGAATGATTTTATTTGCTTCAGTTACAGTATGTAAAAGACTTACACCAAATATCATTAAATGAAACAAACTGGAGAACTTCACCAAGCAAAAGTAGCACACACCAGTCACACTTCACACTGCTCGAAATTCTGTTCTGCAGACACTCCCACTGTCTGCACCCAACTAACCCTACTACTAGGATTAGGTTGAATTTCCTGCATTGTATAAAAATCATAATCTTGCATAGTCTCTTTATATGATACATGTAACATTAGTTTTGGTTTATCAACCTGCAGGCCCTGCCAGCGTGCCTTTCTGCTTAATGTTCTATTTTTGCCAATTAAGAAGTTCCTGCCCTTCGTGTTAGTGACACTGCACTTCCCACAGAAAAATTGGCCCATCACGACACAGAACACAACCAAAACCAAAGAAAGACACTTCGGCCATTATGAAAGCATACAGGAATACAAGGGAAGGCACAAGGCATCCCTAATGTTGGCTCTCGATGGAGGAAACAGCTGCTTTACCCAAGATATAAATGACAGAACTCACAGGAAGTTGAAATAAAAAATCCAACAACCTGTCAGTAATCAAACTCCAATGATCTACTGTGTAGCCTGGCATATTAATGATCACTCTTCCACAAATATATGCTGTATATGTACACAACAAAACCATGTGGATTTCAGGTAACACCAGTGTTCATAATAAGTGCCTCAGTGGGGCCAAGAAAGCATCACAAGTGAGGGAAAAAGAAACAGAATAGAACCTGGGACTGGGGGGGGGGGGGAATACTGGTCACTGATATTGAAAATCAAAGACAAAAGTGTGTTCAAATTGAAAAACCAAGGTACTATTTGACAATGATCTAACGTACTCAGCCCTAAACTTTGCTCTAAATGTCATAAGTGTTCCTGCTGTACTGTCATGAGGTTCCAAAAGTTGGACTAGCACTAGACAGTGGTGACTGCTCTGCCATCAACACCCATTTCACAGGAGGCTGAGCAGAATTCAGAGCTGTTTGAGAATTGAAGAACTGTGTGGTGTACTTTGTTTCACGGTCACCAAGAAAGTTAGTGCACTGGTCACACGTTCCTTGCAACCTTTAAATCACAACTGCCACAACAGTTTACTGCAAAGTCCTACTTGGAAGACTCTAAATGTCATATGAAAGTACAACCTCTACAGTAGACACAGCATCATTAAGCAGCCACAGAATAAATCATGCAATTTTACAAACTGTAACAACTGCAATATAAAAGAAAGGGTAAAAGTGTTTAACACAGTACTAGGCAATCACAAACATACGGAATGGTTTCAGAAATAGTAATGGACTGTACAATGGTTTTCAGGCGTTGGCCTGCAAATGAACACAGAATCAACCCAAAATGCCTTACTAAACTCCACATACTGCTCATAATCAACATACTTCTGGAATACTTAATCACATGCCTGAGACACTACACATTTCAAAAGATGAGACATATTTTCTGACTCCAAGTCATCTTCAAGTTTATTTCTTGCAGAAGATACTTTATTTGAAACATACTACATGGCCATTTTGAAGACTTACACATCAGATCCTGTTACAGCTGTCTATGCATGATCATTTAAGAGCAGTAATACAAATTAACTTTGTCACTATTGGGGGCGGACTCTGATGTGTGTTAGCCAAGCAACAGTCAGTCAGAATGTGGTTATAACACTGCTTTTGTACTGTGGTCTTTGGATTTTGACATGTAATATGGTAGATAGATACCAACATTTTGAAGGAAAAAGCTGCCTCTTCTACCCTGAAGATGGAAGCAGGAGGTTCCTCCATACTGCTGGAACACACTTACCAGACTACACAGTGTCATAACCCCGAAAACAACATGAATCATCACTACCACAAAAACCTGAACTCTTGTACCTTATTTCTTTGTCTTCAAACATTGTTCTGAACATAATTTAAGTTCCTTCATTCAAACCCCTCCACCCTCCACCCCCATACCTTTCTCTGGTAAAGCACATTACTGATGCCACACCATGTGTCATATAAGGAATATCAAGTCCACCTGTACTGCATGCCTTTCCCACACAGTGAAGACTTATGGAACACCTGTGAAAGGGTTCACAGCCTCCAAATCAGCAACCTATACAGGCCTGCACCCAGAATTTCTCAGTAGGGACAAGGGGGGAGAGGTGGCTGCACCCTGACACTAAATATAATTTATGCTTCATTTTAAAAATCATGTTGTAAGTATAACTGTAACATAACACCATTCACACTGTTTTTACATGCATACAAATACAACAACATGATCCATGACTCACTCGCCTAATTTAAATCACAAGATCTGATCTTCTTGGTTTTTTAAATTTCATCTAAGACATCCTAAGTTTTAATTTTATTTTTAAAAATTCTAGTGTACTAGTTATCAGCCGATTTCAATGGCTGATTGAGGCTAAAGCGTAAATCATGTAAAACTTTTAACATCATTTCATCTACAACATTCATGTTTTTAAAATTTTGATTTGAAGGGTGTTGCAGCCTGACACCCCCCTCCACTCCTCTTGGGTGCACCCCTGAACATATACAAGGTCTGACAAATAACTGGACTTAGCCTGTAATATGTACATTCATGTGTGTGTGTGCGCGCGCATGTGTATGTATGTATGTATGTATGTATGTATGTATGTATGTATGTATGTACACATCCCAACTCACTAGTGCTGTCAGCAGACGCATCACATCGTCAGTCTGTTGTCACAACTCATACACACGGATTTGTGAAAAAAATATTCAATGCAAGATAGAACTTTGGAAACAAGAAGTAATACACCAACTCTTCAAGTTATAATGTTCAGTCAACCAAATTTTAAATTACTTTATTTGACAAACCAAGATTCATTTCCACCACAAAACACACAGCCAATTTCCCTCTGTCAACTCTACCAGAAGTTGAACCATCAATTTATAAGTAAAAGAATGATATCAAGGGATTGCGCTTCATTTTCCTTGTTCCTGTATTCCATTATACCCAATGTTTGTTTCAATTAATACAGCTCATTACATGATATACATACACATTTGCAGTGGCTGGTCCAGACCCCATGGTGCTGGGGTGCCCTATGGGTCAGGGGGTCCCCAAAAGAACAAACTACTAAAATATACTGTGGATTCTTCCAGACTGAGTTCCATCCATTTGACAGAAGCAATGTTCTAAGAGATCTTGGAGTAATTTTGCTAATAATTATACGGAGGCTCCCACTTTTTAAGTTGCGGGGAACCCCAAACCAGTTATCTCTGCCACTGCATACATGTGTATTATATACACACATCTTCTTTGCTCTTACTTCAGTGTGTAGAATAGATCACATCAACTGTACCTATCACCTTTAAATTAACAGAAAATTCTTTTACATTCAACAAACGACTTTCAATAATACATCCATTTTATTCAAAAAAAAAAAAAAAGACATAACTCAGTTCTGAACTCAAGAATCCTGACATCTTAGTGAGAATTAAATACCCTCACACAACTGGATTTCCATCTGAAACTAATCTTTCATGTTATGAAAGCAGTTACTTACTAATTCAGTTTCTAATTTTACATGTTCAGAACTAACCATTTTATGAAAAATAACTTCACCTTCTGATTGCTTAGAGTTGAGCATGAGCAAAGAAAATTCCATATTGTAGGAAAATTATGCAAACCCTGTAAAAAAAGAAGAAATTGCATTATTATCCCATATATTCAAATTCTACAAATATGCAAGAATAATGAAACATAAAAGCACTTACCTAGACGGTTCAGATCTTCATTCTTGTATGACAAAAAGCTGAATGACTTCATCTTAAATCGCTGAACACACTAAAAAATGCTTCATATTCAAGTGTATGTACCACATAATCGCAACTGTAATTGAATGATGTGATGGTATATCAACATAAAAGCAACACAACATTTACTGATACAAATTGTTCAAGCAGAATTAAATCTCTCCAGTAACCTGAAAAACACGATTCTGACCAATTCACCTACGGTATTCAAATTATACCAAACCTGATCTGAAAGATAAGTTGGCTTTCTGCCAACATTCCAAGTTAATGTATGCTAAAACACCATTGTTTCTTATTAGTTCAAACCTGGCTGCCATATATTTATAAAAATAATCAGTGTTCTTTTCTAACACTGACAGCTCTCAGAACATTTTCTTTTAAAGAAAGGAATGTAGACTAAGATGTGCATAAAGTTGTCTGTTTTGCTTTCTGAGTAGTGCCACTTTGTTTTCCCAGAAAAATAAACCACTGTAAATAATACAAGACAGTCATATGTCAACTAACCAACTGAGACAAATAAAATACCTCAATCTTTTTCACACCTTCAATAATTTTACTGCTTGTGCATTACGAAACATTCAGTTCAAAACTGTATTTGGTAATATCAAGTTTCTTCATTGTGAATGAGGCAGTAACAGCACATTGTCACTATAGAACTGGCCTAAAAATAGGCAACCAAGTGAGTGTCAGACTCTCTATATTTCAAAACACTGGGCCTTACTTTACACCACTAACATCATTTTCAACCTCTATTACACCTTAAAATACATGTCTGGCACCTCTTTGTTACATGAAACCTGAGATGATGAATTTCAACACGTAAGGCTTTCTGAGAGAAAAGGGAAGTAATGCCTTCAGACCGATATAAGTAAAGATTGAAGTCTTCTGGGATGTGACACTGTCACTGGGCAAGTAGTTTCTGATGTTTGGAAGGATCACAGTGCCTTCATATTTGGGGTGCTTGACCATGAATATTACAGCACTACAACCCTTTGAAACATAGAGAACTACTTGCCCAACAAAATATGACATCCCAGAAGGCTTAATCCGCTGTCAGAACCTCACGTCTCACACAGAAGTAAGTAAATTCTTCATTAATGAATCACAGATAACATAATGTTAAATATAACAAAAAGAAATGCTATAGTTTAACTTCAAAATATCCCACCTGACAATGCAGAGCACTATAATTCTAGAACAGAACACATAATATACAAACCACACAACGATAAAAACTGTCACTATACTTAGGTACTAGTGTTGAAACAAGTTATGACTTTTCTGTTATAAATCCTTCTGCAACCTTCAGGTATGTATTCAGAAACAAAACTTTATTACTTCCAATGGATACACAATGAACACAATCATTAAAGCCTCCTAGTGGGGATCTGGTAATAAGCGATCCCTTAATCATCTAAAGGCAAGTAAATCAAGACTTCTGAGACAGGATATGATGAAATCTGTCACAAGATTCACAGTCCACAATGCAGCAAACTCTCTATCCTGCCATGTTACTTACAAATGAATTTAGGCCAGGCAAGGAGTTCTATTTACATTAAATAACATTTCCAAAGATTTTACTTAGAATGAATAATAAAACGAAAATACAATCACAGAATCTTAATAATCAATAGGCCTCCTTTATCAGAACAAGACCATGTACAACTAACTCCTTGGACGAGAGTCTTTCTTAAGAAGTTGATAGTTCAACAGCTAACCAATGCTGTGTAAAAACACACAATAAAATATGCATTAAGTTCCTGATCTGTTAATTCAAGCCTCTTAAGAAAGACAGAAATTTAAATGTAGTCTACATCAATAAACCCCACAACCAATTAAGCCAATCAAAAAACGAGAAAAATCTATACAGTATCTTGTGTAGTTTAACATACATTATGGAGGATGTCTTTCTGTTTTAGCCAAATGAAAATCATAATACATATCAAAGAAGCTATTAAAACTTCATGCATCAAACAAATTTGTGAGAAAATTTCACAATAAAACACTGACGGCTACAAAAGCATAAAGAAAGGTAAACAACCACAAAAATAAGTGTTATATTTTGGAAGAGTTCTCCCCAAGAAAAATTTACAATTGGGTCTGGGTGAAACTTCATTATTGCTTTTATTTCAAAAATATTCCCACTGAGCAAAAACTGTACAAAATATCAGATGAAACTGTTATTACTCTACATTCTTCAGCATCTATATATTGCTGAAATGTTCTAAAGCAATTTTCCATATTGTTAACTGGAAATGTGGGGTGAAGATTTATGTTAACCTTCCTTCCCAGTGCACTGAGTGAGTTGATCAAGGATTATCTGAGGTATTCCATGATCTGACCTAGCCAAGAGTTAGCAACTTGTTCTCTAAATAATACAAATGTTAACAACAGCAAAATGTTTGCTTTTCACTGCATATTCTTCTGTGCAGATTAGTCTCCCACATTATTAAATTTATGGAAAAGCCTGGCAACTGCAACACAACCTCTAGCAATAGGTTTGGCAGTAAGACAGTAAACACTGCACGTTTGACTTAAACACAAGAATACTAATTTTTTTCAGAAGAAAAGCCCGTGTAAATCATGTCAATGCTACATTATACTAAACAGAGTAAACTTATTTAGACATTGTAATGCAGCCAACATACCTTGCCACAATGACTTCATGTAACTTAAAACGTCTGTGACACTTCAGGATATCCCATCTCTATAGTACACGTGGAGACACTTACACATCCACACGCACACACTGACAAACCACAAGACATTTACAACTGAAGCCTAAATGTTGACTTACAGGCCCCAACACCACTGTGCGTTACGGACAAGCAAAAAATGTGTCATAAAGACAAGACTGAAATATGTGACATTGAACATGCCAAGAGGAGGATCTAGACAACATGTCTTAGTTTCTACACAAACACTGAAAATGTAATTATAATGCAACTTTATTTTTTAAAGCCTCATCTAAATTCCGAACACATGCATATCTGTAAGGCTTCAACGTGTTCAAAGCTCTCTGAACATAAATGGGAAAACAGATTTAAAATATATTTCTACTCAGCATTTTTTCCAAATGGAGTTACAGCTCTTAAAAAAATGTATGATCTGCCACTACAAAAAAAAAATAACATTCTCAATTAGAACTTAATTTTGTAGAATTTGCTTTCCATTCAATTGTAGATGACACACTGTTTGGAAGTTATATATAAAACAAGACTACAACAGTTAAGCTGTGTTAAGTGTCTTATGGTTTGACATACACACAGTCATACCACGATTCCTGGTGCTTTTCATTCTTTGAAAGGAAGGTTAAAAAAGGCTTTAGAACCCAGGAAGTGGCATTCTAATGAATAGTCTCACTACACAACAAGTTACAACCCCATCCTAAAACCATTCAAAGATGCATAAGGAATGATGTGAAGGCAGTAAAAATTCACTCTTACAATGCAAATCAAAATTCATCATTTAAAAAACGTTTTTCTCAGCAAAACTGATGCAGAACCAACTTATTTTTCCTCATATCCTACATGAAAAGTAAAGATTATGTACATACAAAAATGTAATTCTGCCTGTTCTTTGCATGGGTCTCTGTCACTTTGAGGGAATAACACAGACCGTGTTTGAGAACAGCATGCTGAAGAGAACATCTGGGGAGTAAAGTAAAAGAAAGCCAGAGAAAACTGCATAGTAGAAGCTTCATAACCTCCACCCCCTCCAAATGTTATTAGAATGATGAAATCAAGGACCATAATATAGGCAGAGCATGCAGAAGGCATGAGATATGAAACACGTGTGCGAAGTTGTAAAGGGATGGGACCACTTGGAAGAAATAGGTGTAAATGGTAGGATAGTACCAAATTAAATTTTCAAGAAATAGGATGGAAAAGTGTGAAATCAATTCACTTGGCTCAGGACGGGAACTAGTACCATGATTTTATAGATACAGTACTGAAGCTGGAAGTTCCATAAAAGGCAAACAACTTCCTGACTGTGTGACTGTTACCCTCCCAAGAAAGAACCTACTTCTGGCAGTTAGAAAAATCAGAGTATCTGCTGCAAACATATCAACAGAAACGTTAGTTTCATTCACAGTCTAAACTCAACAGATGCTCCCCTCTTTACAATTCCTTCAGTGCTAATGAAGTTTTCAAATAACAAATGAACTTCCAATGTGCATTAGATTAAAACCATCATCTGCATGTGTATGTTGTCTTCTTTCAAATGTACAGGAAATCACACAAGGATCAAGCTGCCTCAAAGGCAGGTTGATCTTTGTGTGATTTTGATACTACTACTGTTGTTGCTGTTGCTGTTGGTGATGGTGTTGCTTTTTTCTGTTATGGATATTGTTGGCATTTATGTACCCACTAACCAAATTATGGACTTGTGCAATTTTAATGCCAGTAATCCAACTACGTGTTCCACCACTGCAAAAATCATCTTCTGACTTATAGATGTTTTATTAGAAACACCACATCCCCTGAGGACACACTCACTTTCCTCAATCCCATTTAGTTCACTGCTCTTATTACCCTATTTTAATTTTGTTTTAATTTTTACTCTTCGTATATTTTCAAAATGCCTGCTTGTTATAGGCCACTTGCTGTTGGCAAGCACACAAATAAAGGAACTGAAATGAATTTTTATTACTGTTTGGTCACAGAAAGCCACCTCCCAGGCTGCTTCAACACACAGGGGGTCAGAATGAAAATAGCATGTCTTAAAAGAGGCAGGTATTTTTATTTACCATTATAGTAATAGAAAGGCCTACTGCTAATGGAGACATACCTTTTCAACTTTTTCAAAATTTCTTGCCTTCATCTGTAACAAAAGAACATACATGTCACACATCAGAAATATAAATCAAAAGCCAGTATAGTAATGTGCCAGCTACAAAATTTGCAACCTCGTCCAGGTTCACAGTCAATTTAAACTACGAACATTTCAGTCAACAGAACAATGCTGCTTGCTGGATATTCCATCACACAGAAAACATGGTAAAAGTGTAATATATTTTAAAGGCTAGAGTATGACAGACATGAATCAGTGATCTGTGAAAATTTCAAGTAGTAGGAGCATTTCAAAACACCTTAATCACGTGAAAGACATGCTTCAACCTAGAGAATTTAATAACAGCATAAGTGAGTACAAACACAATACAGTAAGTACACCATACCATATAAACTTACAAATGAACATTAATTGCCCATAATAAATACTAGTATATGAATGACTACCTCACGTAAAAATCTTCTGATACTGCATAAAAACACACTGAAAAAACCATCTGAAGACCAAAAAAATAGTTTACATGACTGTAAAAATACAAGACTTCTGACCTAACTAGTAAAATCCAATGAAACCTTGGACTGTAAACAATAACATATTTTTTAAACATGTGGACATTTCAGACGCTTTCTTCAGCACCTATTATCTGGACCTATGTGAGGAGACCTGCATGTTCTTGAAATTACTCATGTTGCGTTCCTCCACTTTTAAGCCTCACCTCCTTGTCAAACTTATATGTCGCTAGGTCCAAATGAAACTGGCTGTCCAAGAGGAGACAGGACAGGATATTGAGAATGCAGGGACAGAGTCTGTACATATAAGCCCCACACACACACACATATATATACTTCAGAAGCTGACAACACATGATACTAAAATAATGACTACAAAACATATTACAATGTAGCCGCACTGACAAGAGTTAAAAATGGCATCAAAACCAACTGCGTCCAAAACTGCAAATTAATAACACGCAACTTCACATACCTCTTGCTCAATATAGATCTTCCAGTATCTTCCTGCACTGGGAAAGGTTAGCACCAACTTCTCAAACAATGGCCTCACCTCTCCAATCCATTTGCTTTGAGCCTCACGGATCAAGAGACTCCATGCCTCAAGATCATATGGACTGTCCTCTATCTGCTTCTGAGCTTTCTGCAGTTTTTCATTTCCCCAGTCCTAAAACAGAAGAAATTTTTCACCTTCAGACTGGATTATGTCATTTTCTTCAACCACCTATATACATACAGCAGCAACAACAGTACTATAACTAGTGGTAGTGGTGCTGGTGGTGGTAGTAGATGTTTATCAAAGAATTCTGCCAGTGAATACTCTCCTGGCCAGACTTCAGTGGTACATACAAGGACATCCTTCATAAAATCACATACATTTTTAAACACATCACCAAATTCTCAATGCACTCAGTGATCCAGATTCAATACTGTTAATATAACACCATAATCCTGAGTAAAATCTTTAAAACATAAAGAAAAACAGTACTAATAACTGCAGTAACAAATACGATATGACATAATAAACTTAATCAGCATGAACAGCAACTCTAAAATGCCACCACTGCCACAACCACCATCAAACATCATCATCATCATCATCATCATCTGAAACCTTCCTCTCAATAAACCTCCTGAAACCAATTATTATTGATGTATGCACTAACTTCTTTTAAGCATTCAATTGAGTTAAAAGAGTTTAATTTTGTGTTTATCTTAAAACTGTATTGTCTAATACTCTAGTCTGTATTTGCCATGACATCTCTTCAGCTAAATGTGAATATGAGCAAAACTCACAATGACAACAGCCACAGCATTGTTCGCACTACATTTTACAAAAATTAAGTTACACTGACCTGTGGACCTGCAAATTACTATCAGTGCAATGTAAGATTTGAAGTTTTTAGAGCAGTGACTTTGCAGACTGTTCTCTTCTGGGATATGACACCATGCAGTCTGGTGGCTAGTGACCAACATACTGGATCAACCTACTGCCTCCATCTTCAGTCTTCTACCTGTATGAGGGAGGCAGTAGGCTCCTCCAAAATACAGGTAACAAGCTACCTCACCACACAGTTTCACATCCTCGAACATGGTAATCTTCATCATCATTGCTGTTATCATCATACACACAGTATCCCCAAGAATATCAGCCTGCGCTTGTAAGTGACCACTCATCCCCCACAGAGCAGTTATAACGCTGACTTTCCATCGGATTTGTCATACTTATGCTGGATATGTTTAAATTTGACAACTCCACATTCCACTGGTTCCATGTTTGAAATCCCCAATGAACAAGCAGTTTGTTAGCAACAGCTTGATCACCACCACCAATGAACAATGTAATTACCTAAATGTTTAAGTGTCTTTGCCAAGAGAATAAAAAATACAGGAAAGCAGATAAGGGGTTAGGTTAAATTTGCATGTCCACATACACATGTTGTCAGAAAACTTTGTTTGTCCTCCAAAACAGCGGGCCAGGGGTGTTCCTTACATAATTTTATCCCTATCAGTGAAGGTCACATTCTGGCCAGCCCCTAAGCTGCTCATTTGCCAAAGCCTTCAACAAGATTTTTCAGCTTAATATTTCATCTTCCCCCCATAGTCACTGCTGGAATCAAGCAATCAGTCCACCCTTCTGAAAGACAAGCACTGTAAATTATCATTCCTTGTAGTCTCATGCTTGGTTGCTTGTAGCTTGTAGGTTTGTTGGTATGTGTGATGGTTGGCTTGGTAGTGATTATGATAGCAGTCAATTGGATGCTGTTACTGGTGTATGGCATGCTCATTATGGCAGACTACATGTGTACGTTCCAGCTTCATCTGTTTGTATTTTAATGTTGTATGACAAGTTTTAATACTGAGATTTTTATTCCAATGTATTCCTAACAACTGTTAGTTTTGCCTTTTCATTTTATGCGATTTTTTGGCATTTTTTAAATCAAAGAAATAGCAAAAAGTGGCAGCACATTGCAAAAATATCCTCGAAGTCTCAGTATAGTCTGGTTTATTAGACACACACAATACCAGTGACAACAACAGGCGAGGTTTCAGTTTGTTTTCAAGTGTGTTATTTAAAGATGCTGTCAATTACTAACATTATATGGCTTTCGAAATTGTGTTTTCTTTTCAGGAATATCAACTTTGCTATCACTAGGTCTACCTAAATCATCAAAATCCCTGCCAACATTTATAGGCAATTCATCACTTGACATTTTCTAAAAACTATGATATATTCCAATTGTCCAAATTCTTAAGGATACTCGGTTACTCATTACTGCGCACTTATCGTGGCAGCCACCTATAAATCACAACACAAAAACACGAAAATCAACAGTATGGGCGGAACAGATTTAAAAAAGAAAAGGCGCTAATGTTTACGGCGGTGTGACAACAATGGCAGGCGGAACTCGAGCGAGCTCCTTTCACACAAAAACGCAAACACACGACGAAAACGTAGTTAAAATGGAACGCCTTCCGCTGTCGGCCACTGGAGATACCCAAAACGAACGTGCTGCAACCACGTAGGTGACATTTTACATCACAGGTGGGCGACACTTGATAACTTAAAGTCGTGACGTGAACAATGACTATGACAAGGGGTGCGTTTGTTAGTCACTGCAACATAAATTTACAACAAAGCCAGGGACAAAAAAAAAAGGCATGGGTTGTAAGCTGTTCAACTGGTTCCTCCATTCGGAGACAATGTCATACCGTGCCGTAAACTTTCCTTACTTACGCGCCCACGGCCATTTTGTAACAGACTCCGAAGTAGGTATGGGTTCTTCGCATTCAATTAACGCGCTCAGTTAATTTTTACACTTGCAATCACATAGGCGCAAAATCCATTCCAAAGGACTATGGTAAGTGTTATTAAGAGAATGGAACATACTGGAAAATTCTACTTGAGATATCACGTGTTACATGAGTTAAGGCAGGGGTGCAAAAATCCTGGGCCCACAGTTGCCCGAACTTTTGTGAGGTGGCGCCTAATGCTTTCAGCATCATTATTGCAGCTCTTTACTGGCATACAGAAATGTGTATCAGTTCACATGCACTGAGCAGAAAGCGCCAGATAACAGTGAGGTTCACAGTTTACTCCCAAACTGCGGGTCTTCAGTATAGAATATGCTTTACGGCACGCCTCTGGTGCTCAGAACTTGGAGGTCCTTCCTAGATTTTTGGAAAATATGTGGACCCCTGACTTGAGTACACACTGTTACATGAAACAGGATGGCACTTAATTATCAGTTAATGGGTTATTCAACATCTTTTCCACAGAACACTCAAGAAGTTAAAATGCTGGCTAATGAACTACATGTACCTCTGGAAGTTTCCATGTCAACAACAACCACCCTGCAATTCGCCATTACTCAGAACTTCACACACACACACACACGAAGTTCAAGGGTTCTAACATCACAAGTGGCCCATATTTCTTATTATGACTGAACACACTTTCAGAATCAGTTTCTGGCAGGGCTGTGGAGTTGGAGTCGGAGTCGCAAGGAATTTTAGGTGGAGTCGGAGTTGGTAAAAATGTACCGACTCCCACCCCGTCAGTCTAAAATCTTGACTAGATACTCCACAACTCCACAGCCCTGATAGCTAAAAAAAACCATTCGACTTTTACTTAAATATAGGTTATAAGTCTAAAAAGTAGCCTGATAATTTACATGGTGGTGATGAAATGTCTTACAGGTTTACCATTATTAATACATATTGAGCTTTTATGAAGAATTCGGAGTTTTAAAAATTAAGGAGTCTGAGTTGGAAGTTTTTTGTACCGCCTCCACAGCCCTGGTTTCTGGACCACTTTTTGTGAGTGATGTACAGATTTTGTTATTGATGTGCTGAAAAGTGGCTAATGTACTATGAATGTTCCTTGTTCACAGGACTGAATATGAAGTGCTTCCAGCTACTGCCTATCTGGAGTTCCTTAACACATGGTATGTACACGATCCGTGCTTCAGAACTGAGACAAATGTATAGTGGATTCAGTCCTAACTGATAACGTAACGGGCTTGTTGGCTTAAATGTCTGATTCTAAATAATAAAAAACTAAAATAATAACAAATAACAGCAGGTGTACTAACAATAAGGGTGACTTTATTAAGTTACATTATTATTTCAGAATTTTCAGGTTACTGTACAGTATATCTGTAACTGATAAATCACTGCTCTGCTTTGTCAAGCCATTGACAATTTTTCAATGTGTACAGCATTTCTGTTTCGTTTATTTAGTTAATGTTTCTCAGGATTAACGTCAGGATTAACCATCTGGCTGAGGATAGTGTCACATGGCAGACTCTTGTGAATACAGTAATGAACCTTGGGGTTCCATCAAATGCAGGGGATTTCTTGTCTAGCTCATGGACTAGGACTCTACACCACAGAATTAGTTCTCAAAATTGACCAGCTTTTTATTAACTGTCCTATTACTCAGTTCCCTTTATGCTGGATAAGTGGGAGTCCATTGCATTCAGCAATAACATATGTACAAGTTACATTTTTAAATCATTTCCCTCTATATGAATATGCCTGCCATGCTCTGCCCAAAGTATTCAGTAGACCTACTTTATACAAAGCATCTCAGCAGAACAGTGTAGGAATGGAACACATTATGTCTGAAATATGTTTACATCACCAATCTCCTGAAGAAATAACACTTGGCCTAAATATTTAAATGTAAAATTTTTTTGGACATAATATTTCACCAAATATATCAGTAACTTTATTAATTACCTGATCCTGGTACATGTGTTGGTACAACCTGTAACTGTTGATTGCAGCTAAGCCAACAGATGCAATTTATTTTAAGCTGTACCATCATCAGAAATGCATGTCAAGTTTACTTACTGTATTGCCTGTGTACACTGTTTTTAAAATACACTCATTAAAATTGAGGTTAAACTAAATTAAAACAGATCTCAGATTAGATAAAATCAAATGCTGCCAGGTATATGTGAGTGTTCTGGCATCTACTGTTTGCATGGCTTGAAATGCTTTCACTGTAATCCCAATGTCATCTGCATCACTTACTGTACACCATGTACATGACGATTTTGATCTCACCAGTTGCAGTTTCTGAAATGTCTAGGACTAGTATATTTCACACTGGTGATTCCAGTATTGATATATGTACTTGTATTAACCCTTTAAAGACAAAGCGTATCTGTTTCATATAAGGACGCAGAGCGTCCTGTGCTGTAAACACTCCCCATCGCGGTTATGAAAACCATTCAGTTGATGCTGTATAAGGCAAAAGTAGCTGTTTGTTCTGAGATCCATACAAAACACATAAACGCAATGTCAGCACCATGCAGATTTGTTGAGTGTTAAACCTGGTGATACACAAAGCTACCGCTAGGCTTTAAAAGGTTAAAATGTTCTCCAGTGTTATGTCCAAGCACCTTGCTAGGTGTGTGCCAATGCTAGTTGAATTGTAATTTAGTTTATTTTAACCTTAATTTTAACGAGTGTATTTTAACAGTAGTATGCATGAGCAAGGCCACAAGTCAACTTGAAATGTATGTCCTGATGATGTTACAGCCATACCAAAACATGTAAAAAAATAAAGCAATAAAGCTGTATACTGAAATATATAATGATTTATAATATGGCTCTTTTTTAACGTTAGACATCCCCGTTGGCGTGTGTATGCAAGGTTGGTTGTGACTGGTTTACTTCAAGGAATTAAAGATTTTATATATTGTACGACTCTTTTCATGACATTTCAACAAATCAGCATATCAAGGTTGTGTGTACACCTAGTCACAAAGCTGCATCATTTAAAACTATACAACTTTACAGTGGCACAGTACTTCCATGAGGGAACCACTTGTGAGAATGCAGTATTATAACTAGTGCATTCAATGTTCATGCAGTAACTGACACTTTTTACGTTATGGTAAAACATGTTACACTTTCTCTTGTTACTGGAATATCATAAGTTCTATTCACGTTCTAAATACAGTATTAAATTCATGCACATGCTACTAATTTACTCGCAACAGAATGTTCTGCATCCCTTGGCTTGTCCGAAAGAAGGATCTATGGCATGTAAGGAAATTCCATTCTGTTCCAAGTGACAAAATTAAGTTGTATTTCAGCATATGATACATTATCTAATAAGATAATAAGTTAAAAATTATAATGCACAATCACGCATACGGTAAAACTGCAACCTTGCGAATTCTCAACGACACACTTCGTAATTGAAACAGACGGTAAATTCATTCTTACCACTTCCATCTTCTCTTCTGCCATTTTGATATGCACTATGATACTGACACTACAGAAAACTGTATAGCTAATTTTTTTTTAATTTACCACACCAAAATAATAAAAATGTACAATTGTTTACACCGAAACATAACTACAGCACGCCAAATCTTACACCGGTTTCAGTCTATCGCCTACCTTCCCTAACAAGCTGCTAACGTTTGATACCTCATTGGACAGTACTGTGGAATCGATTATCAGTACTGCCAACACAATAGGATAACTACAAATTTCTCTAAACAGGAGTGCGTTCCTTTTTTATGCCATTATCTGCTGGTAAAGGACGAAACTAATGACGACGGCAGGAATTCAAGACCTTGAGACTAAAAATGCAAACATAAAATAAATAACAAGTAGCCGACTTTGAAATGTTATACTCGCTACAAAGAATATGTTATTTACACTACTACTGCAATCCTTTGTTCTATTTGAAGGTCATTTTGTTTTTCAACATGGCTATGGTGAGACCCCCTGGGGCCAGGTGGATGGGTTAGAGCCCGGGAAAGCAAGCTTCGCAATGGCGCGACAAACAAAACCGTAAAAGCCGGGTTCATCCAGAGGAGGGCGTGAAAAGGGGTGACAGGTCAGCCAGTGTTCACATATCTTTCGTGCACTGTAGTTCGTTGTTTATAAATAGCAGTGATACATAAATTGTCTTACGCTTTCGCCCTCCTAAAACCACTTCTGCTAGCTTGTTTCCACATCTTGCACATGTTTGCACATTCTGGAAACATGAACTTTTTCGCATTCTTGACCAAAGTGTCGAAGAAACATATTGACAGTATTTTTCAAGTTCTAGTACTCCATCTAGAATAACATTTTGTTGACAACGTATAATCATATCATCATATTTCGCTGTGAAATTACACAGTCTTCAGGCAATTTTCTAAGAAGCCGTGTACGCCAGCTGTGCCAATATGCTACAGAAGTACATATTACCAGACTATTATTCGCCTCCTTTAACATGTCTGTATATAACCAATTATCGTTTGTTATATCTTAACATTTAAAACAGACGCAAAGATTCTTCGTTGTCCTCATAAAACAATTCGTATAATGTGCTTTATTTTATTATCTATGTATGTAAAACTCGTATGTAGTTCAGATGAAAAATTATAGGGTGTACAGCGTATATGATGGTAATTTCAAAAGTAATGCGTAACGGGACTTCGTAGACAGCAGGCGATTTACTTTGTTTTATTTCTGATTTTGGTGTCATTCGAATACCAGACTTTGAACAGAATCGTTGATATGTGTGTTACTCTCTTTGATTATTGTTGCAGGTCAGATGGGTGTGAAAATCGAGTTTGAAAGTGTCTCATATTGGATATAACATCAAGCCTTTCTATCTGAAATTATAATTCAGAATTTAAACTACGAGAACCCATCCTAAATCTGAAGTGAACTGCGAGAAATTCGTGGAGATGAAACAGAGGATAGAAGCACACTATTTCTTTACGCATCTCCTTTTCGTGCGTGTCGTGTGGGCGTCGCAGACGATCGAGTTGGCAGGGAAGGTTCAACAGCAATGTAGTGCGTATCCGTGGTTATATTAAACGCCTGTTGGAAGAAGATAGCCGAGTGACATATATGGAAGAGAATATTGCAGCAGCCTCTGTTTTCGCCTGAAAATTTGCATCATGGGACCCGATGAGTTTGTGATCGACATTGCTCTAAGGTAGGGTTTCCTGAACGCATTTAAGTTAATTTTTATTATAATATTGGTATCTATGTATTTATTGCTTCATTCTACAAGTCAGAACAAATCCACACACTGTTGTTAATCTTGTGGAGAATTGAGACCTTCCCCCCCCCCCCCGAGCCCTGCTACAATGCAGACCTTAAGAATAGTCCGCTGAATTTCTACCTGTTTCCAAATATGGATGAACCACTGCAATGGGAAGGTTTCTGATATATTTTGACCTATCAAAAGTTAGGGCCTTCTGGTGGGTATTCAAGACTTACCACAGCGTCTGAAGGCAGTCGTCCTGCCGAATGGTGAGTGCAGTGAAGGACTGCAAATTTAATTTTTGTGGATAAAACTTTCATTTTTCAGTTACAACTGGTTTGTGCCTTACTTAGTTTTTCAGTTGTAGATGTGATGAACATTAACGAAATGTAAGGTAAATACACTTTGCCTTGATGCACTAGAGACTGTGCAACATTATTTTCACAGCATTCTTTTATCTGCAATGAATGGAAAGCAAGGCCAATGAATAATATATAAAGTGGTGTTTATCAAATTTGTAAACTACGAAGAAACACACCTCTTTCTCACTGGGGAATGTTTAGCCTACGCGTTTAGAGCATAATACCGTAATCTTCGGAGATTCTTTCTTCTCGCTAGTTATTCGTGTTTTGATGGTTTGTTTGTCTGTGTATTTTCGGTGTGTATTCAATATGACGTTGCAATAAAATGACTACATTATATAGGAATATTGGGAACTTCTGTCCCAGTGAATTAGCTTGGTATATTCTGATTTTGTTACGGGTTGTAACAGACCCAATTAAAATAATTAGAAAATATGAAGAACTCTGTCACAATTATATGGCTCTTCGAAACCAGATTTTAAGAAGTTTGATTTAAAAAATGCTATGAAACGGGTAATATACTGCATAACTTGTGCCTGCAACGTGCTTCTGTTTTATAGTGCAATAACATATTTAGATCCAAGGTTATCGGCTTCAGAATTTATAAATATGTATAAATAATATATATAAATACATACATAACATGGAGCAAAATTACTATAATGTTGATGGTGATGGCGATGGCGGCGATGATGATGATGATGATGATGATGCCTGAAAGAGAACCGCGATTGCGCGGTAGTCCAACCCGTAGCTCAGTCACTATAGGCCTACCGACGCCTTGTCAATTAAAAATACGTACATGTTTGAAGCATCATCTTTCCAGAATCTGCTTGCTGTGATACTGAACTTCTGTTGTTGCCATCAACCCATGTTATCCATACAGTTAATTACATAAGAAACAAAGGATTCTTTGGTGTTTTGCATGCCGTTGTGTTTAGAGTTCATTTGTTTAAAGTAATTAATATTACCGTCTATATTTAGATAAGTAACCTCACTATAAGTTACTTTTGTAGACGGTAACATTAATTTCTGTAAACCAACATTCCTCTTTGACGAATGTTGTTATTTTGTGAAGAACACAACTTTTTGCTGAACTGCGTAGCGATTCCGCGCCCCCCCCCCCCATTTTACAATTTAGCACGTCTTCCAAGTTGGTCGATTTGATCGAATGGATATGAAAATTACACCGACAGTATGACCGCCGGACTCAATTTTCTAACGATTTTCACGCTATTATTAGCAGGTTTGTCTCGACATCAGCATTTTTAGTGTCTTTGATGTAAGTCCGATAGACCTGCTTGTTTACAAGTTAACATAACGTGCTGTGTCAACGCTAGATTTATTTGCCGGTCATTGTAATAGAATATGCCCCGGAATTGAATGTTACTTTACATGCCATATTTATTTTTTAATGCAGGAGTTACAAATTTTTATATCGGAATGCCTTCGGTCAGTGCAAGGGAGGAAGAGAGAAGTTCGCGAGTTGTCATTTGTCAGAGCGTAGTTGCACAGTTAGAATTATCGACACAAAGACAGATATAGTCATTATAGACTTGTTCAACTTCTAACTAAACCATTGTATCTTATTCTGAATGCCATAGAGACCTATGTGGTGAAAACGTGAGATAGGAAACACGCACTTAAAACATAGGCTCGCTAGGTGGAATTTGCTTTGTTTTCTGAGCTGCCATTTGTGTAGTCATTGCAGTAACTTCTCGATAAATGATGCAATTTCTAGCAATTCATCAAAGTTGTGCGTTCATCTGATAGTGGATATACACAGCTTTGGTTTATTTTGGGATTTGAACTACAAGTTGTACTTCCTGAAAGAACATTCAGAGGGTGCCTTCAGAATCAGAGCAACGGAGCGCATTCAACATTATTTTCACGAATATGTCAACGGTTGGAACGCTACCTTGCGATACAAAACAACAGAATCTGCCAGCGAAGTCGGAAACGGCAAAACAGTGCTGGAAACTTACAAATTGTACATACTAACAAACGACACAGAGTTTACTGAAGTCCTGGAACGTTTCATATATGTTGACGTTATAAATGAATTGCATTATTTAACGGTGTGTTTTAATGCCTTTAAGTTAATATGAACTTACATCTCATTCATATGGAGAAGTGAAAGTTGCACTTTGAAAAGCGGCTTACAAAACAAAACAAAATGGGAGAAAAGGCTGGAGTAATAAAGAAATTGAGTTTTGTCTTAAAAGCAAATAAAATAATAAATGCAGTGGTAATTTAACTTCACAATACGTACTAATATGCCTATGTAAAATTAAAACTTGGAGAAGTCTATTTTATTATAAGAAGCTCTGAAGCGCTAATTTCAAGACAGGAAACGCCCGTAACTCCCAGTATGTTAGAGTCCCTTGTCCTAACCGAGAAAGGAGAAACCCTTATGATCGAGTCATTCGCTATAACTGCAGGATTGAACTGCCAGAACGTAAGACGGATTGTTTTAGAAATATTTAGGAAGTCTTTATTAACAAAAGTTCATAAATTATGAATATTAAGGCTATAGTTACACTGTTTGCATTTAAAGAACCTCCTAATTTATTTCGCTGATTGTACAAAAAAGCTGCACATTTTAAGAAAAAGTAATTTAGGCAGGATTCATAATAAGTAATGATTCACATAAATAACAAATAATGGTAGAGGTAAATTTCACCCTATAACCTGCCATGAAGTCACAGGGGGGGGAGTATAGATGTAGCTCTGCTCTTTCTTTAACCTAGGAGCTGGATGCTGTTGGGTGGTCAACCCACGCCCCGGCCGCTTTACCCAAGGAAATGACCCAGTACCCGTTGTATGGGAGGCTGGGTGGGCCCCAGGAACGGTCTGGTGCGGAAAATCTGGCCGCTGCCGGTATTCGATCCCCGGCCCGTCCAGCAATAAGAAATAATGACTCATATGAATGCTTTTGGTAATTTGTGTCGTGTACGACAGTTCGTAAATTTATTGATGCTTTTATGGTAGCGTAATAGGTGGCTATAGCAGCTAGGCTACGGGCTCGACAATGCGGGGTTCTCATCCCGTTAGGAGCAGTAGATTTTTCTTTTTTCCAATACGTCTAGACCGGCTGTGAGGGCCCACCCAGCCTCTTGTACCAGAGTTCTTTCCCCGGGGGCAAGTAGATCGGTGTGTGAATATAACCACTCACCTGCATCTAGTATCGACCTCGAGAGTGAGTGGAGTTATACTTCTACTGCCCCTGTGTGACTTCATGGCATATACACGCATAACTGTACCTCGTGTTAGCAATATTAGCATTAGTATTTATCGCACATATGGTCTTGTTTTGTGACATTGCAGTACACTGCAAGTAGAGGAATAAATGTTCTTGTCATTTCATAAAGTATTTGTTGTCACCGTACGTAGTAGTGTTCTCAGCGTATAAGACATGTGGGGAAATTTAAGTTTGTTACCTACATTAATCTGGGCGTTCCTTCATTATTAATTTCCGACAGATATACTGAAATATATTAAGGGTAAAATTTGCTCTCCTAGAGAATGTGAAGACCGTCATGGGATATTTTAGCTGTTATATGGTACGCAATTTGCAAGTCCAGTTTTCCTGCGGAATTTAAGCTTTAATGTAAAGTGGGTATTTATGTAATTGTCATATATGTGACTGATATTTTGGACGTTCTCCGTGATATCAGGCTAAAAAAGGCGCAACATTTCAAGTAAGGATGCAGTCTAAGAAATTTTGTCTTTTCTTAGTTGAAACCTTGGAAATGTCCGAAATATCAGTCACTTGTATTAAAACACAACACCTTTAGAAGTTTTTAAAGTTGAACTGCGTGTATATTTGTACGTAAACTCAGAGTTTATTTGTAACCCTGCCTCTTAAGTGCAAAGCGTAGGCGAAACAAGATGTTGAGCGAAATATAAATTTATTGGAATGGACATACTGCCGTGTTTTAACAATGGTACAGAAGAGTTGCGACAGAGTTCGATTTCCAGTTTGAGCACCTCATTACCACATCACAAGCTGGCTACCGTGTTATTTGCGAGTTTCATAGATTGGATTACACAAGTGTATATTTTAGCGCAATAAGAGTGGAGTGAGGGGGATTGCAAACTCAACGTGTGGAATTTTTGTGTATCCTTCTGACCATATAAATGCATTAAAAACACAGAGACACACACATGACCATAGGATAATGCAGCAAATTGATGTAAAATTTGCTCAATTTCGAAATGCAGCATGAAGTTCGCCGTACTGTTAGGCAAAGCAATGGGCAGAATAGTGCAAGTTACAATGCACGTAGCAGACGAATTAACAGACTAGAAAACGTAAGGAAGAGGCTGTTAAGTATCCCGAAGTAACATATTCATATACAAGAATGCATAGAAATGGGGCACCGAAAATGCATTTTCATTGAATTTCAAACAAAAGACACCTATGTAACAACACAGAAAGGAAGGATTTGGCCAATTACTAGAAGACATATAAAACACACAAAATGATTGGCAAGAAATCGAAGAGGAAGGTTTCGAAGGGTGTAGAGACTCTACGTCCATCGTCCGTGTAAAATGGAAACGATGCTAGAAAAATAATCTGTGCTGAAATTATACATAATAGACACGTGGTATTCTGAAAACATAGAAAGTGAACATGTCTTATTGTTGCAAAATTTACATTTTGATGAAGCGCAGGTTTAATGGGTTCAAAGAGTAAATATGGATAGAAAACAAAAATGGCAACCAATGGGAACGGTGGACTGAACTATGATTATTTGAAGGCGTTTTAAATTTTGCCCTACAATTTATTTTCGCCAGGCATTAGACTGAGTATAGACAAAAACCATGACGCTAATCTTGCTTAATATTCAGCTAGTCTCTAAAGGTATTAGTAACATAATGACATCAGTATTTGCTCGTATCTATGATATTTTAGAAGAGATGATTTTGGGAAATTTTGTTAATATATGTTTTTATGCATGTAACCTACCTGGCACTGTGGCTAGCCACGATAATAGGGCAACAGGCAAAATAAAATTGAACTCCAAAGCATTCGGTCTTAGAAATGATACTAAAAAAGAAATTTTAAGCTGAATGTCTGAGATGAAGAATAATTTAATCATGATTAAAGTAATAACTTCATTGCCCCTAGAGTGAACCCTCAGTTTATATATTAATTTAATTTAGAAGATACTTGTAGAAGATATGCAGTTACGGTTTAGCTAAAGACGCTGTTTGTTGCTCCGATTATACGTGGCTGAAAAGTAAGAAGTTGGTGAATGAATGATGTATTGGAAAGCATGTGAAGAAGGCGGTCGTGTCTTGAGTTGAAACAAGAAGACTGTCAGAGAGGATAGTCAGTGTCTCGGCCAAGATTCGAACCGGGCGCCTCCCGAATATAACTCACAAGCTTTAGTGTTCGGGGTAAATTGTTCCGTGGCACTCTTATAAATAAAGTATGTAATTATGTTAAACTGCACAGGATTATGTATAATGTGTAGTTGACTATAATATGCAAGCTGTGAATTTTGTATGTGTCAGTTTAGAAGAGAACACATTTCTAGGCAGCTTTTCTGCTCATGTTTCTATATGCTAAATACTGCATGTCTTCTGTATACTGCGGAAGTTTATTCATTCAGGTTTTTGTTTCTGTTTGATATGTCTCTCCAATAGAAATAATTTCCCTGCCACGAAACGCGGATAGAATATTTATGAGTTGTCTGTGCCAATACTACCACATAGTGCACAGAATTCTGGTTTATATACAGCATAAAGTGATAAACACAAACCGAGTTTAATATAATGTACATTCGCCATCGCACGAAGCTCTGCATCCTATAGCTTTAAAAAGCGGCACCATTTGCAGGATGACGTTCACGCTTCAATTTTTTGATGTTTATAACTTTCAGAGTTGGAGCATGCAGAGATCGACATTCGTCTCCAGCTTCGTCGAGTCATACGAAATTCACGAGGGGGTTACGTGTGGGCGTATTTCGAAATGAGTAAAAACTGCCTTCATAAGAAACGAAGTCTTACACACTCATACATTGTCACTTCTGCCACAAATTCAGACAGGCATTTTCCTTTTCCCCTTCTCGTTTTCCATCTTAATTTTTTTTTTGCTTAATTCTCATTGCGTCTTCACTCTTTTTTCCCGTGCCCGAAACTTATTTTTTCGTACTATGTTATCGTTCTTCTAATGGATGATAATATAATTAATGGACGAATATCAGGAAACTTTAGGAACAGGTGAGCAGTGTCAGGTATTACCGGAGGTAGACGAGTAGATAGGCTAAGATAGCTGAGATTTGAGGTTCTGACAGCGGTGTTGCTGAAGATGCGGCTTGCAATATCGTTGGGTTCCCAATTTCCGACGTTGACCATCCACCCCCATCTGGCGCCGAGGTCGAGAATGAGTAGAATTGTAACTGTGCTCCCCTTCTCTGCCTTTATGGCGTGACAGGGACAGAACTTTACCTTTACTTCCTTCTTCACACAAGACATTGGGTCTTTTTATTTCAAGAAGTGAAAAGTTAATATCATATTGGGAAATAATTTTTATTTACGCTGAGATTTACAAAGTACAGAAGTACACACTGTGAGAGAATTCAGAATTTTTAACAGGCACTTTACTGTAAAAATATAAAATTCGGTGACTTTATGTAAACCTCGACAGTTGTATAAAATAAATATACATGTCATTGAGTGTATTAAATATATTAAGCCTTCCTGTGGAGCGGTATCTATTAGATCTCACAGTTGATACGGCGCTATCTTCCTTATTTACCGACTTAATCTTGTCCCCTACCCAAAGTCGCCAGGGAATATAATGTATGTTCTAAAACTCACTTTCATCAGCCCTTTTAATTATTTGAAAAAATTAACAGCCTTTTATGAAATCACCAATTTCACACTTTTCACCTTAGCTTGTCGCACGTCATGTGCCTTATATGGTCATGTGACTGTAACAGTGCCGACTCTTTGAACTGGTGTCGCTCACGAACAAAAGGGTTCATCAGGGTGGTTGAAGAATAGGACAAGATTTCGAGACAATAATGTCATGAGTTGTAAATGCCTGGAAGTGTTTTGTACTGCCATGCTCATGCATATTGCATCACCCGAGACTGCACAGCTACTGCCAGACACGTGGGTTGGGTTGTTTGTAAATGAACTAAGTGACGTTACTAACTGTGTAACTAAGTATGAGAGAGGTTTGAGATTCTGAGAGTCGTGAATATTAAGATTACTCTCGTCTGGGATGTGTGCATTTATTTATGGGTTGTTTAGTAGTGCTGTGATTAACTCTGATGTGTATAACTTTACATGGTAGAAATATGCGTCAAATATAAGTAGCGGAGTTTGCAGACGACAAGGGTCGTAGTCTGTTTTTAGGCGCTGTGCGGATAGACTGGGATGCATCGAGAGAAACTTTATTACGCAAGTTGGTATTCTGTGCCAGTTTCGAACCGGGAACTCCCTAATACAAGTCAGAAACGTTATTTCTTGAATAATTTTTCTGGTTTGTGGAAAATTGACCAAATACCTTAGTAGGTTGGCACCAGCATTTATGAGGTCTTACCGCTTCCCACCTTCATTTTAGAACACCCTGGAAACTGAAGCAGCAGCTTTCGCCGAAACATTGATAATCCTATCAGAGGTAACCACAAAGCGGCTCGCGCACATCACGTATGCGAGTCGCGCATGCTGCCTGTAAAATGAGTTTTAGAAGATTTTGTAAAGAAGGGAGACTCCTAACTAACTGAAATTATCTACGTGGAGTTGGATGAAAAGGATCAAGAAGTAGCCAGAATGGCAATGTACATATCAACGTAACACGGAGTCAGGTTTGCGTAACCGTTTTTGCCGTGGAAAAGTAGTAAGTATTACTTCGTCTGAGGGTGTGTTTGTAGTCTTAATTGTCCAACATTTAAAACGCATGCGCCTTATTATAATATTATCTGTGACCTCTCTGGCTTTATCTTAATTTTCCACATTATCTCATAAACGGCACTACTTTCGGAAAAAATTCGTGGAACATAAAATGCGTTTTTTTAATTTTCTTCATAACCTTTGTCTGAAACATTTTCTCGTTCTAGGAAGAACTGAACGAGATTTTATAATAAATGTGCAGGGGTCTTCGTGTAAAGTACTCGTTATTCTTATCAGATTTTATGAAAACCGAATATATTCCGAAGCTTTCAGAAAAATACTCAAACATAAAAATTTCATGAAAATACGTCCAGTGGGAGCCGAGTTGTTCCATGCGGACGGACATACATCTCGAATCTAATAGTCCCTTTTCGCAGTTTTGCGAACACACCTGAGAACAGTTAGTATAATTTTCATTCATGGCTGATGACAATGTCTTTGACGGGTTGTTTGGCCGACTGTTGCTCTTTAGGGGGCAATGGTCAGCGCTCTGACTGTAGTTACGGGTTACCTATTGTAGATAGGACCCTGATCGTCATATGAAAGTAAGGTCCTGCAGTGTGTAGACATCTAGCACAACTTTCACGTGTACCAACAAGTCTGATCGCTCTGCACCTCAAGAAAGAGGTGCCAAAGTGGACAACAACACAGGAGCCGCGCTGTGCGTTATAATTTTGTGAGTAGGTCACACAAGCCTCGATGCCAAGCACCTCGTGGGTCGCTTTACGGAGCGGACGGCAATCACATGTAGAAGGATTTTGGATAATATGCAATTTTATTCATTTCGTACTGGTGTAGAATGTAAAATACGGAGATAACGGTCGTGCTGTGTTTTGGTTTTGCTGTAGGTTCTCTGGTGCATTTTAATGAAGCATTTGAGCTAGACACGTGAAACGTGGCGCGGAGGTAAATAATAAAATATATACGTATCTTATATTAAGAACCCTTTGTAAGTCAGCAGTTATGAAAACAGAGAGCATGTGACGCTATCAGGTTACGTCCTTTAAATTTGAAAGATGCTGTACTTATAATTGACACGATCAGGTAAAATTGTCCCTTTCCAAGCCAATAAGGCTTATAGAGGGCGTAGCAATATAGCTCCATTCACTCGTAACCTGGGTGTTAGATGGAGATTACTGGTTAACGTCACGCCCTGGCCACTCTCCTGCCGGGAAAGAGCCTCGATACCGCTTGAATAGGAGAATGTATGGACTCCTGGGCCGGTATGGACGTTTGGGAGAAGAGTAAAACCTCTTACTTGTACCGGGATACGAATCCCTGACCGTCCAGCCCGTAGGCTAGTCGCTATGACGACTACGCTATTCTGGAACCTATAGGTACCAAGTTCTTCAGAAAATTATAATAAAGTGTTGACATTAATGCTAACGGTTATGTAGAACTAGACATCCATGCATTGAAAGTGTGGACTGTATGCGTTCAGGCAGAATTTCTTGTTGCTTTGTAGAAAGTGTTCTTACCATTGGTTCACTCATAATTCTTACACATTAAACAGACATAACAGTTACCGACAGTGCTCCTGCGTAGTGCCATAAAAACAAATAGAACAGCGTGGTATCATTTGTCAGAAATTCATCCTGAAGAATGAGGCTGAAACTCGGGCACCTGAGTTTAGCCGCGCTCGCCCCAGAGACAAAAACTCCGCCGAAATAAACCCTTCCAGATACTAAAAACTCGAAAATATATCCGATATATTACACGTCGTGGCGACGTATCTTGCTTCCATTCCCAGTCTGAAACAGTTGGCATGCATAGTATCCTAGCAGCGGATGTACGATCCCGAGAAGTATGTTACAATGTATATCGGTTTATGGCAGGAATACGGTAAACTCAAGAGACTACCGTCTCATTTTTATTGTTTCTTTAGCATTTTATGGATGCGTCTGTACTCGTCCATTATCGTGGAACTGCACATTAGTCTACAGGCGTCGTATTACGGTACACTATTTGCATCCTAACTGCCAAATGAAAACATTAACCACATCCGTGGAGCTTGAAGTTTTCACTGCGCTGTGTTGAATACTGTCTTCTGGGATGGAAGCCACGTAGTCTGGTATAAATTTATCATGGTTTCGAAGGGATTTACTCTCCATCTTCATGATATCTGGTATATCCAGAATCAAAACCCAAACCTTATCTACTCTGCTAATCTTCTAGGCAAAGAGGTTGATACATTTTACGTTCCGAGAGGCCAAATGTGAAAGCCATATCAACGTGTTGCATAAAGGCTTGACGTTCCCACGAAACAGAGACTTCCATTTGTCCCATGTAGGTCGTTTTAATCCAACTTCCATCCTTCCGTTGTGCACTTACACAGATTATTGCGTCGGGAAGATAAGCTGTTTTACAACGGACTGACTCGCACAGGGTGGATTGTGCTACGTTATAGGTTGTAGGCAAGTGACCAACATATTGATGAAGCTTGACAGTTTTTAGTCCAGCGGTTTCTTATCTTTCTCTGTTATTTTCCGTACGTAAAAGAGAATTACTGAGCAAGCTGGTAAAAGCGGCAGTGCCTCTGGCTTTTATTCTGGAGGTCCCGTTTTAGGATCTCGGCTGCTAAACCATCTTGAGGATTTTATTGATTTTGTCTGAATCTCTCCAGACTAATAACGGGATGGTAACTTAAATAGGCCGCGACAATATCCTTTCACACATGTTCAATTTAGGAACCAATGGTCTGCGAACCGCTGCCGATCTACTCGTATTTAATTTTATTTCCGATTTATTTAACAACGTTTTTATTAGTTTATATAGCGTCGAATAATGGAATGGTTAGTGGATAATTAATTTCAATTTTTGTGGTCCAGTTTGAAATACTGCTCTGTCATTTGTCAGGATAGACTGAGGAAAACAACGAAAAAATCTCAGTCAGGGCAGCCAATCTCTGAAGACAAGACTTTCCTACCACGAAGCAGGAATGTTACTAGCCCGTGAAGTTTAGTTCTGGTGTGTTTAGTCTTATAAAGCATAACTTACAACAGAAAATTTGGCAAGAGTTTACACATAATGATTATTATTTATTTAGCCTAAACTGTGTAACATGTGAGACGGGGGGTTCTACAGCAATATTGGTGATTATTCCAGTCTTCCGAGAAACCATGGCTTCTTTTTGTGTAGGTCATTATGTGAAGTTTACAATCATGGTAGAACATATGACCAACAAAAAAGTTAGCATGTCTACCAAAGTATATGGTGTAACACCCCAGAAGACTGTATTAATTGCAGAAGTAAAGTGCCTTTCACGTATTCAGTATCAAGACGGACAGTTACATCTCGGCCGCGACAGAAGCCATGACACCAGTGACTCCTTAAGTCTTCATCCAAAGGTCACAATTCCTGTCCTCTTACCCGTGCTCACAGAAAGGGATAAAAGATGTCTCTCTCGATTGTTTCTGCTAGTCCTTTCTTTTCCAAAGTTTTGCTTTTGGTTCTTTCTTGCCCCTTCGTAGCCTCACTTTGTTCGCTTGATTTTCTTCCAGTGACTTCTTCTTTGTCAGTTTACACTAGAGGGCTAACGATGGTGGGATATAGGTTGACTTGTAAGCCTTCATGTGCAGAACTGTTTTTTCCAGTGTTTTACGAACAATGTGCAGCTTTCTCGGGTGATGGATTAGGCTTCTAACCCACTCCGCTTCCGCATTTCGTTTAACATATTCATATGCAAGAATGCATAACGCCTCGAGACTGAGACCCACAACGACTATTCGGGCAAAATAGCTAGCTAGCCTCTTCCTTCCCTCGAATTCTTCCGAGCCGCCCTGGAAATGTACCTGCTTTTAGACGCTTTCGGAGCGTGTCTTCATTTATAGCAGCCGCTCTTAACCTGGGATCCGCGGACTTTTGGGGGTCGGTGGATAGACTTGAAGGGGGTCCGTGAACTTGGATGAAAAAAAAAAAATTACGACTTCATTTTTACTAGCTTCTAAATGAAATTTAACTTTTCGTTCATGATGAATGTAGGCAAGAAAGCAATTTATGGCCTCCAGACTCCAAAAATGTTTGTTAACTTCAATAAATCTCACTTTCTAGAATTAGTATAGCCTACGAAAGAGAAATCGAAATACATTTGCCTTTGCACTGAAATGCCTTTTTAAAAAAACGAAATTTAATTTCAACTTGCCTCTCTTTTAAATTTTTTTATTTTCTTGTTATTGCTTTAATACTGATCCATTGGCCGCGCGGTCTAAGGCGTGGGTCTGCGGCCGATCGCTTGCTGGGATTGCGGGTTCGAATCTCGCCGGGGGCTTGGATGTCTGTCTCCTGTGAGTGTTGTGTGTTGTCAAGTAGAGGTCTCTGCGACGGGCTGGCCACTCGTCCAGGGAGTCCTACCAAGCGTGGTGTGTCTGAGTGTGATCGTGAAACCTCGACAATGAGGAGGCCCTGTCCCACTAAGGGCTGTTGCCCCATGGAAAATTGATTTAGTTGATTAATAAAAAAGTGCATATATTACCATATTACAAATTTGTTGTTTTTTAGTATTTTGAAAACTGTATTTGAACATCAGTGGTTTCCCTTGTATTAAAATCTATAATACAGACTTCAATATATAAATGTAGATTCTATATATATATGTATATTACTTTACGCATTTAAATACATTTTTCTGAGGAGTCCGTACGTTTCACCAGAATTTCAAAGGGGTCGATGGCACAAAAATGATTAAAAACCGTGATTTAAAGCAAACGTCTGGTCATTTTATCTTTTACTCCTTCTACCTGTGCACTTATGCATTCAGCCAAATGTGACTACTACTTGTAAAGTTTTTCTCTTCAACCTTCACGGTATTTTATTGTTTTTATAATTCCAATAGTACCAAATAGGGCACAGTGTTTGAGTTGTTATTAATTTTAGGATCTATAAACCTCAGGAATTAACACTTAAAACTACATACGCCAGAATAAGGTTAAGAATAAGAACGCTTACTCTAGGCCATTATTCTCAGGTTTTATAATTGGCAGGAGTGATTTCTCTTTTCAAGGTGTTCAAGTCTGTAAAATTAATGAAACCCACGACGGAACCCATGTATTACAGTAAAAGACGGGAGAAACCCCTGAGCCATTTTCACTGTAAATGTTTAAACCTTCAATGTGACGAAACAAAGGATCGGCTAGCCTACCGTAGCAACACTTTTCTTGCCATGAAAGTATCGGAGAAGGCGGGGAATCCCGTGTGCGGTACCTTACTCAGAATGACAGCACTAAAGAGATGTTAATGTCTGAACCTGGTGACAGTCATTAGGTGCACGTCTTGGTGCACAAAATCAATTGACTTTTTGTAAAGCCTCCACACCTCTAAATATATTCCCGTGATAGCTGAAGCCTCTGTTTCGAAATATGTCCTACTAAATCCATTTTGTATATCCCTGAAAATTCTGGTTAGTTGATGGTATGTAATTCTTGCTACTTTCAACTGAGACGTTGTGATAGTATATGTCTGCATTATTGAGTGGAAACGCGCTGGATTTTTCGTGTTTGTGTAAAAAGGAGTCGTGTTTTAAATTAATGAACTGAAAAGCGATAGGAATATCCTTTGTCATCTGGAGAAAACCGAGGGAATGTTTGTGCATTAAACAGTGATAATATCTTATAGGAATCGAACCAGCACTTCCATTAGTGGTAATCACAACTGGAAATTTTTTTTCGTTCATGATGTGGTGACTATATTATTTCAATATTTTATCAAGGTTAAACAAGACAGTTTTACCTGTTAACTGGAATATTTAATTAGCATAATAAATGTTTGTCGTCATTAATCATAGTAACAATAAAACACATGAGTCAGGCTTACCCCCTGTGTTTCCCGCAATGGGCCTGTTGACAGCTCTAAGATCCAAATCTGATACCCTGTCCGAGGCAAAAAATTAAAACCCCTGCAACAGTAATTGGCTGTGCAACTAATGGAAGGTCAGGGCAATAGCCCACATAAAACCAGCAACACCCTGCCTACATTGCAGTCGGTGTCCTTAGCTGACCGATATCTGGGTACAGCCATTGGCGTGCTCATCTTGACCGCACAGTGACGTGCGACGCTGTATTTGTCTTTTTCTCACTTCCACGAATGCTATCTGAAGAGAGGAGGGCTGAAACGAGTGGGAGAGTGACAGATGTGTTTCAGATGCTTGCACGACACTCATAACGACGAGAAGACCATTGCCTTCCATTAACGCTAATCTAGTCCCGTCACTCACTGCTTCAACAGAGCACAAAATTGCCAATGTGTTATTTTGAAATTTTAGCCCATTACAGTGTGTGTCAGACCTTCCAGAAATCTGCACGAATCAAAGTCAGTAAAGTATATTGTCGTTTCCTCAAAACAGCGCTCTGGGAATTGTCATTTCAAAATGCAATTTCTGTCACTTCCTACACTTTATTACTTTGCTTAACCCGCTGTTTTTTCCCTTTCGAGTAGAATTCAATGGGAATAGATAATATAAGAACCAGGTTATGTGCAGAATGCAGGGATGTACAGATTCCTGTGGTGTAGCGAAAGAAGAAGTCAGCGTACAGATGGACTATTACAGTATGAACAGGTTAGCTTGTTTTTAACGAGGGTGTTTATTGAGAAATTGATAGTCCGCCAGTTGGTCTGGAAATTCCTCGCTTTTTGCCGAATACATAACACATGCTGTATTTACAGTGCGTTGCCACTGTAACATGTCCTGAGCCAGGTGGATGCAGTTTAACCTCACATCCTATTGCTCAGACAGTAATTTCGATATTAATCCTCCCATGTACTTTACGTCTCCCAAGCTTTCTATTGCCTAAAACAGTCTTACAACAAAAATGTTATACTTCTTGCATTTCTTGTGCGCTTTACTTGACATAATAATTCAGTTCCTGGATTTAACTTTCATGAGACATCGGCTGTTTTTATTCTTACACATTTACATAAGCAAACACGTTTCGACGTCGCGTGCCATAATGAGTTTTTCTTTTGCATTCGAGGTCAAGCAAATCCCCACTTCATAAACTCTCGTCAAATGCGTCATAACTAAGTTGTTGAAATCCCAAATTGTTTTCAAATTATAAAAATGCTTATAAATTGTGGAAGCCTATATTAATTCAACATCAAAATGGGAAGTTTTTATTAACTCACACTTTGACTTTAAAATTGTGCAAAATTCAAATATTTCAATAAAATGAAGAAATCAGGTAACTTAAAAAATTCAATGATTACAGGGAAGTTTGTTTTAGAATAAAACAGGAAACAAAACCTACATCTCCCACCCAACAAAAATACGAAAGAAAAAAGCACTTTCGTGTAGGCTATGGAAATAATTACAAAATTTCAAATAATAAGGTCTACTGTGTTGCAGCCTTGGATACAATCTACTTGCAATTTATGAATTTAGTTTGTCATATTGGGAAAATGTTTTTTTAGTTCAATTTTCTATTTTATAGTATATCGCTCTGCCTGTCTGACTTTCTGCTTTCTGCCTCTCTAAATATCTGCCTCTTTTCTTATCTGTCTGTCTGTCTGTGTGTGTGTGTCTGTCTGTCTTCTGTCTGTCTGTAGTGCCATACTTGTCTTGAATGTGCCTCTATCATGACCTAGCTCATTACAATATAAACATTTGTCTCTCAGCCCCTTCCTCAGCTACACTTTTCCTTTAAGAGTCTGGTTTCAGATCCATACACCTACAGCCCTGTTAAATTCCCTTATCACCCTCTCCCAACATTTTAGCACTTTTCTCCGAAAAATTTTCATGTAGCCTGTATCCTTTATTCTTTACGGCGGTCGCCTGCAGAGCATAGTCTGGGCGCTTCTATTTATCTGGCATTCATTAATCAATCCGCATAATGACAAATACCTACTTGTCGACAGTTAATCCTTCTTGCCACTGCTGGAGACGCTGTCAGAACAAAAGGTTCAGCGAAATGATTTATTCTGTTCGCCTTAAGCTGTAGATGTCAGTAGACTTAAGATTTCCTTACAAAGTGTAAAAATATTAGCATAACTTGCAGACAATAGAATGCAACTTCCTTTTAACACATTCAGTAGCTACCAGAGAAAATCCATATAGCAGAATCCCTGCAAGTTAATTATATCTAAGACGCAAAATACAAAACAGTACTTGTCATAAATAAACATACAAGACAAAGGAAATCGAATTTCACTGCCTGTTGATCTTTTTCGCTACGCTAAGAAAGTAAGTTAAACGAAATTTCTCCACCAAACAGTCGTAAGTGATTTGAAGGAATGCAGTGAAAATTTCTGTATTTTACAAATAATAATAATAATAATAATAATAATAATAATAATAATAATAATAGGAATAATAATAAATTTCCGTTGACAGAACACTAATATCAAATCCTACTTTTTTTTTCAGCTCAAGCTATTCCGAATAACTAACAACTAACAAACAAACCCACACAGTCGTTAACAACGTTACATAGAAGGACCTTCTGGAACGATAATAATGACTTTGATAGTCAAGATATTATGTCATGTATGTTGAACTTAAAATGTGATTGTCATATTTAAAAGGATTCGCGATTGATCCTTATTTTGCTCCATCTGCATCTAATCCAAACAACTCACATCCTGTTCTCATCAATTAAGGCACAATGTCTCCTTAGTATAGTTTATTTTTATATGCCCCGTCCCCTGTTCTGTGTTCACTCATACAAATTTATAAAATATCGTCTTCTCTATAACAGTGAGCGTTTTTACAGCGGTGTTGGTGAAGGCTCGAGTCTTCTTGAATTTTACGCTTTTCTGAGTGCTTCGAATTTATCCACCTTTTCCGAAGGATCGTAATGTCTTAGCCTCAACATCCAGGAGTCCAATGCTTGTGCTCTTTGTGGGCATTATACGAAACACGTAAGTGTATTCAGTGCTCAAACTGCAGCTTTTGTATAGTAAATCTGGTAGTACGTATATTAACCACTATAATTTGAAGGCGTAATCACGATCATGACATTAAGAACTATATCCTGTTTTTTGACACGGGTTTTGACATTTGTTTCGAAGGGTTGAGGCAGAATGTTCTCACATTTACAGCAGTGTGTCAGTGTTTTCATAAAACCCAGTCCTAAGCAGAACGGACTAACGTGATACGACGTTCTGTGCTGTTCCTACATTTCACCAGTCTACAGTCATTTTCTACTGCATTGTTTTCTGAATGTATATTTGTTGATCGCTGAAATAATACATCGTTCTGAGGTGAAGCAAACTGCGTTACATAATTCAACTCTGCAGCCTTCGACCGTCCTCATATACTGTAGTCATTTATATTGTCTGCAGGGGGTTTCTTCTTCTTTTAACGTGCTGAAGCCTTGCAGGAGAACGAAAACAATAATGAAGCAACGAAAAGCGTGTGATGTAAAAGAAAACTTTCAGGCAAAGGGTTTTGGATGGGGGATGAAGGTTTCTTTCATTTCCTCGACTCCACAGGGAGTTTTTCCTCCTCTTTCACCCCGCGATCCACTATCGCCTTCATCTTTCCTTGAAACAACTTGATTAAAGCACCAGGCTCCATTCGCTATCTGATGACTTTATTTTTATTCGACTGTATCTCGTCTGTCACATTAGCAATGAATGACATACATTTTACTTTCAGTAAATTCTTTCTCATCGTCTCTGCGACTTGCTAATTTGCGTCACCATCTTACTTTATAAAATACATTTCACCTTATTATCATTGTTTCGCAAACAATTATTTGGATTTAATAATGTAATAATAATTTTAAATTATTGCGTATGGTGATGATGATGATGATGGTGATGCTGGTGGTGGCGGTGGTTTACATAAAAAGTAAATTGAATTTCACGTTATTGTCGCTGAGTTGGGGGAAAGCCGTTCATGCAGTCATTAGAAATACTCAGTCGTATGGCAGGACATTCCTTTGTTCTAGAAATCGCTCCTACGCTATCGCCAAATGTCATCCACTTAAAAACGCAAGAAGAATGAAGATCGATAGAAGTGACGCCCTGCAGTAGCTCCAGCTGTCACAAAGAGATGACATGGATTACCGCAGTGGCGGACCCCGTTTCACTTGCACAAATGCCATTATTTGAATACTTGCCTTCATAAAAAGAGTGAGAAATGTAGATTTTTGAGATCTGATTGATTTTCACAAAAGTTTAGGAAAAGGGCTTGCAGTTAGACGTCACCCTCACGCCGTTACTCTTAATTTCCTAAAATAATTAATAGCATGTCGGATGCACGATTTTGTGAGACAAAAGCGACATTCACCGTCCATTTAAGGGGTATTTTTATAGAATATTATATTTCACGAAGGCGGCCGAGCAAATATTTAGCTGCCGGGTTAATCGCCGTAACTAACGAAATACTGAAGCCAAACAAGGCAAATTGGGTATAGAAATACATGCGTACCACATGTGACATACAGTGTGTAAGTCATAGTTACAAACATAGTGATAGTACAATATTTTGAGGTTAATCCACCAAAATTAGTGTGTACAGAGTCTGCATTTAAGCAACAGGAAACAAATAATAGTAGAACAGACACGTAGGTCTATGAATACATGCAGTATGAAAGTGGGATGTGAGTTCTGCTCGGAAAGTCTTACCGTTTGTTTTTTTCAGTAAGTAGGCCTAAACTGACAGGAAGCAAAGTTTGGTTAATTTTGTAAAGGTAGTTACATATTTATGTCTCAGAATGCAGTCATACACAGCACCGCAGTGCAACTCAGTTAGGCTACTAGTTTCAGCTTAATATTGTTAAGGTAGGTTCAGATTCTCCAGTTAAAGCCCTACCGGATCTTACTTAGTTACTTTTTTAACACGTTGAGGGTACGTACGACAGAGTTTAACGTTTATACATTATCTTAAATATAAGATCTTTAAACCTGTCTAGTCTTTAAGTACTTGTAGAGCCATTAACCTAATTTTCACAGATTTATAATTTTTTCGGGAGTTCGTGTTGTAGTAGAGGGTGATATAAAGGAGGGCGACATAATTTGGTGGGGATTGCATAACGAGGCACTTCGTGATCTACACGTCTTCACAGATGGTATTACAATAAGCGAATCATGGGTGATAAGACTGGCTGGGCATGTGGCACATATGGAAGAGAAGAGAAGCGCATGTGGGAATTTGAAGTGAAAATCTGAAAGAGAGAGACCACTCGAGAGAGATAAGTGTATATGAGAAGATAATATTAATATGTGTTTTAAAGAAAAAATGGAGGGTGCGTGCTGGATTTATTTGGCTTAGGATAGGGACAAATGGCGGGCAGTTTTAAAATCGGTAATAAACCTTAAAGTGTTACGGTAACATGTGCGGGATTTCTTTACTAGTCTGTGGAATTCTTTGCTTTCTAAGAAGGGTTCTGCTCTGCTGAATTAATTAGTTAGGTATGAAGAATATTTTAGGTAAAATTGTTACGAAACAAAGTTACTCACCTGCAAGGTTTAGATTACTACTAATTCGAAATTTTGTAAAAATAGCCTGAGTAATTTCAAAGGCAAAAATTTGGACACACGGACGGGGACGCTTTCATGTGACGATTTTACTTAATTCGCGCGGGGCAAGGAGCGCATGTAAACAGACATTACGTAGGAAGGAACTGATGGGGCAGGTGTCCGTCATAGACGGATTTTGCGATCGCACGTTACGGTGGACTGCGATACATAAAAGTATTGAAAGATCCCACAAATAAAAGCAGGCTGGGTTGCAGGTATTGAAGGCGTCGTGACTTGGGATAGTTTCAGCAAGTGAACATTCAAAATTCGAAGAACAAACCAACAAACATAATGACTGAGTTTTGTTGGTGAAGACAATAGTCATCCGCGCACAGCTCTTGTGGGTCGATATGAACTGCACAATGGAGGCACAAGTTTCTGATAAAACAGGAGACAATGGACTTCCTGCAATGAAAGCAATGATGGCTGCCAGAAAATAAACAATTCGTTTTGTGTTTTGCTCTAAGACTGACATAAAGGTGGTTGTTTTGCTACTCTAGAAAGAACTGGATGCTTTCTTATATATGAAGTCAAGCAAAATATTGTGTTTATATGTACGATTTATTTCTGCTACTGGTTACCGATTTATACTTCACATAAAATATGTGGGAATAATCGAACCAAAAAGGATGAGAATGGCGGGATATGTGGCACGCATATGGAAGAAGAAATGTGCGTAGGAATTTGAGAGAAAACCGGGTGGAAAGAGGCCCCTTGAAAGGCATAGGCGTAGACGTAAGGGTAATATTACAACGGATTTTAAGTAAGTATGATGGGAACCTGTACACTCCATTCATCGGGCTGAGAGTGTGGACAAGTGGCGAGCTCTGGTGAACACGGCAATAAACCTCTGGGTTCCATGGAATTTGGGGAATTCCTGTAGTAGGTGAGGAAATTTTAACTTAACCGGCAGGACTGTGCTACATTAAGTGAATAAGTAAGCAAGCAGGCAAGCAAGAAAGCAAATGGTACCACTAGTTGGCTGTTGTTTGGTTAGTTAATTGTTACTTTGTTAGTTGTTTGCTTGGTTAGATAGTAAGGCTTGTTAACAAACGTCACAGAGTATATTTTATTACTCGTTCTTCGTATTTCAAACGCGCACTCCATAAAATGCAGCTGAATCTACCACATCAAACCGCTGTACGTAGTACTGTGTTGTAACTGTATATGACTGAATAACGTGCTGCAAGATAATATCGCATGACTATGTCTTGTGTTCTGGTGCCAGGGTCTCCGGGGTATTTCACAGACTTGTTGCTTTATTAAAACTGGAGCTCATCTTACTAAAAAATCCAATGTAAAACAACTGCATTATTACGTATCAAAAAAAATGTTCAATTTGAGGAGTACTGAAATGTTGCAGTAAACACAGTAGGAGCCCAGACGTACTCGTGATTGTGTTGTTAACGCAACTGCTGAAGTAAATACGTACTTAAAAATTGTTGAAATTCAGGAATCAAAAGTAGTTCAAACGACTAACAGTCAGCTGTTCGGGATTGCTCACGAAGTCGACATCTCATCAGCGTCGCGGCGGGAGCCTGAAATCACGGATGATCACAAAGTCGTTTAAGAAAACGAAGAATTATTAAAGGTATGATGGAGAAGAATGACATGAATGAAGATAAAAGACGAGACAAAGGTACGGTTAAAAGAGACAAGTAATGTACGTTTAACGTAACACTGATTCGAGTTCGTGTGACCGTTGTTGCCGTGGAAATGCAATAAGTATTACATAGTATTACGCGTGTGCCTGTAGCCTTAGTTATCCAGCACGCAAAGCGCATGCGCCGTGTTATATTGTCATCTATGGTTTTACTGTCTGGCTGTACCACTTTTTTCCACATTATCTTAAAGCGGCACGATTTTCGGCAAAAAGTTGTTGAACATAAAACGTGTGTTTTGATTTTCTCTACAAATTTTGCCTGAAACATTTCTTATTGTGAAAGAAACTGAAAGAGATACTGTCATAAATGTACGTAGGTGTTAATGTAAAGTACCCGTTCCTCTTGTCAGATTTTAATGCAACTTGAGTTTTCTCGACAGATTTTTTAAAATTCTATGAGAATCCCTCCAGTGGGAGTTGAGTTGTTCCATGCGGACGAAGAGACAGACAGACGTGACGAATCTCATAGTCGCTTTTCGCAGTTTTGCGAAAAAGCCTAAAAATAATGTGCTCTTGTCTGTTAGTTTCAGCCCAATGTACACATATCAGAATGGGAGTTATTAAAGAAGCAAAGCCGAATGTTCAAAAGGATGCATGCTTTGGGTATGGAAGGTGGAGAGTGTCATAAATTGTGTATGGAATTGAGACTGGCACTCATGTGACGTAGTATAGCAGGGTCTTTTCTGACAAGCTGTTAGTTTCTGAACTAGACAGGACGTGGTATTTTATTGAAAGACGACGTCTGTACCTGATACTCCAGAGCGTAAAATGTTTGAATTATAGTGAATTCCAAACCATGTGGAAGGACGCAATCGTGCCATGTTTTAAGGTATCATTCCTGCATTTTCTGACGGAACTGAGGAAAACCACGATAATTCTCTCAGTGTATTCTACAGCCGGCCAAGATCTTAACTCAGCTTCTCCAGAATACACTTCAGGATTTTCGGTCATGTGACATCTTCTGGTCTTGTAGATAAATACCGAAATTTCGGAGGAACCTGTCGCCACCATCTTCAAAGTTCTCCGAAAATGGCACAAACTTTTTGTAAGTTTCTGCGAAACGCTTTTATTTAAAGACAGATCATAAGACATCTCATCCAAGAAGACAGTAGCCTAATCTAAGTTATATTTTCTTCAAAACTTATGTAGCGATTTATAGTCTGGTCATGAATTAAACATAAATATGTCCGCTTGAGTCGTTTCTAGTCTGACGTAGCTCCTATCGACACTGTGTTAATGCGCCCTCCCTTCCCTGTCCTTCATCTCCTTTGTACCGCTTCGAACGAAGATTTTATTGGATTACATCCCAAGCCTTTGCTCATACAAAATCAATTAATTATGCTTTTTACCCAAATTTACTTGCAAATGGATCAGACAGTCTAAATTAACTTCATAATCATAAAAAGAATCGGCAGGAATTTAATTCAGATTTCAAAATGATGTAAATGTCGTCAGCAAATTACATAAATCTCTGCCTCCAGTGTGAGGATCAGTTGGAACGTAAAGTGAAAACCCCTGTGAAGGCCATAACGTTATAGGAGGAGTGGAGGTACAGAGCCCCTCGTTCCTAACATGGGCACTAGATGGAAGTGAATTGTCAGCTTCATACCCCCGGCCCCTTTACCCCTTGGAAATATTCGTCGATGCACATTAAATGGGAGTCTGTGTGGACCCCGAGCCGGTCTGAAAGCTGTAGAGTGGAGAAAGGCCTTGGCCTACACAAGGAATTGCCCACCGATTCAGCATTAGCGAACCCACAGCCTATGCACTATACCGACTAGGCTATCCAGGGTTCTCTTAGTTGGTTCGTAGAGCATGTAATGCTGCTGTATCAGCTGCAGATACTTGTGGTGTGTCCAGTGACTCTATCAGTTATTCGTGCTGTTTGGAGTCCAGTGACCGGATGCCAACTGTATCGGGCAGAGTCCTTTTGAGAAGCTGAAATTCCTCACCTAGTGAAGAAATTCCCTGCGTTTTATGGAATCCAAATTTTCATTGTCGCTTTTACAAGAGCCCGCGACTTATTCCTAACCTGAGCCAGATCAATCTAGTCTGCACCCTCCCAACCGATTTATTTAAGATCAGTGTCCTGTTATTAATAATGTATAATATTATCCTATATTATATATTATCCTACGTCCTACACCTAGGACTGCCAGGTGGTCTCTTCCCTCAGGAGTCGTTGTCAAATCCCTGTACGCACATGTCTTCTCCCCAAACGTGCCACATGACCCGCCATCTCATTCTACTTCATTCAATATCCCGAGTAATATTTGGAGAGGAGTACATATGAAATTCTTCACTGTGCATTTTCCTCTAGGCCGCTCTATTTTGTCGGTATTTTCCCGGCAGGACCGAGTAATACAACTAACACCAGCAGTGGGGGTGGTGCACCGGTCTAGATTCGAACAAATACAAGTCGGAAGTTTCATATTCGGAGGTAAATGCTGCACTGAGTCTGAGTCTGAGTCTGATTTGTTTGCGTAAAGACAATTTAAATAATCAGATTATTTTGATATTAACGCAACAAATACAAGTATGTTCTTGATCAGATTTAAATAACAGTACATATAATCTTTTCTCTCAGTTGCGTAACGTTTAGAAGTAGGCGTTTTTTAATTATATCAACAAACAAGGTCGTAAATCAGCCCGCAGTAAATGGCTTGTGTAGCGCTTCATTCTGTGACGGGAGTAACTGGGTGCAAACAGCAGACAGCAGTGCTGTTTGTTACAGTGAGGCCATATCCTGCTGTCACCCTTAAAGCCAGCAATCTCCGTGGCCGCTTCCTTGAGAACCCCATCTCTCATTTAGGTAACGTGCAAGGAGTGGATCTTCTACGTCCTTGGTGATGGAGTTTGCAACGACGTCTGAAACGTCGGTACATTTTTATCAAGCTATACAGATTATTTCGGGAGACAGCAGTAACAATTCCAACTTCCCTTCACACAGTCGTCCCTCTAAGCCTTCAGATTTTTCAGTTAATATGTGATAGTTCTATTCCAGGTTTCAATGTTTTGAATTATATTGGTAGGTTCATGCAGTATCACATTATACATTTTATTTTGTTATTTTTATATGCTTAAGAAGTGACAGCCTATTTTGAATTAATGAAGCTCTCGTTTAATAACCACAGTATGTAAGTTCATGTTTATCAGTTTTCATATCATTAGACGTGCATAATGGCTGGCTTGTCATGTGTCACTGAACGCTGGCTGTATCGATGTAGCGATGCCTTCTCTTTGAAGTGAATTGTGTTTCATACAATGGTTTTATGTCAAGGTGTACGGTACATTAGCCTGCAGAGATGACACAACGTACAGACACTTTGAAGTGCAAATTCTCATTTACCTGCGTATTACACATGTAACACGCATAACGAAGAGCACAGTGAAACCCATTTCAGCGTCACTCTTGCTTGCATTAAACTGACGTTAAAAGATGTCGAAACAACCGAATTCAGTAAAAAATAAAATTAATAACTCTTATTCCTGCTGCCCTTTTACTTGAATGCTTGACTCATTTTTATTGCAAGAGTCTGCTGAATTTATGACTTAATAAACGAGATGCTAGAGGTCAGTTGTGAACGAAGAATTGGGAGAAATGTGGGTGCCAGGGAACATTTTGCCGGAATTATGCTGCAGAAACTGCGGAAAACCATTAATGCCTTAATAAAGAAAGTAATCCCCGCCTTTGAAATAAACCATTTTCTGAACATGTCACACTGCCAAAGAGAGGTAATCTTTAATTCTAAACATACTGAGAAGTAGAGAATAGGGAACCTGCAGCATAAATAAGACCATTCTGATAACCGTGTTTTAGTAGTATGTATGTCATACACACGCTGCTTAATGTAGCTAGCTAGTCGATATTGTTACAGAGAGTTCAAAAAATTCCGTGTTGTTACGAGATCCAAGTCTGAATTTAGTAGCGCGGTAGCCCTACGCTACACCTTATCGACAACCGTGTCACTCACATTTCACATAACGCCGTTCTTGGGGAAATAGTTTAATATTGTCGCAACTTATACGGAGTTGTATCAGCTTCTAGTTTGTGCTGATGATGTTAATATATTAGGCGGAAACGTACGCAGTATAAAGAAAAACATGGAAGCTTTAGACGTCGTTAGTAAGGACAATGATCTAGAAGTAAATGTTGAGAAAACTAAGTACATGGTAATGTTTCGAGATCAGAATGCAGGACAGATTCGCAACATAAACAGAGTATGTAAGTCCTTAGAAAGGGCGGAAGAGTTCAAATATGTGGGAACAATCCTAATGTATCGAAATTCCATTCAGGAAGAAATTAAGAGTAGATGGAAGGTGGGGAATACTTGCTATAATTCGGTGCAGAATCTTTTGTTTTCCAGTTTGCTGTCCGAAAATATAAAGATTAAGATATATAGAACTATAATTTTGCCTGTTGTTTTGTATGGGTGTGAAACTTGGTCTCTCACACTGAGGGAGGAACACAGGCTGAGGGTGTTTAAAACTAGGGTGCTGAGGAGGATATTTGGGCCTAAGAGAGTCGAAGTAACACTGGAGAGGAGAGGACTACATAACGAGGAGCTTTATGCTTTGTACTTCTCACCAAATACTATTTGGACGATGAAATCAAGACGAATGAGATGGGCGGGGCGTGTGGCACGTATGGTGGAAAGGAGAGGTGCATACAGGTGGGGAGACCCGAGGGAAGGAGGCCACTTGGAAGATCCAGGCATAGATGGGAGGATAATATTAAAATGGATCTCCAAGAAGTGCGATGGGAGCGCATTAACTGGATTTATCTTGATCAGGATAGGAACAGGTGGCGGGCGGGTTCTTGTGAATGCGGTAATGAACCTTCGGGTTGCATAAAATGCTGGGAATTTCTTGACTAGCTGAGGACCTGTTAGCTTCTCAAGAAGGACTCTGCTCCATGCAGTTAGTTATATAGAGTGGTAGAACGTTAAGCTTCTACGATGTTATAGGCTGTGTGCTGAAATGTCAAATTAGGACGATAGACAAACATTATATTCATATTTGGCTGTTTGCTATGTGACCGTATCTTAACAATAACGTTTTCATGTTTTAAGAATCTAAATTACGGCCATTGTGTGCAAATTTGAAGTTATGTGTGGAAAAATTAAGACTCCGTTGTAGTTGATTTATGCACAAGAGTAAACACTAAATTGTATAATATTTTATTCGTAACTGTTTCCGTCGTCTATAGATAGATGAAATGATTTCAAACAAAAGAGCCATAAGTTACACAGTTCTCAGTTGTGGACGTCGTTTCAAACGAGCAGAGGCCGGGAAGGTCATAGCAACATAACCTGAGTCATTACGAAAAGCGCTGCCATTTGTTAAGCGGAATATATCCTGCGAATTTCTGTAGTTGAGAAGATAAGTAGATTAATCTAAGAAAATAATGGCTGCGTCATCTCTTGCATATGAATATGTCTTAATATTATATCTGGATGTGAGCGCATGTAGCCAATTAGAACATGAAGCTCAGGAATAAGTGTAATCTGATACAAGCAAAGATACGCTAGACACGTTTCAATTAAAAGCGAATCAACGCGTGGATGCCGGATATAATATGTGACACGCATTCAAGTGGAATTCAAAGCCATGCGAGATTTTAATGGGGTTTTGTAACTACCGTAATCTGTTTGGTACCCGTTGATTCGCAATAGCAAAACACATTTACATGTTTCTCAAACCGTGGACCAAGAGACATATCTCACAGTAAAATTATTGGTCTCATCTTCTTAAGAGTGGATATTATTTGAAATTAATTGAATTTTTTAAGAAGAAGTCGCAGAAGTTCTTTATTTACGCCTGATATGACTGAGTAAATGGGTTTATGCAGAACGCTAGAGATTTGTATTTTAGAGGTGTCTGGTTTGAATGTCTGCCACAAAACCGAATATGCCATCAGAGCTTTATCCTGTCTTTCTTCAGTCCTACCCGCCACGCCGTGTAATACTCCAGCATCAAGGCTGTAGAAGTGTAAAGTTTCGCTTGTTGCAATCTGAATAGATATTAAGTTACAAGTATCGGCAATTCACAAGTGCATGCTGGTGTAGAAATATGAACGCAAGATGAAACATCAACTGACATTTTCTGCGGTTAGTAATTTTATTTATTGCGTCCTTGGTAAAAAGCATGTAAAATGAATACAAAATAGGAAGATCGCGATATGTAAGTATGATTTTAAACAGTTTATTCTGTACGGAGTTTTTTTAAAAGAAACTCTGCAGATGTGACTCTTCATACACTTTACTGCACAGTTTCTACTGAGACAATCATCATTTTTTATATTTATGGAAATTTTTAAAAACGTGTCTAACTATGCTTAGAGAGAATTATATATATGTCACTGGGTGGCAATTTGTGGCTTAAATTTTACACTCTTTGAAGAAAATTAACTCAATATGTGATATCACACAAACGTAACACTACAACTAATAACTTTCGTCACGTGGTGTGTTACTCTTGTCTGAATTTGAAGTAATAAGGTCACTGAAATGCAAAATTGTAAAACATTCATCTAATAAACTCCCCTAAACACATCTTGACACTTTTGCTTTATTTATAAAGCTTCTGTTTTTTCCGTACGATCTATACATTATAATAATATTGCCTTATTCATCTCGGGAGCGTAGTGTAAATGAACATTAATTAGCAATAAATTGATCGCAAACTATTTCAGCAGCTTGACCACTCTAAAGCCCTCTGAATGCTTCTAATAGAATAATTAATCACTATTTAAATTATGCATCCCTTGAATTCATGATTATTAGGCATATATAATTCAATCAACAGACCTTTTGAAATCGCCTACGCCACGTTTGTTGTTGGCACCAGAGCAATATAAAATCAAACCTTACATGTACATGGTATACAGGGTGTTACTTAGAGACGTTCTCAAGAGCTAAGATCATATACGTGTGAAGCCATCAGGACTGGAGCTGTTATCTTTGCATTTCCCTTATGAAGCGCTCTCAGAGAGATAGCGCAGCGTCGGATTTATCTACGCTATCAGTTTCTAAGTTTATGTGAATGAACCAGTGTGTATGGAACCTCTGGTGCAGTGGTACTTACACTGGAATACCGAATAACTGGGAAAAGAACTCGTCCCCCTGTCATTTTGTTCGCCACAAGTCCCAGGTGGGTTACCGGGGATCCAATATCGGTCTCCAGGGTGAGAAACTAGTGACCAACCAGCTCATCTCCGGCACGTATCATAGTCTACAGGACAAGTTATAGGCTATCCATATAAATCCATTAGACTTCCAACTGTATGCAGAGTATATCTAAAGGCTGGTCCGCCTGTTAACGTCTGAGCTTATTTTAAGTTTTTTGTATGAGGGACATGTTGACTTGTACACGTACAAATTCGGATTTTAGAGAAAAATTTGAAAACGGCACAGTTTCAAATATGGTGTTAGTCCAATACAAAAATCATGTGGTTATTTGCGACATGGATGCCGTAGCACTGTAGCTGGTTATATGGCGTGTATGTGCGCGTAAATTTACACATGCGTGCCAACAGTGACCTCTTTAAGTAGGCTAGTATTAAAGTAACCTGAAAAAGAAGCAGTACGTAATGAGACCGTCATAATGTGTTTTTGTCATTAAAGATGGCAGTGACTTTCTCTGAGATTCGAACTGGAGACTTCTTGAATGACATACGCTATAGCCGAGATTGTGCTTATATTGCAGTGGTGAATGTTAAGGTAAAACATACAATATTAATGTCGGGTAAAAATATATAATTTTGTAAGTCTATAATCTTTGCTGGGAATGTAAGGTTATTACATAGTAACAGTAGTGTAGTGTGTATGAAGAGCAGCATGGGTAAATACCTACAAATGGGAATGCTTGATGCAAGTGACAGGTATCATGCTGAGAGTGGGTATTCGAAACGTAATACCAATAAAGTTTCAATAATGCCAATTTCGTTCGGATGGATTCCCATTAGCCTTCTTTCGTTTGGTACTTTTTATTCAGCTTAATTTAATGTACGCTGCTCAATAAATTGCATAAATGCGTTTGGAGTTTTATCTTCCGCTTTGTGGAAATTATTCCCTTTATCATTTTAATACAGCCTTCAATTTTTTTCATGAACCTCATAAGCTGTAAATCGAATTTTCCCTATTTGTTTATTACCCATGTAGCTTTTCACAGATCAGTATTTACATTACCATAACCCTGTAAGCTGTAACTCGAGTACGTGTATGAAAGAAATAACACATAAACATTTGATTTGTAATGTTGATAGTTTAATTTTTTGGACTTGTTTTATAAAGAACTTGTGTGATCAGTTCATTCGTCTGTATGCCTGCGTTAGTCTTTATTCTATCAGTGAAGTCTTATTAATTACCGTATTTACCTCCTCATAAGAATCTACGAGTGAAAAGGCGCTCCGTATAATTAGGAATGAATTTGTGCGGATTTAACACCTACCGCTATTAAGGCGCAGAGCGAATCTGGGGGCATTTTTCAGGAAGAATGCCTCTTTTAAGGCGAGAAATAGGTAAATAATTAAAATTTTATTTCCGCGCAAAATTTATTTTAAGAAATAAATGGCTTCACGTACTTCGCTAATTGTTTTCACGTATTTCGCAAATTGTTTATACTTTTCATTCTTGAAAACCGCAAGTAGTTCACTTTAAGGACCAAACATAATTAGAGCAGGATCGCGGCAATGGTATGGAAAGAGCTCAACAGAGATCACCGAAGAACTTGCTGTAGTGGTGACGCTGTAAACCGGGGGTGTCCAACCCGCGGGCCACATAGGCCCCGCCAGTTTGTGTTTTGCGGTCCGCGGCCACATTTGTAAATTATAAAATTATACATATACGCTATAAACATTACACAATAATAGAGGGTTACATATACAACTTACTGTGTTTTTCATACGTGCGGTCCGCGAACCAGCTCACAGTAGCGGTTGTAGCCCTTTGCCAAAAAACAATTTTAGGCTCCCCTTCTCTAAACGTTTATTCGACGGGTGCGAGGGTATAATCTCGGTCTATATACTATTGACCTCATATAAGGTTTGCATTGTGCTTCTCCCCAAATCCAGACGAACAGTGACACTTATCCGTGAAACAGGTCACGGCGCTATTGTTCCAGACACACTCCATTGAATATTATCATCGTATTTCGCTGTTTACTATAAAAAGGGGCTGTCGGACGGCTTAATGTCTAGCGACTGCAGGTAAAGGCAAGACTTAAGCGTGCTGTCTTAGTAATTGAGTCTGCAATAGACGCGACATCGTAGTCGGTGTAGTAACAAAGCTAAGGGTTTTTTGTGAAGAGGAATCTCAGCCCGATTGCCGAGTGGGCGGGCGACCTCTCTATTACGAATCGCCCAGACCTATTCTAGGGCCGATCCAGCGTTCTGTGCACTTGGTACCGGTCTTACTTTGTCGGAGGTAACGCGAGTTAACACTGGCTTTATATGCAGGTCCTTATTTTTACAGTTTCGCCTATTTAGAAGTTTGCTACAGTAAATATTTTCAACAAAACATTATTTTTTGTCAAGCAGAAGAACATCGTCCTTAAGCTCTATGTCATTTGTTGATTTTTTGTTTAGGAAGTACATAAGCTACATGCTATGAACGTTTCCGTTCATTTATACACACTGTGTGCTTGTGAATAGGATGGGACTCATAAACCTGGACTGGCATTATGCTGCTGTGTGTCACTAATGCAGTGAATTAGTGGCGCTGGTTTTGACAGTTGTAGAGCTCCATCGTGACATTAATTCACGTCAATCGGATCTGCAGAAGTGGCGCGCCGACCTAGTGGACGTGTCATGATGTAAAAATGGAAAAAGTGGCAGTAAAGTTTAAGTTCTTGGTTTGAAGAAAAGACCTAGCATCCTTGCATTTGTAATTAGTGTACTGTAATGGAAAATTTCAACATATAAGTAAGAAACAACAGGTAGGTGTTACACGTTTTGCAGTATTTGATCAGAAATGCGTGTATTTGAACGTGTGGAGTATAATAAAACCGTCCGAATATTTATAGTCCAGTCCAGTCGAAGCAGTGACCAGGTTAGAGGTTCAACAACCAAGAAATTGTGGTTTCATTCCCGGTAGACGTAGACGATTCTTTTCGTCTCTCAAGTGTCCAGACCAGTTCTGGAGCCCACGAAGCCTCCTACACAATGGGCATCGGGGAGTCCATCCGCGGGCGTAAAGTAGCCGGGGTGTGAAGCTCACTGCTGACGTCCATCTAGTGTCTAGGCTAAAATGTGTGGAGTTATGCCTCTACGCCTCCCATATCATATGTCCTCCATGGTGTGCACAGGGAAAACTTTAGCTTGTTTGACTTTATCTGTGTATACTCAATATTTCAAGTGACCGTTATGCTTATTTCTGGGATGATTAGATTTGACTGCAGTAGTTCACGTCTTTGTAGCTATATTGAAATTTAAGCATACACATCTTAGTTTCAGGTTAAAATATCACCATTTGTTTGCAACGTTTCCAAATGAAATGCCAGCTCATTAGCTCTTCAAATTACCTTTCCGACGGTGAAAAGTCTCGTCAACCCAGCCTGCGTGGGTGACGTGGACACAACACACCACCACTTTAGCAAAACGCTGCGGCACTGTGACGTCGCTATCACTTCCACTTAAATGGGGCCGTACCGCTCATTAAAGCCAGCGTCACATGACGAGGTTCCAGGAACTGCAAGCTAATGAATAAATGACTGTGTACACTTTCAGACACCTATTTAACAGGAAACAGGAACATAATTTTAAAACCTTAGAACAGATCCTTTTAAACCTGCGAAGGGTGGCTACGTGGGGTATTCAGTGAGCGTACGAGGACAGAAAGAATTAAGCAGAGTGCGTGTGTGATCATACAAAGTGTCTAAGGGTGTAGTTCTTTACTCCATTGGTATTTAGAAAATGCCTTCTGTGTGCATCTGCATTCTTCTTTTGTATTTACGTTTATTTATTCTGGGTATAAATACTTTTTTTTTTGTGATAGAGTGAATTAGTGCGTATAAGTATTCTGTTCCCAGACCATATGGATGACTGCGTGAACTTCACATCAAGCGTCCCGCTGATGATGGCGACTTACGTCACCGAAACATATGTCGGGGAATACTAATTAATGATAATAAAAAGGTGCATGAGTTGGTACATCAGTATTCATATAAATCGATTTATTTCCGTCGACAACTCTACTACTGAACTCTTGGGGTGGACGTGAGAGATAAAACTAGCAAAATAGAGAAACACACAAACGGATTTATCAAAAATCTGATCAAGGGTAGACAGACAGACGCGATGCTTATCCGTTGTATTCAATTAAATACTCAAAAACTCGAAGACAGAATAGAGGAATTTCAGGGAACGTCGATTTTTAAAATTTGGAAAGGTTGTAAAATTCGAGATTTGAGCTTCTTAGAGATGTTTTGCTGAAGATTTAGCTATTGTAATGTCACGCCTTTGCTTACTTTTTACTTCTCATTGTAGGGAAGCCAGAGCTGGAATTGCTGAAAACTAAACATGTCTTTGTTTATGATGATTTCAGGATTTCTCCATTCCATTTTATTTATTAAATTTGTTGAAAAAGTAACAAGCAAAATTGTAACTCTAATTAAGCTTAAAACGTCTCTTGTTATACACAGTTCGATTCTCAGAGAAGGCAGCAATTGTATTTCCCTGAAAAACATTAATAGGCTGGTCTTTGTAGCGGAGCAGCAGTATATATTCTGTGAGTTTGAAACTAACTTGTAAGTACCATTCAGATGAAAACCCTGCTTCAAGATGTCTAAAAACATGTAAAAAGAGTCTTAATGTTGCAACACCGATAAGCCTATAAACGGCGGACCTGATGTCGGCACAAAATTTCGTAACGGCTGATATGCCTGAAGAGCAATTTGCGTAATATAATATGTGTAAATACATACACTAGGGTACGCGGTGATGTAGTTCGTTGAGGAACTGCGCTACAAACTGGAAAGTCGCGGGCTCGATTCATGGTAGGATCTTTGGATGTTTCGTTGACTTATTACTTTCAGCCACACTATGGCCCTGGGGTCGACTCAGCCTCTAATGTAAATGAGTACCAGGGATATCTCCTCGGGGAAAAGGCGGCCGGTGCGTAAGGCTGGCAACCTTACCACTTTCATACGTCGATTATCTAGAAATACTGGGAGCATCAGCTTCCTGGAACCCTAGGGGCCTGTCCAGGCCTGTAATGGGATAGCTTTAATTTTGCTCTCACACACATACAGTGAAAAGAGGGAAGGCAGGCAAGCTAACTGAGTTGGTCACATCTTGCGTAGGAACTACCTTATGAAACATGTTACTGAAAGAAAGATATAAGGAAGAGAGAAGTGACCGAAAGACGAGGAAGAAGACGTAAGCAGCTACTGGATTATGTTAAGGAAACGACAGGATACTGGATATTGAAAGAGGAAGGAATAGATCGCACTCGGTGGAGAAGTCGTTTTGGAACAGACAATGGTCCTGTCGTAAAACTGATTATGGAATGAATGAATGAGTGAATGAATATGTGTACAGGCCAAAATGACAGACTGCGTGAAACCGAGCATATTATGTCAAGAGGTAGCACGTCTGCTTTGTATTCCTGAGATATATTACTCGGTTCAAGTCATAATCGGAAAAGAAAGTGATCCTGAATTTGGGTTTCCTTATGACTTACATTTCTCAGTACTTCCAGATACCAGAATACTAAACTAAATTAGGCTCCCGCTGTTTCCTTCCACGTCCTTTTCAATTAATTATTCACTGTCATCCTGTCTTTCGACGCTACATGGTAGTGGTAAGCAGTGCAACTCTAATGATCACCAGGATAGATTTCGTTATGTGATAGGCTGAGTTGCAGTTAGTGCGTATTTAAATTTGAGGTAAATAACGTGACAGGCGCTACAGTTCGCACGGTAGACGAACCTGGAGGCTAATATCAATTAAATATACGACTATTACGCAGTATACCTCGCTTAATAAAAGAAACACGTCCAAGTATTTTCATCTTGCATAGAATATCGTAACTTCTCCGATCTTTTCAACATTTCTGTATTTGCTTGTTGCATTGAAACAGGAAGTCAAAGAGGTATGTTCAGATGCGCTGAGTCCTGCGTTTGTATCTCATTTACTTCGGCTTACAGCAAGTTACTTTGCAGATGTATGTTGATCGCAAGGTGACCTCGTTATTAACAAGTGAATTTAATGAAGTGTTTGAGTGCCGTCGTATATTATGCTAAGGAAATTCAAAACATAACTGTAATTTTTTTATCCACCTGCCGCAAAAGCAAGATGGAACGGCAGCATTTGTCAGAAATAACCTCGTGAGTCGTCGTTTCGACACACCTTTCGATGTGACTTTGGACTCTTCGCTTCAGTCGGATTCGGGTTCTGAACATGGTTGCACCATGAAAGAGCAAAGGGCTGGGCTTTGTTATTTATGGACAGAAGGTAGGAAAGAGATCTTATTTCACCCACTTTTGTCTGTTCAGTATGGGGATGATGTGTTACCTCAGCGGAGAGTGTGCGAGTGGACTAAAATGTTGAAGACTGGCAAGCACAGTGAGAGCGGTGCAGAGTGCTCAGGATGCCCGACGACATAAACCGGTGATGACGAAGAAGAATGGGCCAGAGCCTTTCTTGTCGTCAGAAGAAGAACGGTAAGGGGCACTGCAACTCGACTGAGTATATTGAGAAACAGCAGGAATAGGTAAAATCCGTTACAGTGTCACTGTTCAGAAAATGTGTATTGTAAATCAGGGGTGTACAAATCGCAGGCGCCAGTTTGCCGTGGGAAGTGATTTTGTACCGCGGCGCCTAATACTTGTTGAGCCTTAGCATGGAAAGTTTCTGACGCCTAGAATTTTGGGGCGGTTCTTAGACTTTTGGAAAATATTTGCACCTCTCTTATAAATAAGTAAATAAATACGTAATTGTAGATGATTTTGCAATTTTTCCTCTCGTAAAAGTTCTACTTGATGGTTCCCTTCTCCCCCTGTAACAATCAGAGGATAGTGACAGCTTCGAGACAAGAACTCTACTAGAAACTGGTAATTCCTTATTCTACAAGTAAAATGATATTTTAATACACCGATTTGTAGTGTTCATTTCAAGTGACACAACAGCAACTGGCCGGCTTCTTGGTCAGTGCCACTACTCGGTTACATACAGCGTCGTTAAATAACCACAAGCACATTTGCGCTAAAATGAGTTTCTATAGTTAACTGTACTAAAGTTGTGTTCTGCTGAACACCATTGCACCCTGAAATCTCAAATACAGGCCAAGGGTCAGTTATGAGGTTATTGACCCTAAGCATAAACTATGTACGTGACACATCATCAAATGCGAAAGCCCATTTCAAATCATTATCTGCCTGTTAATTATCTATGATAACTCTATCTTTGTTCCTAATGGCTTCTCGTACGTGACATGTCGCCTCAATGATAGCACCTGTAAGCCAGAGTTTGGCAACACGCGGGCTTCTGTCCGAAAACATATTCAGATCCTGTAATGGGTTATTTACCTTAACCTATCTCTGAAGTCAGAGATGCGTGGAGGTTTGCCTGCTAACACCCACACACACAAAAAAGGACATGAAATGAGCAGTGAATACGAAAAATGCATGTTTTGCACCAAGCTTGGAATTTAAGGCTGTCTTTATTAAGAGATGCTCAACTTAAACAAAAAACATTCTTCGGCCAATGTTAGGCTTTAGAGTTTTCATTTCAGTGCCGTGTGTCATTGCTTTCTCTTAGTCTGTAAACAAGTACACAAACACCATCGGTTTTGGCATGTAATTTTGCTCAAAAAATTTCGTCCAGGTGATCACTTTTGGAAGTGGGACACGTTTTACATTTCTTGTTTTTGCTTTTCTACAACCTCTGCAAAGGTGTACGCCACGTCTGTTGCCATTACGTGTACGGATATGGCACAGCAATGAATGTTCATGCGACACATGTGTAAGCTTCCTAGATGCCACACTTGCTTACCGTCGCAAATGACAGTTACGTTACGGGCGTTATTAATTTTGCGACCCTAAATTTGTATGGTTTCCATTACTTGCAACGCTAATTCCACGCCATAAATTAACGTGTATTTATTACAATTATATTAACATGTTCAGTAGGAAATGCTGCTTCTGTTACACAAAATAACAATCCCAACAGCTGTGGCCTTTCGTCACGGCGGTCTGGGCTCCAGTCCGGGCCAGTCCATTTGGGAACTGTGGTGCATGCAGTGACACGAAGGCACGTTTATCTTCCACATATTTTTGTTTCCCAGTCAGTATCATTTCACCAGTGCTCCATATCCATCAAAAACAGAGGCGATATAGTGCAATCTTAGCAACTGACGTCTTTATATGAAATAATTCCCTCTGTCTCTCTCAAGATGTGAATATTTTACAAGGTAAATAAGTCCATGTGCTTATCTCTACTAGATGCAATTTGCCATCACAGCACCCTCATGTGTATGGCAATTCGGTAAAGCACCATCAGTGACATTTGCTATGGGATCCCTAGTGAAGAAACAATCTGTTCAGCAAATCGAATGTTTTTATCGCGTTTTGTACGTCAGGGTGTATGCATGATATTAGCAGGGTGCTTAACGGGTGTAGTTTTAAGATTCGATGCACGAGTGGATGGAAGGGATCTGAGGATGTGAAGTTCTTAATTGAAATGTGTACACAGCGTAGTTGCACCGTAGACAGCAAGTTGCTTACGTAAAGTGTAAGGGTACGATGCTTTTAAGCGGCTTGACGATAAAGGCATTCACGTGTCGCACTTAGGAGGGTATGTTTTTGAGCTACCGTACACAGCACTTTGTTTGGAATTATCAACTTTAGGAATCTGTACACTAACAACACAAAACACTCGTTATCTGGCTTCACTGTTTTCCTGTAGTTTGACGTGACGTCTGGTTTATGTATCTGGTGTTATATGGTGCTTTTTTTTTTTGTAAAAGGGAAGCTGCCGATACACACTTCCTGACAGCAGGTAGAGTTCAAAATGCCCCTTGTCTTTGTACTAAAATATAAAGAATATTTTTATATTGTAGCTTCATATCTTGATAGTTGTTGAAAAACAACAGAAAAAGATTTACCTCACCCAAGCAATAGCGTTATAGCGTTCATCTACTGCGTCACTACCAGTAATGGTGCCAGTACGTCGTGCCTTTGTTTACCGTAAAAAAGTTCATCGGGTTAGATGGATTTCCTGAAAGGTGAAGCTTCAACTGTGGGTTAAGTGAATGGATGGGCATGTAGGGAACAAGTCGGCAGGATAAGTGAAAGCGTGTGGATTATGATACCTACTGTTTCGTAATTGCAGTTACAAGACAAAAGTGTGAATAGGTCGATTGTTTTTGGTTGGCGGTTACGAGGAAACCACACGGAGTCACACATTTTCACTTGGAAAAATATGTTAACGGAAAACAAAACATATACTCTGTCGTCTAAATCTGAGGTTCGAAACAGCGCGTCTTTTAACCCTCAGGTTTCATAGTGGTCTTTTCACTTGCACATTCAGTTACTCGATTTCCAATGAATATATATTGTTATCTGTGGTATGAACTGCTGCCTAAATCAGTCATTTTTAAATTTCGACGTGTGAAAGACTCGCACCGCCATCGAAGTAAGCACTTCGTGAAACACCACCGACCCGTAATAAAACCGATATAACATTTCCAACAAATCTTTTAATAAGAACCAAACTCCTCTTCCGTGACAATCACCCTTGCAAGCCATCGTGAAACATCTCCGTGCATTTCAAAAGCGAGTCCATCCTTCTTGGACTGCTTGACCTTGAAGGTTGACATATTACCATAGGTTCGAAAGGTCGGTAACTGTTTAAAAGTAGACACGGTTTAACAGTCCAGAAGACGTGAAATTACAACAGTGCCGCTGTGAGAACATTAAATCACATGGTTCTAGAGTTGTTACATACGGGCGGACGGACAGACAGGTAGACACAGCATAGATAGCGAGGGTGATTTTGGAAACTCTTCTTTGCGAATGGGACAAAAGAAAACTTAAGTTCTCCTAGGAAAAGCAGTAAGGACCCTTATATTATTGAATTAAAACATCTTGAAGATCATTAATTATAGGCCTACATTTCCCTTGCTTTTATTCCCGAGAACATAGGGCTTATACAGCGCCTCCCTCCTAAACGCATGTTGCCAGAAATGTCAGCCCCTTCTAGCCTGAAATTCGGAACACATTTTGTACCGGCGGTAGGTCGACTTGTGACATTCCAGCCTGCATGAATACCGGTGAATACCGCCTAAAACATGTAGGTGCGTGCGTGCGTGCGTGCGCGCGCGCCTGCATAAATTGTAGGCTATTGTGAAGTCTAATAGTCGATTTACGGCTTAAGCTTAATTAGCCTGCCCCCTTAATTATGACACATTATAGCAAATTAAATTGGCACATTAAATGTGATTAAAGGCTTCTGTATAAGTGCACTAAGTTTGTGCCTTGAAAGAGACAAATTTCCCTACTATTCCACACTAAACTTACAGTGTCAATTTTGTATCTGATTCTGCGCTGAGTAAACATTACTACTGACGTATCATCGTTAAAAGCTTACTAAACACAAAAAAGTGGTTTGGTCTGAAGTACGTCGAATCTGCATAAAGCCACGTGGTAGAGCAGTATGAAGATGATTTAAGTTACAAAAATCTTTGTGTGTTAATCTCTTGTTTTACGTCCAAATATAAACTCGATACTAATAGAGGTGTGGCCAGGGTTGGCACTATTAAACGTGGGATCAAATTAAACCTCAGATATTCCTCTTCAGCCGCTTGCAGCTAAATAAGAACAGTGCTCATCTTGTTTATTCTATTCATCTTTCTTGACCCCCTGACTTTTTTCCTGCCCTTCTCATTTCCTCACGACCTTTGATCTCAGCCTTCCTGACCTACATCAGATGGTTTTATTGAGATGTCAGAATCACATGCGTAAGAGTAGTACAGCGTGCAGTCCGCCTTATAGTTCTGAGAGGAAGAGATGACTGTTGTATCCCGAGACAAAATTAGTTCAAAATCAAAGATGTGTGTTAACTGAGACAGAATGGTTTGTTTGAATTCGCTGACAGTTGCTGCTGTTACATAGCGTCAGTCCTAGATGAAAGCTATATGAGTATGTAGCGCTGGTGGGAATGATACTGATAGGAGAGACCGAGGTACTCGGAAAGAAAACTCTTCTGTTGTCACTTTGTCCACCACAAATTCCACATTGACTGAAATGTGAGATAAGCCGGGCCTTTGTGATGACAGGCTGACGACTAAAATCCTGAGTGCGGTTTGATTCATTTCTGCTTTACTTAATGACAACGTTTCAACTGTAAATTTTATAGCGTCGAATAGAATGAGTAAGTCTTTATGCAAATGAGAAGGATATAATTCAGAAGAAAGTATTCATGGATTGTGTAAAAATGTCACATATGTATTCTTCTGTAAAGATACAAATAAGACTCCTATTTCCAGAATTCAAGTGTAGAATGTCGTCTATTGATAGTCCTGTCCAGGGCCCGTGGTGGCCTGAGTCTGTGAACAACGTAATTGCTTCTGAGTACTGGGTAAAGCAGTTGTAAACTACCTTCATTTTTAAACATGGAAAAGTTGTTTCTTGAAATATTTCTACTGTGTGTGTTTGTGTATGTATGTACGCCGTACGCACGCACGTACGTACGTATGTATGCATGTATGTATGTATGTATGTATGTATGTACGCCGTACGCACGCACGTACGTACGTATGTATGTATGTATGTATGTATGTATGTATGTATGTATGTATGTATGTATGTGTGTATGTATGTATGTGTGTATGTATGTATATATGTATGTATGTATGTATGTATGTACGCCGTACGCACGCACGTACGTACGTATGTATGTATGTATGTATGTATGTATGTATGTATGTATGTATGTATGTACGTACGTACGTATGTATGTGTGTATTATGTATGTATGTATGTATGATTTCCAGTTTAATAGTCCAGCGATTTGACAGATGTTAACAAGACTTGGTACCAACATTATGCCATTGGAGGAAGCTTCAACGCAGTACTTTCATTATCTGTAGACAGTAACAGAGAAAGGCGGACGCCCGTAATTCTGACAGGGACGCTACACTAGTGCCCCTTGGAATTCTGAAATAGCATGTGTTAATAGACATAAAAATAGAAAGGAGATTCCAACTTAGATGTACGAGTGTAAAATGCAAGTGGCTAGTAGACGGCACATACCATACCTCCACGTATTCACCATTGTCAGTTAGGAATTTTCTTCACACTGGTACCAAGGCTTGCATCACAGAACATAAGAAATCGGTCTTCAGTGTCTGTAGTCAGGAAGATTACAGCTTGCTTCACTTTAGCTTCTGTCGCAAATTGGTTGCCAGCCATAGCTCCATACCGGATGCATAGAGATAGTGAACAATTTACGCTCCACGGTAGAACACTGTGTACTGTGGGAAGGAAGTCAGCTTAACGATATAAATTTTAAAAAGTATAAAAAGTGTAAAAATGCTTTGCTATGTACTTCATTAAAAATAGAAGTAAAACTGTCATTTTTATTTCAAAACCACCAGGTTCCTCTGCCACATTTTTACAAAGGCCAAACAGCAAGAATGAAATGAAGTGGAGCTGATTAGAAATGACAGACGGGGTGAGTTAATAGCTGCTTTCTGACATAGATGACTAAGGGGTGGCTGGATTTCTCTGCTCAAAGAAAATATGTATCGCTGTAGTGAATAAATTATGCTGTGCTTTAGTCCTCTTTAATGTGGTCATTTTTCAATTTGAACTTTATAAAAAGGAGAGTTATTTACTTCTAAAATGGCGTGAGACAATGTCCGTTGAAATTGCTACTTGTAATGAGCCTGTTTGCCGATCAGGTAGCCGTGCGGTCTAATGCGTAGGTCTGTAGCCGCTCAATTGCTGGGATCGCAGTTTCGAACCCCGCTGAGAGCATAGATATTCTTTTCTTACATTTGTTGTGTGTTATGTAGGTAGCGGCCTCGGACGAGCATATGACGCGTCCAGAGGAGTCCTACCGGGTTTGTTTATGTATGTCTAATTGTATGTGATCTAGAATCCTCAAGAAAAAAGGCGGCCTAGGCCCGAGTTGGGCTGTTGAGCCACAGAAAAAAGGGGGGGGGGCATGTTAGTCGTTTTCAATTCACCGGATGAGACATGAAAGAATATGGATCATAAACTGAATGTGTATTGACGGGGGAACTCCAAATTACGCGGTTAAAAACATGCTACATCGCTTCTTTTTCAATCACAAACACCATATGGACTGTACTGGGATTGAATTTGGGTTCTGCTGTAAGAAGCTTGCGACCGAATTCCTTATTTATGACACAGCCTGACTGTGACGTTTTTGTGTTATTTGCTTATAGGCTTATCTTGCTGGGAAGTGGAGAGCTGTCACTAGCTTATTTCTTACTTTTTTCGAATGAATTTGTTAGAAAGGAAGTGCTTTCACACACCATCGGGCCGGATCATGCGTGGACCGGTTGAGCCTTCTGTTAGCAGTAGCTGGCCCAGTCATTTATTGCAGTGGTAATGTGCAGCTTAAAGACAACATTAATGTGTTACGTAAAGCGATATCCAGTTCACCACGAGGCCTGATGACAGGTCCGGGGTGTTAGAAACTTCTCTGGGGAAATCAGGAAATTACTGTGTCAGAACTAAAATGGAATTTGAACGTTCAGAAACTGGTTCAATTATACTGTTCTGCTGTATGTGTAGAACTGTATTGTTTTTGTTTGGCAACTAACAAGACTACTCAACTTCACGCAAATAGTTTCCACGTGTTATTTTAATTATACACACCTCATTACCCTTATATTAATGTACTAACTAACTAATTAACTAACTAACTAACTAACCAACCAAAACAATGGACCAGCATTCTTCGTGAAAAGTTCACGTCTCCGCAGCTAGTTAACAGAGTCGCCACATCCTATGAACCTGAACCATGTTCACCACAGCCAGGCACTTGTCCCTATCCTGAGCCTTGTCAACCCAGTTAAATTCTCCCAAACTCTTTTTGTAAGATACCTTTTAATATTATACTCTTCTACACCCAGATATTCTAAGTGTTTTTTCTCCTCGAATAGCCCCCATAGAAACCTTATATCCACCACTCGTTTGCCCCATACGTGCCACATGCCCTGCCCATCTCATTCTTAACTTGATCATCCAGGTAGCATTTGGTGCGAAGTAGAGCTCGTGAACTTCCTCAATATGCAATCTCCTCCAGTCGCTTATTACTTTGTCCATCTTAGACCCAAATATCTTGCACTGCATCCTATCCTCAAACACCCTCAGCCTTCCCTCAGTCTGAGAGACCGAATTGCATCCTCGTACAAAACAACTGGCAAAACCATACTTGTGTTTATTTTTACATTAATGTCTTTTGAAACAATTTATTTGTTTGTTATTTATTTGTCCTTTATTTAATAATACTATCAGTATTTCAAACAACATGACGTCGAAAACAACGCGATTAGTGGCTAATGAATTGGAAAGGAGGATAAAAACAGGAGTCGTAATCTAATTTGGAATACTGTGAGAGCACTTACCTGGAAAGACTAACGAATATTATAAAAGACATCAGTCAAGACAGCAGGTCTCAGGGTCCGTTTTAAAGCCGAGATCTCGTGGACAGTAATGCTACCCTCTTCGACTTTGATGTTCGGTTACAAATTAATGTTAACAGATGCGATCAAGAAGAGCGGCAACCTGTGCAAGAGACATGAGTTCTTTTTTGTCATGGCTCAACATCCCTATTGGGTCTAGGCCTCCTTTGTGAGGTTCCTCGATCACACTCATTTAGACACACCACACTCTGTAGGACTCGTCTGGACCAGCGATCAACCCGTCGCAGAGACCTCTGTCTGACAACACATAATACTCGGAAGAGAGAGAAAGAGAGAGACATCCGTGCCTCCGGGGGGATTCGAACCCGCAATCCCAGAAACCGAGCTGCCGCAGACCCATACCTTAGACCGCGCGGCAACTGGGATCTTTAGACATGAGTTAGAGTGTCTCCAAATTTAGTCTGTATTAAAAACGTGATACTGTATCTATGAAATAAGTTGTTAACAGTAAAAACTTTACACTGCATATTGCCTTAAATGATATTGTAACGGATGCTAATCGACGGCGAAGATATAGTACACTGCACAGAGGCACACACTGCTGCTACTACCGTTGTTAGGAATGAAATATTTGTGCACCACGTAGAAAGATATTTCAAATAAAGTCTTAAAAACTTCATGAGTTACAGATTATACTTTAAGTAATGTCTTAATTTCTTTTGATCTGGTGGTGAAAGATGGAAGTTTGATTTCAACTTCATGTGAACTATTAATTACATTTACATGTAAGTTCGAAAATGATTATTTAAGACAAACAGCAAATAAAAATTGTCATACAATATTTACTTCTGGGGACAGCATTACAAACAACATATTACTGCTAGAGGTAAGGGTGAGTGCCATCGACAGGTTCAGTGTACTGCAGAACACAGTGCACGAGGGTGCTACGAAATATGGCACAGTTGGAACAGAGTCTGGGTGCTCATTCCACCAAACTCTGGCCTCTGACACTGACGTTACCAACTTGTGGCCTGTGGGCATTCTGGTGCAAGACGCCGGGTATTTAGGGAAGGTGTTCGTGTATACTTTGTTTTGATATAAGTCAGAGACTGTAAAACAGTAAATAAGACACTTTTTCTCCTAGGGCTGAATTTTATGGACTCTAATATTTTGTAGTCGCTTAATACAAAATGACTGGTCGTGACCAAGAAAATTACAAAATAGAGGAATTTTGTTTTGTGAAGGTCGTAATTCTGTGTCAGGTGTTTCTCATTTTACGACATTTACCCCAGTCATCTAAATGGGAAAACCTATATAGGTATTCATACCTTTATATGAATAATAAATATTTATATTGTGGGATATCTCAAATGCACAGTAGAAGAGTGAAATGCGTACAAAATTTTGCTCACAATTTACCAAGGACACCTAAACATGTGTTGAAAAAATTGGTGATGAATAAAATGCGACCATGTGAACTGGAATGAAGTAGCTTGGGATAAGAACAAACTGTGGCCTCTTCTGACTATGGTAATGAATCTTCGGGATTCAAAACAGAAAACTGTTTGACTTTTGAAGGAAGAGCCCGCATTTCTCAGTTGCTTACTTAGTCTGTTCTTCACATCAGTTATTTAGAGCAGAGCTCTTACGTGATACTGAAGGCGGAGCGGCGACAGAACGTGACGTAACTAACAGGCACGCAGTTACACCTAAGCTGAGAATGCGGTAAAGATGCTGCACCGCTTTGCCCAGGAACACGTATAAAGGCGTCGTGCTCACTCGGATTGAAATATATACTAAATACAGCGATACTTTAACATGGCAGGACTGGCAAAAAGTCTTCCAGAATCTCATTTATGGTACGGTCGTAGTTCGGAAAGTGACTAGTATTTGATACGAAAAAAAGAAAGTTTTCCTCATTATTGGAGTGATGGTGTCAAGGTTGATTAGATAGGCTGGGTATATAGAGCGAATGGAAAAGCTGAGAAGCACAGAACGCGAGGGAAAAGGCCTTAGCGTCAGTGAGAGAAGAATATTAAAATTTGTATTAAATAAATAAAGTTTGAGGATGCAGCTGAAGATATTGGAAGGCCGTAATGTGCACATAAATAATCCTTGCATTTTATTCAAAGCGGGTTAATTTCATAACTAGTTAAGCTACTGTTAACTTCCGGGGGCATAAATTTGCTGCATGGAGACATTTATAGTGTAAAAGGAATGTATGCGTCCACCCTTAAGTGTTGACCTGTTTATGATTTACTTAAATTTTTCGATGGCAGAAAGTGCTCTATGTGCTAAAGTTTTACCGTATGGTTGAGGATAAATATTGCCGCTTCGAAATCTTCAAGAAGCGCGTTTTTTATAGAAGCGTGTAGGCCTGTATATTTTAAGCGGCTGTAATACTGGCTGTCATTTCGAGTGGAATTCACGCCTTTGCTCCACAAAATATACGTACTTGTAAAATATGTCGGTGTACCACGGAATTTAATATATATCTAGAGAACGCTGTGCTCCGTGGCCAATACGGGAACACATTGTACGAGACATATGACGAGAAACGTTTATAAAAAGACAGCAGCAAAGATATGCAAAGTGACTCTGCATGTTGCACATTTATTGCAGAAGCAATACCGGGGGATTATACGGTTATGCATAGTCGTGAACGCGGGAAGGAAATACGCTCTAAACGCGACAGACAAATAATGCGCCTATTACATTCAGATAGAACAGGCGGAGTCCGTAAGAGACAACTGAGAGAAAAATAATTCAGGGGAGTCGACTGTTTATCCCCTTCCAAAACTCATTATCCTTAAATTTAATCACGGTTCTGTCCATGATCGTAGCGTCCTCTGTGGGACCTCGAGGGAAGAATGTTAAGAATTTGGGCCCCCTGCATTTTTGTACCTCACTCACTCATATTCTCACCCCACCCTTCGTCAACAGTAAACATAACAGAAGCCCTCAGTAACATGCCCGTTATAAATAATGTACATTGGAAAACCGGTTTTAGTTCTCTTATTTTCATAAGTCACAATTATATCACTGGCTTAGGTAATTCAGAGTGATTAGTTAATATCATTAGGTGTATGTGTAATTGGATTAGGGTAGTATAGAGACACACTGGCCGATCCCAATGGCCACGCGGTCTAAGCCGTGGGTCTGAGACCGCTCGCTTGCTGGGATTGTGGGTTCGAATACGTCCGTGGGCATGGATCTCTCCCTTGTGAGTGTTGTGTGGTGTCAAACGTAGCGGCCTCTGCGACAAGCTGATCACTGATTCGGAGGAGTCCTACCGGCTGTGTGTGTGTGTGTGTCTAATTGTGTGTGATCTAGAAACCTCTGTAATGAGGCGGCCTAGGCCCGAGTTGGGCTGTTCCGCCACAGGAAAAGAAAGAAAGAGACATATTGAGGGTGGAATGCAAAAATTGATATCGATTTGAGAGAGAAATATGAATTGAATATTAAATAAATTTGGGCTGGCAAAAGGCTGAGTGCTCGTGTGCTGATGGGCCATTTTACCAACATACCACGTGCATCTGTTTACAGAACAGGCATACTCACCCGGACATGTTTACCTCTGTAGACAGACCCTGCCAATCCAGAATATAGCGCCGTAAAAGGCACAAACAAGCTTCTGCTGCACAAATACTGGCATGACGGGGTCAAATTCAGATTGCAACACAGATATTCTTATGATGTCACCGCTTATCGTCATGTTCATTTATATCGTCTCACAATTCGCACATTCTCCAATAAGCTATGAGACTGTGCACTTGGATGTTATTTTTCGGATGTAAGCGAAACCAGGGAATAAGAAAACCTTTCATTATATTATCAGTTTTTCGCTATTCCAAAAAGAGAAAGCTTGTTTATCAGCTGCTAGTTTAAAATTATTCATTTAATACGCATGTATGGCCATGCAGTTCTTTGAATATATATGCAGAAAACAATGGAGTCGAATTTCAGAAAAAAATGACACTCGTATATTTAAACCTACAACTTTATGGCAGTTCTTGACGCAATAGTTGTACAAAAGATAGAAAAAGCCTGATGCATTAATTATTTAAGATTATATAGGATATAGGATTATAAAGGACTCATATTTCCACTTCTGAATGAGTTTTACTCTGTGTCTTAATTAAAAATTTTACCTCCGTCAAAAATTTTGCGGGGCAAATATTTACTTCTTGTATTTTTATATCAGATTCAAGCGGCTCGCCCGTTGAGTATTAATTTAGGTTTTTTGGCGTACTTTATCACATGTAGAAGGTATGTTATGTATTTGCATATAGATTGGAGACGGAGTAAACTAGTTGGTTCACGTTATGTATTTTGATAAGGAGGAAAAATCACATTAGCATGCTGCATGTAACACACATGAGCTCCGGTTCGTGTCAAGTACCATTCGGTTATTCGCCGGCCGGCTGTTCACTGCGGGGATCCGATTTCGGTTCCTGCATAGTTCATGTGGGATTTAGGGTATTTAAGGTTGTTGTCTGTGCAGAACTTTCTTCCATACTTCATTTCTGAGATGTCAATTTTCTTTCCACCTACACTTCGTATTCTTACCAATCTATCTCAGATCAACGCTGTAGAATGCGTACACCAACGGTGTGCTAAATAAACCACAAGCAACCACGCATAAATACAACAGTAAAGTGGCACATACTAGTACAAATCTCTTATACCGGATCCTACTAAACAACGAATAATGCATGGAATCTTTGAAGAAGCTCCTCCCATGAAGTTTCTTCGACTTACGATGCGCTGAGTGACTCCCTATTTGCGTCACTGCAATCTACGTTCTGGTCTGAAAATTCAGCAGATTAGCCCCAAGCTTTTTAATCGATAAACCTGTTTTTAAATCTACTTACTGAAACTTGCAATAAGGTTCATTGTGGCATTATGCATACACAATAACGAGTTTTGCTGAATGCAGTCACCTGGTCTTCAAACAATCTGTGGATTCTGTTTATTTTTACTTAACCAAACGGTGTTTGTTTAAATAATCCTCTGTAGAATATTCAATTACGAGGTCGTAGTGGAAAATGAATTTAATTTTTGCCTCCTTGCTTAAAAACTCCGCAGAAATTGGCAATTAGAATCGTATAATTAATTAACTGCACGATGTTCCATTAGAGACGGCTTACTGCTACAAGAAACTGCTGGAATCCATTAAAATTCTTTCTGAGTCTAGCGAAAACTTGCCAGTTCTCGTAATGTATGACTTAGAATTCCACCGAGTGGTTCTATTGCCTAACCACGATTTGTAGCCACCAGTGGTCCGTGGATCGAAACCGGTGCACGTAACACTGCACAAACAAAGGCAGTTATCTGATGAGCAAATGCACCCCTCATATTTGTGTCTTTCAGATTCAGATGTTTTTTTGTCAGAGATGACCAAGAGAACAGATACTGCACTGTACAAGCGTGATAAATTCTATTGGTGACTGGCCAATCTTTGCAACATGTCTTCGCTATACTGAGTCAAGACTTCTGTAATCTGTGTTCTGATAAATGTACGGTATATTTAGTAACGCTTATCATAGTTCGAACTCATCACCAAATATTATTATGACAACAAAGTCAATGAGAGATATGAGATGAACACAATATTTTTGTCGAGAACTCTGATATTAGGATAACACTCGGCTAACGTAAGCTTAGACGCAAAGATAATATTCCAGTGGATATTAAAATACAGGTGGGACAGTGTTTATTCGATTTGTTTAGCTTGGCGTAAAGACAGATGCTGTGATATTTAGGCATGATTATGAACTTTCGGGGACCAAAGGTAAAGCTATCCCTCTACATGCCTGAACAGGCCCTTAGGGCTCCAGGAAATTGAGGCTCCCAGGATTTGTAGACTGTCGGCATATGAAGGTGGCAAGGTTGTCAGCCCTTTGCACCGTCCGCCTGAACCCTCTAGAGGATGTCCCCGTTACTCATTTATCTTAGAGGCTGAGTCGACCCCAGGGCCGTGTTGTGGCCGGAAGGATTGAGTCAATGAAAAATCCCAAATGACCACATCGGGAATCTAAACCGCGATTTTCCGGTTTGTGGCGCTGTTCCTCAACCAGCTTCGCCACGTCGGGACCCCAAATAGGGTGGTAATTTCTGAAATAACCGGGTGCATATTTATCAAGAAGGACCCTGATCCATCGAGTTGATTACTTGGTTATACACTATAAAATAAAAGAATGTTTCAAGTATAAGTTACACTTCTGAATTACTGGCATACTCCATATTTTGTAACAACACATTTAGAATTTAATAAACTTCTATTAGAGCTTGATGTGCAGTAATGGGCGTCGTTAGTTGGCACTACCCAAAATACTTACACGTAAGTGTGCTGAAGGCCTGGGGTACGAAAGAAGAATTTGGATGGACTGGCTGAAAGGTAGCCAATTCCGGCGGCCGCGCGGTGTCAGGCATAGGTCTGCGGCAACTCGCTTGCTGGGATTATGGGTTCGAATCCCGCCGGGGTCATGGACCTCTGTCTGTTGTGAGTGTTGTGTGCTGTCAGGAAGAGGTCTCTGCGTCGGGCTGATTACTCGTTCAGAGAATTCCTACCAGCTGTGTGTGTGTGTCCAATTGTGTTTGATCTAGAAAACACTACAATGAGGCGGCCTAGGCCCCAGCTGGGCTGTTGAGCCACAGGAAAGGAAAAGGCTAAAAGGTAAAGTTGGCCCTGGAGCAGGCCACGCAGACCCAGAGGGAGAGTAGAAGTATAGCTCTACTCTTTCTTTAACCTCGGCGCTAGATGGGTTTGGGTGGTCAGCGCCACACCCCAGCCGCTTTACCCCGGGAATGACCCGGTGCGCATGGTATAGGAGGCTGAGTGGGCCCCAGGGCCGATTTGGACAGGTGTAAAAAATCTCGACCCCAACGGGATTCGATCCCCGGACCATTCAGCCCGTAGCGAGTCGCTGTACTGACTGCGCAGTCCCAGTGGATGGTCTGACAGACGTACAAATATATGTTCGTGCAAATAACAAATATAAATATTTTATACTTATTTTCTTTTTATCTAAATAACGTAAAGGAACCTCAGCAGTTTACAGTGATAATAGTAACCTCGGGATCCAACATAATTCAGCGTGACCCAGTTGGACATCCTGGGAGACGAGTCGCCGCATGGGGCGGCAACAACTCTGACAGGGCTGTGAGGCGTGTAGTCTAAACACCGTTCCGCAGGGGCTTCCGTAAGACGCCATCGGCTGTGCAGTTAATTCAGTGCTGAATAACAGTAGCAGGAGGCAATGTTAGCACATTGTGTCACAGTGCTTTGTCTCACACCACGAATAATTTGAGTTTTACATCCATACAGTTTTGGCACTGACGTTCTGTTTAATGCTCTGATCACATTTCGCCCAAGGAAATAATGATACGATAATATTACTGATACGTCGGTGGTCCACTGCCTTTTACACTGCGTAACACAGTTTTGTTTTTAGGCGCATTCGCGTAGTCTTCATTAAGATTCAGCTTGATTATTCCCGTAATGTGTTAGAAGCCTAACCGCGTCTATTCTGTAGCCGGACATTGGCCATATCCTCAGAGATTTAAGTCGATTTCGTAAATGATTGGTGGATATTGTCATAAGTGTGTCTAGAAACTACAAGGAAGGCTTACTCACCTGCTTTTCCCAGTTCCCCTTGCGTGATCACCTAACGCTAAACACTGCAGTTAATGCAGTGTCGCTAAATAATCCATGAATCATCTTGTCACGGGTGTAAACGTTGTGTGTGTGTCCAGAATATGATAGGGGGCTGTGACTCTGAGTCGGTGTGACATTTCGCCATAATTTATCGACCGAGCGCTAAGCAGCTTAATGGACACGCATGGCACCTTGGGGACGAAATGTTAGTGCGGCTGATGCGGTCAGCAGGCGACACGCAACCCGCGCTGTTACGTGCCCGTTAGTGCCGTAACTATGGCAATGTCACGACGCGGAGGGCAGCTCAAGCCCTCAAACACGTGACGATCGGCTTTGCGTGTTGTAGGATTTCTCCTTAGCGTGAATCAGGTGACACAGAAACAGAGACGTAGTTTCTACCCACGACTACAGTTTATTTTTAGACCGCGTTAGTTACTTGTTTGTAATTGTGTAAACGACGCCTTCGCAACTCAGTTCATATAGCTTCAGTGTTTAGACGTTATTCCATGAAAATTAAAGTAATCATATCTTTCGCACAATGAACACATGTGCTGGGTAGAAGTATAGCTCGCCTCATTTTGAACTCAAGTACAAGATGAAGGCGAGTGGGTAGCTACACGCTGGAGCCGCTTTAATCTGGGGAAAGGGCCTCTGGTACCCATGGAATAATAGCAGTCTGGGTGGTCACTAAAGCCGGTTTGAACGTTTTGGAAAAGAAGAAAATCTGTCCTCTGCCAAGAGTCGAACCACAGACTATGACAGCCCAACTGCTTGATACTTGATCAATTAATTAATTAAATTCATAGTACAGAGTCTTTCTTTAGAAGCTAACAGATCCTGAGCTAGTCACGAAATTCCCCGCATTTCGTTGTCGCATTCACAATATCCCGCCTTTTTACATCTCCTGGACCAGGTGAATCCAGTCTATGATCTATCCCCTTTCTTTTAGGCTTAATTTTAATGTTATACTCCCATTTACGCCTATGTCTTCCACGTGGTTTCTTTCCTTCCCGTTTCCCCACTAAAATTCTTCAAACATTTCCTCTCTTTCCCACACGTGCCAGACATGACGCCCATCTCTGCTTTGCTTGTATGTGCCAAAAGTGTTAAATTAAAACTTTGTGGGAGGTATGAATTTAAAAGACAACTTTGCAAGTTGTCTAGCTGGTTGCGTAGGCATTGAGTCGTAGATACAATTTGCACGTATCTGAGCCCATGTTACACGGGGGGAAAAAAGAAAGTTACTCCTACATTAATCAAGCATTGAGGCACGAAGACATAGGGGGAGTGGAGGTATAGCTCCACGCATTTATAACCTCGGGACTAGAGAGGTATGATTTGTCCGCTTCATGACCATGTTACTTTACTCCAGAGAAAGAGCCCCCGACTGATTTTGGATAGTTGGCCGGGTGAGCACCATAGCGGACTGAAATTGGTAGAGAAGAGAGGAATTTTCACCGATTCCCTTCTAGTATAGGACACAGCTTAGTCACTGCACTGACTGAGCTACCTGGGTTCTAATTGTGGGAAATTCGTGTGGCAACTAGTGGGCTAAATGCAGTACTTAGCACAACTGTAATTTCAACATGCAATAATAATGCGACAGCACCTGGCGTCTTCAGTGTTACACGAAGATAATGTTAAACTAATGTTGGATAATTATAGACGAGTGAGAAATATAAATCCAAAGACGGCTAGTAATAAATCGTGTGCTAGGTCGGGCCCAACTTATAGGTAATGAAATTTTATTGAAGAATGCGGCAGAAACTGCGGGGTTTATAGTGCCAACACAGCTCGAAGTTAGTTTTGATTAAATATTTTATAGCGCACTTTTATATGGTAAATTTCTTGCTAAAAGACGCCAACGAACAGATTATTAATTAAATAGCGAAATTCTGTTTCTAACAGAAGCGATTTTACAGCCTATTTTTACAGCACAAAGAAGAGTAACTAAGAACTAACACATAGACTTAATTAAATTTTACACTGACTGAGGTAACTTCTGTGCTGTTTTCAAAATGTTATCTGTGTCTGCTCATTGCTTTGAAACAGCAAGCTGAGGAACACAAAAAATAGTTATCTGCTAATGTTTTATGTGTTTAATGCATGTGTTTTATATCACAACGCTGAATTTCAAAGGCTAATGGGGCGAGAGCATAATTACATAAAAAGCGGAGATGACCTGCTTGCCTTTCATGTTCCGTTTTTCGCCTGGTTGTCCACCATAAACCTCAACCAAGAAACCTAATTATGCCGTGACGGCATCAAAGAGAGACAGAGACAGAAATGTGATCTTGTCTGAAGTAGTTACGATACTATTCTTTCCAAAATATTTTACCTCACTGCAGTTCTGTTCTTAAACTGGCCGTGCTATACCAATTCTGACACACTTGCAAGCAACATACACTATTTAAATTATGAACAGTAAATTTGTAAGTGCAGAAATACTATTGTCATTAATATTAGTATTATCATTATTATTGACTTACAGCCATCCTGGTTTTCTTGAAATTACTCTTCGATTAACAGGTATTTATTTTTTTTCAAGTTAATTTAAAGACCATGTGTCACCGATTCTCTAAAAATGTTTTGCTGATGCATTGACAATTGTACCTTCACACTGTAGAGATTTGATATATCACACCTGCTTGCGGTTCTAATCATTTTCTTTTTAATGTTCTATTATAGTCCTGATGATGGCTTGTTTAAGTCGAAACATGTAGCCTATTTTACCTTGTATTATAAGTTGTGTACTACTAACTTGAAAAGAACTATATACCTATAATTGATAACACAGCGGGCTTGTTTTACGTGAAACAATTAAAATACTCCAGTTAACTCTGTCCATGTGATATGTGACAAAGCATTCTCACGATTAACAATACGGTAGGCTTACACCGACTTTCTCATCGCTGTTTGCAGAAATGTAACTTAATTTATCATTTAGCTCCGCAGTGGTAACTGCTCAGTACGGCTGCCCCGCGGTAATAAAATTTGAAATATATTTAAACAAGTGGTGACTGATATCATGTAAAATCCACCATACGGTGACACACCTGCTTTTTTATGACATACTGAAGTTCAGTTAAACTCAGATGTTCGTGCTTTTGCCCAGCCTCCACTTGATTACGAGCCACAATGTGCCAAAGGAGCACACCTGCTGTAACTTCTATTAGGGTTTGTTTACGGTCCTAATTTGGCGATGTTTGCTAACAGACCGTCGTGGCCACAAGACGCCTGCGTCCAACACACAGATGACGCGAAACTTGAGCCATTCTTTCTTCCCTCTAGAAGAAACAAGCATAAGCGGAAAGCCCCTACAGATGTTGCCAATAGACAAGTCTGGACCTCACCCCTTTTAGATCCCTCCTTCTAACACACGAAAAAGATGTTACACTGAAAAGAAGAAGAAGAAGAAGCATGTAGCCCAAAGCCGGTACAACCATTTTCACTGTACAAACACACAGAGAGAATTGGCCAACACCTGGTGTTTTTTCTAACAAACGAGCAGAGGATTTTAGGAGGAACGACAAAAAATTGTTCTAGTATCCGTTCGTACGCCTGTCTGGTCATAGTATTGCTACGTAATGATTGGAAAGGTTATTTAAAATATGAAATAAAGAAGTTCCCTTCCTTCTACTCAAAGTAAAGGAAAATGTGAAGAAAATTACGTGAATGTTGGAAGAAAGTAATAAACACAGTTGGACATGTATCCGATTAAATGTTTCTGCTTTGTATGGCACAGGGTGTTACAGAAATTGTTGCACAAATTAGATTATTCTGGCCACTCTCTGAATTCCAAAAATATTTCCGTCTAAAATCTATATGGTTCTTGAACCCTCAGACACTGAGGTCACCGGTTGAAGTACCGTTTGTTTGTAGACTGTGTTGGAGATTTTCTGTATTCCCTTACGTTTACTGTGACGATAGCGACCTCGAGATGGACCGAATTTTGTACAAGTTTTCAATCATGTGTAAAAAGTGTTAGTTGATTCAGCATTTAATTATTAGTAGGAAAGCTTAAAAAGAGTCTAATCTGTCACAGTTGAAGAAATGAAATAATTAGAAAAACACATATACCCTAACTTTTTTAAATCAAAGTGGTAACTGTATGTGTCATCTGTTTTAGCATTAAAATAACTTTCTTTTACCCACAGCGCGTTTATGGTTTTGGCACGACGTTCGGCGTAAACGTTTATTCCTTTCCTAAGCGGCATTGATCAGCTTGTCTTTGTAATGATGAAACAGTACTTTTCTGTAAACTAGAAACAAAATTTTTAGATATTACTTAAATTAATCTCGTCTGTAAAAGCGTTAAAGAGCCTCTTTAAGACAACTGATTTTTTTATTTCGAGTTTCATGAAAAGTACAGCTTACGGTTATTAACAAAATTAATTGGAATTGTCTAAGAGGTGAAGTATGCAGTAATGTTACCCCTGTTACGCCCCCACTTTGTGCGTTGCGTGAATGAAACCTCGCTCCTTCTCTGAAAGCCCGTTTTGCAGAATAAACAGACACTTCGCTCTGTTCAAGACTTATTCGCCTTTTCTATTTAGTATTTCACAGACAATATCTCTACTGGTGCTCGCCGCGTCTGCATCTGAGAGCTTTATTGGTTTACTTTGACTGTTCCCTCTGTCCCTGTAGAATTCAGTTCATCGTGCACTTCCTTCTTTAACCCCATTTTTCTTAATTTCCTGTTAGAAGCGGTGGAAGCCAGGGCGATCAAAGCGGCATGAACCAGTTGTTTCTATTGCATCTGATCCATCCTTTAATAGATGCAATGAATACCGTATATCTAGAAGTGATATTGTGTGTAAGAACACAAACGATTTTATTTCCTTGCGAATTCCAGTATGAATTACACGAGTCACTCTCCTTGACTGCAAGAACTGGATATGTCACCCTTTCTCTGGGCTGTATGATTTCTGTCCCGTCATATTTACAGGTGAAAAGAATCACTGAGCCTCTCCCTTCTGCCTAGTCGTAACCAAGAAAACTGAGTAGGCGAGTCGACACCACCTGTAGCAGTGCAGCCAGGTTGACAACGATTGGTAAATACACTACCCGGCTAAATTGAATTAGGATTTCCGTGGTTTTCGTCAGTTTTAAAATTAAATTCGGGCGTATAGTTAATAAAAGTCAATGCCACTTTCCTTCCCCTCACTGGGTTGGATCAACATACATCCACCCAAACAACCAAAGTTTTCCTTCCTAAGGGCTTAATTGCCCAAAAGGAGCCCCTATCTCCAGTACCAGAGATCTGTATTACGAACACACTGCGGCCTTTAACCAAGAAACCAAACTCGTTTACCATAAGGTGACTGCATGGTACCATTTTATGAGACAGTTCCTAAGGTTTTCCTACGCACAAATGGTGTAATGTAGCAAGGGACATCGAATTAAGACTCAATTAATTCTCAGCCCTTAGTTAGCGTTCTGGATGCTTTGGTTGATCCACACTTAGAGAAGCCTCTTACCGGGTATGGGAAGGTACTGGTCGAATGTATACAAAGGGTGTAAAATTATAAGAAAATCCAGGAAATTTTGAGGATGCTAAAAGATCCGAAGCTACACAAAACAGAAGGTAAAAGCAAACAGAAACTTAGTCTGAACAGAGTGGACTGGGCTGGTTTTTCTCCTGTCATTTCGATGTTCACTTGCTAGTACAATCCACCAGTGCTGCGTAATTATTTGCCAACGCTATATGACCTTATCAGTTGACAGCCCAATTAAATAGCACACTGAGCGGCTGTACTGCCAAAGAATTATAAGTAGACGGAGGTACAGATTTCCTGTTATCCCTATTCCGGAACAGAAGGCAAAGACGGGAATGTTTTAATATAAATTAAATTAATTAATGGTTGAATTTTCATTATATCCCTTATGGTGTCGAGTTGTTGAGATGTTGCCACCCCAGTGCTCTGCGCGCAGACGGATTTGTGGTTGGACTTAGCTGTGTGTGGCGCAGTGTAGGCAGAACTGCGGAAAATGGCGCGTATGAGTTCAGCGTCCCGGGATTGCCCGCACTTTGTACACTCACACGTCAGTGTGATTTTATTCTTTGAAATTTCCCTCAGTGGAATTAGTACGAGACTTTTTCAGCAAAACTTACGTGACTTACGGAAGTTATTTTTGGTGGAATGCGTAGTCCAGACTACTATCATGTCAGGAGTGCAAGATAAAGGTTGTCTGTTCCCCAAGATGTTATTCCTTAGTCAAGGTCTTTACATACATTTTTTTGTTTTACGCACAAAACCGACATTCGCAAATCTTTTTACCGACCAGGCAAAAATACCTTACCTGACGGGTCCTTCTGTATTTGCGCCTGGAATGTCGCCGCAATGTTGCAACAGACTGGCTGCCATGATAAACGGAAGACGAAAAGTCTTGTGTAGCCCGAAAACTGCTTGTGGGTACTGTAGTTTTGTCTTCACCGTCTGTACAGGATATTAATTAAAAATGAGAGCTACCTTCTAGCACTCTAAGTATAACTTTCATAGTTTTGTGTCAGTTTTATACAATGCTGGTGTTATTAAATTTATAAGCATTTACAGGCTAAATACTTAGAAACACATTTCATGTTGTCACGATGTTACGTCGGTCCATTTGACGACATGACATATCCTCAGGTTTGGGACGGAGGAGACCTCCTCCAAATGTAGAGGGTAGCAGCGAATATACTGAATAAACAGTCGTAGACAACTGTCAAGGGGTGGTCCAACATCTTGGAGTTGGACGAAGAGTTAATAACTCCTCGCAGCGCAAACACAACAGAGTCTATAAATGCTACACAGCGTCTTGGATCGAGAAGTTTGCAAGCATGGCGGGAGTAGAGAAATGCCTACAGTGTCTTCGTGGAGAGACCTGAAGGAAAGAGACCGCATGAAAGACCTGAGTGTAGATGGGATGGCAATACTAAAATGGATCTTAAATAAATAGAATGGGAGATCATGGAGTGGACTTTCTTGGCTTAGGGTAAGGAAAACTGGTAGACTGTTGCTAATATAATTACGAAATGTCCTGTTCAGTAAAATGTGGGAAATCTCTTGACTAACTGAGGAACTACTAGCTTCTCAAGAGGGACGCTACTTCACATACTGAAGTCCATAGTTCCATAATATCCTTGGGGCGTCAGTACAGTTAGCTGTTCACAGAAATGTGTAATAATAAAATCGAAATACTTTAAATATACATTACTGTGTTTAGCGCTTTAATTTGCTCGCTTGTGTCCATGTATGCGTGTGCCAAGTATGCAATATAATCACATTTTTGTTTAATTTCTGGATAGTCGCTAAATGGCAGCTTGAAAGACCGCTGTATTAGTACAGCTCATAATGAGGAATTAAATGGTGTAGAGATAACGTGAAGTGTAATTGGCGTGGTTTTATTTTCTAGTTTCATAAGTTGTCAATATAATCATAACGTTATTAGGGCGAGTTTTACAAACACACACACACACATACACAGAACAGAGGTCTACATTTCATTACAGAATAACGAAAGGTGACTAAAAGCACAAGTGTTATAATTACACTTAACCGACTTTCATATGTAATTCGAGCGGACAACAATCCACAGTTTCATTTCTGTGGAAATGCAATAAACTCATCCAATTTCCCTTCATGGAATAAGCGTCAGCCACATCCTCCAGGGGCCCTAACCTCATACGTATGCAGTTCTGTTCTGTATGGTGCTTTCCTGGAGACGCTGATCGCTAAATTAAAGACAAACAAACATTGTCATTAGAAACTTGCTACAGTAGCGCCACAGGCGTTTAATTGCGAAATCTACCTTACTGAATGCGATGTCACAGACAGCCTCGGACATAATTCAGTACTGGGTATAATATATGGAAATGTGCTCGCCATAATGAACAACCAGAGGCCATAATTTCCCCGTATATCCTCTATTCAAAATGTCATCCTGTCCTTAACAACAATTTAATGGCGGTTCGGACTATTACAACATTTCATTGCAGTATCACTGTAGTATCTGAAGATGTCACTTGTAGTGTACCGTGGCTTTGCGATTTTTATACGTTAAGGCGTAATATGAACGCACAAGTAGGAACCTGCAGCCGTCTATCTTTACTAGAATTACCATCTCTTGAACCACGTAAGGGAAGAAACCTTCAGCCTTTTGGGATGGTACGCCTTGACTAATCATCTTGAATTGTTTTATCATTAAGATGGAAGCAGTACGCTTTTCCGAACGTCTGTAACTATTTGCCAATCGACAAGGTGTAACATTCCAGAAGACTTGGGACTTCACTAGCACCGCTGTGCCAGCCCTAAATCTTTCAATTAAGGGTTTTTTTTAAGTTCGTTATTTGATTTCCTGTAATAAAACTTCCGTTAGCATTACCGTGCGGTGTATAAGGGTACCTACTTTGCTTGAAGATTAAACACAACTTTGAATACAAAGGCCAATAAAAAGGGTTCTGCCCCTGCCACAAATGGAATGCCGGCGCCCAGCGTGTAACCCAGTCACTGCCGGCTGAGTTATCGCAGTTCTTTTTCGTCGTCTATATGATAATAATGGGGCCCTAAAATAGTGTCGTGAGTGAAGGTAGCAAGTAACTCCAACCAGTGAAAGATATAACTAGAATTTATGAAAACTTTTTTCTGTGCCGATTATATAACATCAAGGTGTGGCGTAAAGCATAGAGATATGTCAGTCTCTGCCTTTTACCTCTAAAGTTATGTTTGTACATGAAATGTGTCTTTTTCAGCTAGCAACATAACAACAAAAGATATTAAATTTGTCCTCTCGAAATTTTACTTTACCGGTTGCATTTAGAAGCTCGACGATTTAATTTACCATTTGGAATATAGTAGTAATAGTAATAAAAGTAATTATCTAATCTGAGCAGAATCCTTGAGAAGTCAAGAGGTGCTCAGGTAGTCAAGAAATCTCCCCCATTTTATGGAACCCGAAGGTTCATTACCGCATTCACAACAGCTCGCCACCTGTCCCTATCCTGAGCCATGTCAATCCAGTCCATGCCCCCATCCCACGTCTTGAAGATACATTTTAATATTATCCCCATCTACGCCTGAGTCTTCCAAGTGGTCTTGTACTTTCAGGTCTCCCCACCACGCAACCTAAGCAATGGAAAGGAGATATGAGGTTCGGCACTTGGAACGTGGGGAGTCTGTATAGCACAGGGTCACTTACGACAGTGGCCAGGGAATAATAATAATAATAATAATAATAATAATAATAATAATAAGGGGCTATCATGAGAGGCGCAAGGTGTATTATTGCAAGTTTGAAAAAATAGGTTGCTCTAAAAGTTCCCTGGCTATTTCCACTCATCATTCTGGTCAGAGCAGGTTGGGTGCAAGGTAAAGGGAAAGGAACGGAAGGGAAGGGAAAAACTGGAAACTAAAAGGAATCTACATTATCAGCTCGTACCTCACAGAGAACACAATTTTCTTCCTTTAGAAAGACCGGGTGATGAACGCTGTGTGAGGAGATATTTAATGTTTATTGCGACAGTCATATGAAACGTGTACACGCAATGTAGACAAAATAGAGACTGTTCGTCACTAGGCTTTAAAGTGTCAAATTATGCGTATAATAGTGTACACAGATAGTACTGGAACGGATACGATAGACAGACCTTGTCCGTATCTGCCGTCTTCGACAGATGTAAAAGGAATAACGTGGAATGTCATGATGCACAATAATACATTGTGTATAGGCGAATGACTTTGTTGTTATTTGCTATTAAATTAGGACTTTTAATGACTTAACTTTATAAAAATCCTTCTGCAGTATTCTGCAGAATGATTTGTATACTGGTCGTGTCTTAAAACATTCACATATCTGCCACGTTGAACCGCTAGACATAACGCAATAAAATTATGAATCTTTTGTTAACATAAGTGGCATTACCCCCGCAGCAATATCTGCTGATCCAGTCAGATTACTTAATAGAAAGTCATTCCGAAGAACCACTTACAAAACTGATCCCTTTTCCGAAAAGCAGCGGACAAACACAACCTTTCTCCTCCTTCTCCCCATACTCTTCTTTTCTTCTTTTTCTTCTTCTTCTTCTTCTTCGTCTTCTTCTTCTTCTTCTTCTTCTTCTTCTTCTTCTAATTCTTCTTCTTCTTTTCGTCCTTGCTTAAAGATGCATTGTAAACATATTCCAGCTTTAGTGTAACGTCAGCGATAACTGCACACAATGCTTCTTCCGCCTGAACCTTAATACAGATTCATTTCTTAGCATTTCTTTTAGTGTTCACTCTGCAAGTTCTATCTATTTTCTCTGCGTAAATTTATTTCATGCATTAACTGTACCACATAGTGCTTTATCTTATATACTGTTGTTATTATTCAACATATCGTAACTTCCCCATAACGTAAAGCTTCTTCAAAATATCCTTTCATCAGGCTGTATCCAGTTTTTCCTCCCTTCTTAAAACCTCAAGTGTCATTTACCTGCAGTAAAGTGAGAGCTGCCACTGTTGCTTAAATGACAAGGCATGATCGGTTTTTTTCCGTGTTCTCTATCTGATATACAACTAAATTAGCATGTTTTCAGGCACGTTCGGCAGAATTTAGAAGCCGCACCAAGGCATTAGATGTCAGGTTTCGGTACTCCTACGAGGAGAGCCGTCCCCACTCACGAAATGTTCAGGAGCTGTGTGGTCGGGTTGCTCTGCACTAGTAACAGTTGTACCCTGGCAACGTGCCGGTCATTCCAATTGAAAACCGCAAGAAGTGTCGCATTTCGCATCTCCTGCGAAACGTTTTGCCTATTCAGTTTTACAGAGAAAACTTCTGGACTTTATGCAGAAATAAATTGTCCTTACGGTACAGTCGGTATGTATCTCTTTTCCATGGTCATACATGGTGAAACTGTAGTGGTACTTGTGTTGGGAAAGAACAAATTTCCCTGTGTTTTCAGAGACATTTTGTACGTTCCTGAGGTAAAAAAGCTGAATTAAAGACGCGCACGTTTAATGGAAATTTGTCATCCTGTCTGGAAGAAGACATCCAGTTTTCTATTCCGTGAATGTAAGGGGTGTCTTACACTGGGTGAAGAGCGGCTGCAGCGTGAAACTTAGTGTATATCATCTGCATCCTTAATTCTTATTCTGGGATGCATGAACCTTCTGGGGCTTTCGAAGTATGCCAATGCTCTTTGATTTAACGTTAAGGCAATAAAACCAAATTTTGCCCTTCGAGCACAACGTGTATTTTAGCGGTATAAACCTAGCTACATGGGCACCTTTTTGCTTTCCGCATGCCGTCATCAGGCTGCGTATAATAAAGAAAAAAGTAATACTTTACAACTGCAGTCGGTAGTCACTGAAGGTTGAGAGCTCAATGTTGTTGCAGATATAAAGAGCCCGAAGATGGCTTGCTGATCGCCGAAACATCGAAATATGTTCGAGTAGCTGGGTTTATGCTACTCAAATATAAGTTGCGTTTGATGGATATAGTATTCGGTTTTGTCTTAATGTTTACAACAGAACGGGATAAATTAAATTAAGATTTTAATTGTACTGTGAAAATAAAACAAGTACTTAATTCTATCTCTTTCATGTTATATTATAACTTATTTTTAAAAGCTAGCCTACTTTAGTAATATTTGATTTGTTTGAGAACGTATTTTGAGAACCAAAGGATTCGAGCTGCAGTAAAGGATAGTGACCAACTGTTTTACATTGCGACACATTTAGGGAGTATGTGGTTGTACATTCTCGTGGAAACTACATTTCAGTCGTTGTTGTGACTAGGCTACGGAACGCACGACCGTGGTTTGATTCCCCCTAGAATCACGAGACTTTTCGTTCTTATTCGGCGTCCAGACCTAATCTGAAACTCACGTAGCGTCATCCTCTTGAGTGTGTACCAGTGGCTGCTTCCCCGGAGGTGGAGCGACCGGTCTGTAAAAATGACGGTTAAGACTAGTCGCGATATGTGTCCACGGTCCTATGTGCATTCATGGTGCTGTGCTTAGTCAAACACATGACACCCTGCTTAAACATGGGAGACGTTTCTGATAAGTTTTAGTGTAAAGAGAAATGATCATACGTGTAGTAAAGCGTGAGGAGAAATGAGAAATACTGCACTGCTTTGCACCCATCAGAATGGTGGGTGAACCACGTCAGCATAAGGCACACTTTCATTGTGTATAACGTGGATCTAATCTAAGCTCTGTGCACTGAGATAATTCATAGTACTCTTCAGTTCTTTACAGAGAACTAGAGGGGAGATGGCTTGAAATATTTCACACGCGCTTCCTTAAAAATCTCGCTCAGATTGCCAGAAAAACCCATATGATGCTTGCCACCTGCACTTTATATACGTTGTTAATATGTAATGTTTCAATGTTTGAAAAGTCGGAGAATTTGAAAACGATCTTTAATTAAGTACGTAGGAGAATCTATCAGATTTAGTTGATGTGTAGCCCAGTGCAGCTAATTTTGGACTGGAATGAATAATTGTGAAGAATTAAATAGGAGACAAAAATAAATAAGCATGTCAGTAAATTGAAAGTGATTAGGTTCAGTGATTTAAATACCTGGAGTCAGGGGGCGATTTCGATGACCGCCATTCTGACGGAAGGCCGAGAAAAAAGCTACAGTTTCATTATAAGACTGTGGGTGCAATTTTCAGCGCCACGGTCCCAGCGTAGCACCTGGTGCTCACATTTGCAAGCTAGTTCCAGCACCTCCCGCTCCGTGACGTGGTTAAACCGTCATTTCGCTCTCCTATACTTGATCATCCGCCAAGACAAGCTGCTAGCGAGCCTGTTAGCCACGTCTCGTTCTGCTAATCTGACTGTTGCGTGTGGCTCGCCTTTGCGCTCTGGTCTTCTTATGTCAACAGACCAAGAAACATAAACAAAATAAAACACGATGCCACATCTGTTGGATCCTAAGGTAATAGGACCCACTCTAGACAACAGAACACTCTGGACCCTTTTAACCCAAGGCTTGTAAAAACGATAGTGATTTATAGACATAGGACCGCACGACAAAAACAGCTGCGAGATGTTGCATACCTGGTTTTGTCGAAATTTACTAAGGAGCGTGTCAGTTCTTTCTTCGTTTCGTCCTTAATTTTTCTCTTTCATCTCTTCTTTATGGATGTCTGCATATGTTTCTTTTTCTATTTCTTCCTTTCCTAATCTTACGTGTTTGCCTCAGTGCCGTACATTCTGCTAGAAACTAATGTAGAGGGAATTATCTGCTCTGGAGGCAAGGACTGCTCCATTTGAGATCGACTCTCCTTTGTTGTACGTTGTGCAGTTCGGTGTAAGAGATCTGCACACAATGCCGTTGAGCAGTTTTGAGTTCCATGGAAATCAACGCACGAGAAGACCGTACTTTTCTTACGGGCGTCAAGGAAATTATATTTACGCTTGTAGCGTGACGCCTCGTAGCATTATGAAAAGATATAACGCTGTTGGCAGCGTCACAGAGTGCACTGTTTGTAATCTGGTTATTTTCTAGAGAAGTTTTCTTTATTTCGTGAAATTGTTTGGCTCGTGGGGAAACAAATGCTTCATACGTGTATAAGTGGAGCAGAACACACGTATGTGCGTAATTAAGGTAATAGTTTGTAGTAATTGCAGATGATGATGATGATAAAAATGGTACATAAACACACCCACTTACAACTAGGTCCATGGTTAGATTGGAACAAGAGGTATCATATTTCGACCAGATTGTAACGTTAAACAGCATGGCATTCTCGGCAGATATTTGGAGCTTGTCTCTTGTAAAGTCTGCATTTCATTTTAACATAAGGTGCAGATGCGAAAATCTTTTTATATGATAGTGTCGTACCCTGATACTGGTGATAAATAGACTATTGGTAAACACAAACTGTAAACTCCGAGATGCCCATCAACTGTGCCAAAGTAGTGACGCACCACTTCCTTGCAAGTAAGCAGTTGAAGTGCATCAGTAGAAGAGACAGGATCTGCAGCGGGATAAATTTTGTTTTTGCGCTCTCGAATTCCATTTGAAAGTTGCGAACGCCAAGAGTTGAGACGCCTGCACTTCGTAATGAGAGGTTCGCCTTACTCTATAATTAAGAAACGCGATCCCACTGTCAAATCTGAAGCCTCTACTTTGTTTTGTCGTCAAAGTATTTCCTGCAAATGGAACAAAAAGACGGCTCGGGTATTCTGTTTGCACGCAATACATGTCGATTTCAAAATAATTAGATTGACGCTCATCCAGTTCTTGGGTGCTGACACCGTGTGGAAGTGGGCTGTGTTACCAACGTTTCGGAGGAACATATTGTCTCCACTTTCAGGGTTAAATTATGCAGGGTAAGTGGCCAGGTTAATTATAAAGGCAGGCAGTCAGAACGACGGGAAGAGAGCGTCTGTGTCTGCAGAATTGTGAGAATGGCCTTTGTAAGGGCCACAGGCTGAACCGGTATATCCACCGGCACTTAGCTTTCCCAAGCAGTCACCCATCCAAGCGTTCATCACGCGCAATATTATAACTTCCTATACTGCAGGTCGTGTGGCGTGTGATGTGGTGCTGCAGCCACGGTTGGATGGAGGCGGGGGGAGGGGGGGCGGAGTGGAAAGGAAAGGCGGTGAATCGTCAGACGAAGCTGTGTCGGGGGTCGGGGGGTTTGGGGATGCGAATCAAACTAGGGAGTTGCTGCAGATCTCTGAAATTTCCGTGTGTGAACCATCTTTCAGGCAGGGTCATCTGATAGCCCTTTTTTTTTACCGAATATATCTATGTATATATATGTATTTCACCTCCCCAGAATCGTGTTTCACCAAAAAAATGACATTCAAGATGGCGGAGGTTAAGAATGTCCTAACAGAAACAAGAAATGGATGAAATCTAGCAGTAGCATAACCAGTAAATGCCTTCTAACTCTTTGCTCAAAACGTCTGAAAGGAAATGTGGGAGTTTGATAACGTAAAGCAAATTGAAATATCCATGATTGTAAATGTAGCCGACGGACGTAGAAGCTCCTCCCGGACCTCCTAATGAAAGCAGGAAGTTCTGTGTTTTTTTCCTTTTATTTCTTTCCTTCTGTGAGCTTGTAAGAATATCCATTCGCTAATAAATGTTACATGCAGCAATATTATGCTGAACACGGATAACTGTACACGCATAAAGTAATTATAAATTTCAACTGCTCATCACAATGTTGCAGAGTGCAATATACCTTTGTTTAACCTGTAGGTCTTGTAATCTTCGGATCACGTGATTTTAAACCTGCTTAAGTATAGGCTCTTTCACGCGCTCGTGTTTACACAATTCGTGTTTACACAATTCGTGTTTACACAATTCGTGTTTACACAATTCGTGTTGTCTCAGTGAAAGAAATACAGTCGACTTTATTCTCCATTATCACATCCGATAAGACTAAGTCCAGTGTTCACTTCCTGACAATTAGCCTAAGTTATGTACATAGTCTAAATAAACAAGGTACACACGAAAATCCTGATATGCTGAACACTTTTGTCTCCCCGACCACTTCATAAAACGAACGAGTTACACGTTCTGCTGCGCAGTCTGTGAGATGTTTCGTTTTGTTCCGTCGCAGTTTCGCGCATATTAACATGCGCAGTGGAAAAAAGCGTCCTATACTCTTCGTGGCTCTAAGTGACGATGTTGTGTCCATCTCAGAACTTCTGTAGTACTGAATTAGATCAAAGGATGATTATATAAGGTAAACTGTAGCAGACCGTCTCCAAGACGGATGCAAGAAATCCACGGAGAGCCTTTTATTAGTCATCCTAACTTTTTTCGTACCAGCAGAATTTCTGTTGCATTAGTTAAATTGTAAACACTGAAACAACTTTTTAATTCCTCGTTCTTGATATCCGGTCTAGGAAAGTAATTCCAATCGACTCAGTCGCCCATGAATTAGAATATTCTCATTTCACATAACCTTGTCCTATCTGTAGCCCAGAATAATGACGTAAATGGAGAAAGAAGATATAAAATAAAGGAAACATTTCGTGATTTATGCAGGCAGCTAGCATTGTAAAAAAGAAATGCACGCAGAATTGTTGTTGCACATCATTTAAAACCAACAAGAAGAGAGGATTATGGTATTAACGCCTGAATACTCCTAAAGACGGCAGTTACATTGACTCGGCTAACTACAGTAGATAGTCCCGTTCGATGTCAGTGTTGTTGCACCTTAGAAGTTTGCTGCGTTGGGAAACCTAGATGATAATGATGACTTCAGCAGGACGTGGGCAAACAAGGGGCAAAGTCAAAATTTAAGCCAAACAAGCGTAATCATATGTTCAAATTTTGAGATGCAGGGAAGCCAGTTATAGTGTATTCGATTACAGAATCTGGAAAAAATTATTGGAAATAATCTGAACAATTTATAATGTGATTGTAGCAAACATTGTAAAATGTGTTTTGTGCCTCCGCATCAGAACCAGATGGTGTGTGTGAGATATCCTGAAGGCAGACAGGTCGGGAGAAATTAATTAGTATGTGATCATCAAAGGATTCGGAGGAACCTGTTATTTCCATCTTCAGAGTAGATCTTAAAGGCTGATATATATAGCAAAACCGTTATTTTTGATTAGGTATGGTTTCAGTGAATTAAATTATAGTCAATTTATTGCACCAACTAAATACACACGGTGTTCATGTATATTACATATATCGCTCCGACATGTTTCGGATTTCAGAACACCATCATCAGGGAGCACGTAATGCCAGATTTAAAACAAATTATCAGACGACAAGCCCGCATCTGATAATTTGTTTTAAATTTGTCCTTATGTGCTCCCTGAAGATGGTGTTCTGAAATCCGAAACATGTCGGAGCGGTATATGTAATATACATGAACCCTGTATGCATTTAGTTGGTGCAATAAATTGGCTATAATTCATCACAGCAATGCACGGAATATACAGCCCTAATATATTCAGTGATTTGGTTTGTTCCAGCTTACTTAAGGATTTTACCATAAATCTTTATAAACTTAACTTTCCTATACCTGAGATGTTACTATCCCCTGGACGTGTAGGCTACTGCGTAAAATTTACGCCTTTCACTCAGTTCCGTCTGCTGGTGCCTAAAATACTGTCCGTCTAGCTGTCTTCTGAACCTTCACTTCTCAGGTACAGGTCGTATATTTAATATCGCTTATGGAAGCTAATTGACGGCAGTTCAGTACACAGGAACGAGAAATGTCTGAACGCTATAGTGACAGTCATTATAAATCACGTTAACAACAGGGTCACGGTCCGCAGCGAAGTTAAGTGGGAACAATAGTGTCAAAACACGTCACAGGCTAAATTTAGATCACATTTACATAACATGTGTATTCCTAACTACTGACTTTGTTATTGTTTCCAAATATTTGCTTAGTTTGATGCAAATTAAGGACAGTCACAGGCTATAGTCTATGATCTGTGACAAGGATTGTGCCCAAAGGCGCTCAATAATTATTCTAATTATTCTACAATACGCTTAAAAAAGTCGACTTTCTTTACAGTAACCGTTTGTGTCGTATTTGTGCCTTTCGTAAATGTTCCTTTATATCAGAAGACTCAAGTCCGTCGAGGGATGACGCTTTTTCATTGGACTTTTCGAAGGCTTGTAGTGCCTTCAGAACTTCGGAAGCGACAATTCCAACGACACAGAGTCACATTCCGGGAGACCAAAGTCTTCAGCACGGCCGCTGTGAGAGGCCTGTTCTCGTGCTAGAGTAGATGTATTTTTCATGAACTTCACTGGTTAGTTTTATTGCTTTAATTTCACTGTCTGTTCAACTTATATGTGTTCCGTAGATGGCAAAGTTTCGAGATATGCCTATCTTCCTCTTTTTTTTCAGGGTTAATTTTACCTTTGTAAGTACTAAGTTCTTTTGTGCGAGATACGCTGGTCCTCTATGAAATTATATTTCATTTTATCCCAGAAATTATATATTGTTTTAGACGTGTGAGTGATGAAACTTACTTAACTTCTTATTATTTTTCCTGGGTGTGTGAAGACTTTTGCATTAGATTTTAATTACGAAAAATCCATTTAAGAAACTCCTGAACTCTACGGGCGGTCCTTCTTCTAAGCTGTACTCGGTTTCTCCACTTCACTGAAGAAGTAAAGAATTACTTGAAAAACCAAGTAAGACTTCAGCTGTTATCTCTAGGCCGTGAAGGTCTGGCGGTATGTTCTCAAGAAGCCTTAGCCAAAGAGCGTTCCGGCTTACTGGACCAGTTAATAGGGCAGACAAACTGAACACCGGGTTGAAGTGAAACTGCTGTTAACGATGCTAGAAACCTTTGTTCAAGAACATCAATGTCTTCTGCGGGATTCGCAGTCAAATAGGGAAGGTCAAACGACGTTGATCCTGACTTAACTCATAACGTACCTGATTCAGGTCTTGGCCTCAGTACCGACTTTCCTGACGCTTTGATTATTTCACTCCATCCTCATTTGAATAGTGCTGCAGAGGCTTGTAACAAACCACGGCTATTTCCCCTAGTTTTTTTACAGTTCGCCACGCAGCGAGTTGAACAAAACGTATAAATTAAACTAATAATGTAAGTAAAGAGTGCACTGTGAATATTGTCCGACTACATGAGGTGTGACGTACAGTTAAAGGAAAATGTTTGCTTGTGTATGCCACGAAGGCGTATGAGGTAGGAGAATTATAGCTGCACACATTTTTAACCACACAAGCGGGTGGTAGTATGGCCAGTTCAACTCCTCCGTCGCTTTACCCCGAGGGGAGGGTATGCAGTATCAATTGAACGAGAAAGTACAGGTGTTTACAATTTAGAACAGCGCTGCTGAGACTATGTGTCGCCGCACACATTGATGTGTTCTGAATAATCGCTAGGTGCGTCGCGAGAAATTTGACCATCCATAACGCGATTCAATAGCCGAATGATAAAATCATAGTGGCACTGTCTGGCGTAACTTTAAACTCGCATTTGGAAGGAGAGGGAGGAACGTTAGGCTTTTGTACGCATGCTTCGTGTGTGTATTAATCACAATTCATCTGTAAGTGTGTGTGTGTGTGTGTGTGTATGTATGTATGTATGTATGTATGTATGTATGTATGTATGTATGTACGTACGTACGTATGTATGTATGTATGTACGTACGTACGTATGTATGTATGTATGTATGTATGTATGTATGTATGTATGTATGTATGTATGTACGTACGTATGTATGTATGTATGTATATATGTATGTATTTATGTATGTATGTATGTATGTATGTATGTATGCATGTATGTATGTATTATGTATGTATGTATGTATTATGTATGTATTTATTTATGTATGTATGTATGTACGTACGTATGTATGTATGTATGACAATTGTTGATAATGAGTGTTTTTCCTTTATTTTTATTTAATTACATTGGCTGTTCGCATGAAAGCCTGTCCGTATGGCGATGTTATTTCTCAAGCGTGTCGCGGCAGAGAAGGATTGAAAACCCCCGGCTTTGAAGAGCACAATGCCTGTATCCACCGACGTGAATGTCTCAGTTTTGAGCCTGTAAGACGCCCATATGTAGGTCCATGAACAGTAACAGTTCAGTTCCTGAAAACGGTGGGGGAGAGTAAGGTGATCTGGAAATAATTTAGTTTTTCTGAATTTTATCACAAAATTCCTGTTTGCCTCCTTGACCACCAACACCCCTACACAGCGACAGGCTTACAAAAGATGTATTTTCAGTTTTTATGTTAAAGTCTTCTCCTGCTTTCTGATGACATACGAGCAACCTATTTGGTTTTCCGTACCTGTATTTCGAGATCAACGTTCTTACTGACTTCTAGGAGAATGTATGCTATTTATTTCTACTGTCTGCAACTTGTAACTTAGTAAGAAATTCGCATAAAAATATCCTTCAATTTGAAATTTTTGAGCTTATCAATGCTACATTGCTGAAAATTCACGTTTTGTTAGATGTTATACCGGGTCGAGTGGGAAATAGCTACCGACATTTAGGAGGTCCTTGCTGCCTTCTTATTCAGTCCAGTGGTCCGCTTGATGCTGAAGGCGGAGTTACTACGGTGTGTGTAACACAGACAGTTAGTACCAGTTGACACTGTGTAACATGGCACAAAACCTGTATCTTAAGCTGTTAAATTGATTTTGTAGTTTTGACATCTAACGTCGGCTGAGTTACATAATTTGTACTGAAAGCAGTTTCCAGACGATCGAGTGTAGTGAGGGCAGTATCGAGTGTAGTGAGGGCAGTATCGATTCCCGGCATATAGACATGCTAAATGTCGAAAAAGAGATGCCAGCAGCTTCATCTTGTCTATTGTGATTCAGTTATTCAATATGACGAGCTTTACTGCATTGGAAGATTCACTCTCCTCGTGTCAAATTATTTTGTCGTAGAGAAATACCAGCTTATTTTAACAAATGGTCTACATAGATAATACTATCGCAAAAGAATATTTTCCTGATGAATCAGTTCTGCTGGTTTGTTACGCTGAGTGGAAGGGCTGTTGTTTCCTGACATTTTGAGGGAATTATTGATGAGTCTTACAAGTTCTATGGTACCACAACATCAAAGCCATGGAAACGTCAAGTCTCGAATAGTCTTTAAAACAGCATTTTAAATTGTGACGTTTTAACGTACTGGGTATTTCCAACAGGCTCTTATTTACAGTGTGCAAACGTGATATTCCAAAACACATATAAAGATTGCATCTGTGTGTGTGCACAAATTATGCATACACACACGCACACACACACACACACACTGCCCTTTTCATACTCGTAGATTCATTTAACGTGTCTATCACTTACAAGAGTGAAAGAGCGGTCTAGGTGTTACGTGCTAATACCAAATGGTAATACACAAACGAACCGTTTTAATTCTTATTTCAGACTGTAATATTTTAATGGAATCGATAGCAATTTATTTATTTATTTATTCCCAGTTTAAATTATTTCTGGTGAATAGAAGTTAATACACACTTCTCCAGGTACTCCTTAGGGATATTTTAAACTAAACTAGCCTTTAAATTCACTCACTACAGACACAAATCCGCTGTTGCTCAAGTACATTACGCAGTCAAACATTTACTTCCTCATACATGCCGTTAAATGCACACCGCATCAGAAAATATTGTATGCCGATTGGACGCTTGTGGAAAGAGAGCAATACTCCACCCCTTTTGCTACTGTCTTATAAAGAAAGGTAAACGTGAAGGTCAGCCTATGATAGTCCATGACGAGTAAAGATATGGCTCTACACTTTCTTTAACCTCCGTGCTAGATGGGGGCGTGTGGTCAGCACCACGCCTCGGCCACTCTACCACCAGAAAAGATACCCGGTATCCACTGCGCAGGAGTCTGAATGGGCCTCAGGGCCAGTCTGGACAGGCGAGGAAAATTTCGCCTCCAACCTCCCACCCCTGCCCCCCTCGTGATTCGATTTCCGGACCTTCCGGCCCGTAACGAGTCGCTATACCGACTGCGCTATCCTGGCTCGCACTGTCTTATAATGTAGTTCAATAATACGCTGCTAGTCTCGCCTGTATCAAGAACTCTTCTTGTATCTACTAGAAAGGAAAAATTTTAATGGCAGATGAAAAAGTGGGAAGGAAAGCTGTATTCTTTCGGCATTCGCCTTTAGAAACTCAGGAAGACAACGAAAAGGTCACTCAGGACAGCTGGCGATTCGACCGACACTTGAGACGTGGACGTTACAAATACGAATTCCAGTGTAAGAAAGGATGGTTTAGAGGGGAGATTTTCTGCTGTGTAGAAAGAAGCAAATGAAGAAAGGAAGGTGGGAAGGAAACAAGGAAGTGAGAGATGAAGAAAAATGTGGAGGATAGGAAACATAAAAGAAAGGGTCCACAATGCGATGAGGCCAGTAACTTTCAAATTTCATATCCTATACTATAAATTCTATGCGTGAAAAATGTTCGGATATATACCTGTAGGTTTATTTGTTCCTAGTTTCTGACTGATAGTTTGATTTAGTATAAAACAAATTATATGTGTCCCTGGCCCTGTCTTCTATCATGTCACGAAAAAGCAAGCAGGATGTGGTGGTCTAGCCCGTGTCCCACCTGGCATCCGAAGGGCAGTGCAGCAAGTCGGTGCACCTGTTTGGAACATATGGATTAGGAAAGGGGTGTCTAAATTATGATATACTATGAATATTCGTGCGTTTGCCTTTACATTTTTACGGAAAAATAGGATGTGAAACAAAAATAAATCACGTGTTCTCAAGTCTGTTCTTTTCACAACGTAGAAGTGCCTTTAACATCACACCTTGTGGCAGGTTCAGAAAAGTGACACGTGTCAGCCGTGCCCCATTCAGTTACGGCGCTGTGTTGCCCTATTCGATTCTAACGTTACCAGTGAACAAGTTTAGTTGACTGTACACGACAACCGCCCAGCTCAAGGAAGCGCGCATGCGCAGAACTCATTTCGAACACCAAGCGCGTAGCGGCAGCAGATTCGGGTTAGGCGTGGAATGAAACGGTTGTGCAGCGCGTGTGGTGTCTACGTCAGCAGGTGTGACGCTACGACTCAAATAAGTGGTTGTGTTTCTGTGATAATGTTTCTTTTGTGAATAGAACATTAACAAGTGAGTTACATACAGTACTTGTGTCTTCAGTGATATTGTGGCCAGTATTTCTGTGACGGAATTAAGTGAAGATGGGGCAGGGAAAGCAGTCGTCTGTGGCAGCAGTAGCGTTGTTGATCATCATCATCGCATTGCTTAAAGGTATTGTACTTCTCGGTAATGTGTTTTCTGGCACTGTGTTACTTCTTCACTGCGTTATGAAATCTGGAAGTGCAGTACTGTGAAATGGCTGTCAGTCTTACGCTGCGAGAAAGCAAATGGTTTGTTTATCGTAACAGCCGCGTGACCTTGTATGCTGGACTTCGAAATAATGACGGAATGCACTGTGGGAGCTGAAATTAATTCTAGCGGGATTTTAGAAAGGCAGACCTGTGTAAGTGTATGTCTGTGATGTTAGGGTAGTTACGGTTTAGTATATCCTGTTTGTACGATGGAAACTGTGATATAACAGTGGGAGACAAGTGGGTGTTGAAGTATATTGGGTTTTTCTTTTGTTCGCAGGGAACTTCTATGTCAGTTAAATCATAATTCAGTATCTAATTCGTGAACGAAGATATGAAGCTTTAGAACATGAACGTTGTATACAAACGAAGTGGGACAGGTACGCGATTGTTTCTTGACAAATTGGGCCGGTTGTACTGTCGAATGCATCCAGTGCTGCCGTGTTTATCGAGTTGAATATCTTTATTTGCGCAATTTTATTACCTGTATGACATCATTATTTATAACTGTGGTTTATATTAGAGTACGGATTTTGCTACAACCATTTACAAGCAGAATAAGCGATTTGAGTTCTTTCTGGCAGAGACTGTGAATATTACCGCTGTCTGTGATGTGACGCCTTGTTGCGCAGTGGAAACTTACCGACGTTTAGGAGAAAATGCGGTAGGACTCTATATCCCAGAAGCCGGTGATGGTAATATTAAGGCATTTACGTAACGATGGTGTGAAATGTTAGCAAATGTGAAGACAAGATTAATTTTTCTTCTCTAAGTACCACCGTGTGACGTGTAGGGGTTGTTATCATGCAGTTCAATAAATTGTCAATGTCGGTGCTGTATGAAGGTGTACGTGATTGAGACACCTGTACCGGGAACTGATCTGTGGCTTTCCATTTGATCAGTTCACTGCCTTGGACCCTGCGTGTCCAAAGGCTGCGAAACTTGAGGATACAGGTGGTGGAACTTTACTAGCATAATTTGAAAGGACATCTGTTAGTGGCTCTGTTATGGGACTAGCGCAGTGACAGTATAGTCAGAATTCATTAACGCTTAGCGGTATTTTGTACGATTGCTGAAGGGCTGGTGTAGCTCACCCGGTAAAGTAACTCGTCTACGGGCTGGGCGACCGAGGAATCGTGGTTCAATTCCCGTCAAGGGCAAGAGATTTTTCTCGTTTCCAAAGCGTCCAGACTGGCCTTGAGGCCAACCCAACCTGCTGATCATTGGCCAGCGGGGGATATTCCTTCAGCGGGAAAGTAACCGTGCCTTGAACTTCCATGTAGTGCCGAGGTTGTGAATGTGTGGAGTTATACCTCCACCGCCCCATTTGCTTTCATGGTGTGTGTATGGACTTTATTTTCCTTTGCCGTGCTATTTCTCTGTCGCGAGCCCTTCAAAATAGGTATTTCTTTATGTCGCAGGAATGGTGTCAAGGATTCCTTGTGTAGTTCCCCCCCCCCCCCCCACACATACTGATGTAGAAACTTCACACAAAGAATTAAATATTTCCCGTTTAAGTAGCGAAGAATATAGGACTGCTGCAGGAAAGTTGTGCAAGTTGCTGATGCTTTTCCATTCTGACAAACAGCCATCATTTCGTACAAATTACCAATCTACGCTGCGTAAAATCCCAGAAGAGCGCAGATCTCAAGCCGTTCTTTCCTCATACGCCATTCACTGAATGGTCTCTATGAGGTCCGAACTGAATCTTTGTGTATGATGTAAACAGATGTTTATATATGTTTGGAAATATACAATGAGTTATTTAAACAGTTTCTCATCCATCGTAGTAATGAAAGTTTTTGTAAAACAAATCTGTACACTTTGTAAATAAGTAAGTGCACACATAGGGACTGCCGTTAGAGTTCCTGTATTTGAACACCAGATAGCTGCGACTGGCCATCTCGACCAAGGTTTTCTGTGATTTCCGTCGGTCTTAGAGCAAACGCCGGGTTGGTACCTAAAATCCACGTTGCTCTGCACGCTGCTGTTGCAGTTCTACCCTAAGGTAAGTTCAGACTTTTCGTCAAAACGCTGCCCTCCCTACGCGATCAAAATCTCGTCGTAATGCTGCCCTCCAAGCACTCAGTTTAGTCCAAATGGTAACTTCTGTCTTGTGCTGCATACGCCCCAACAGTCTACTTCCCATCACCTTACTGTTTTTACTTTCCAACTACCTTTACCAGAAGGACGGGCGGGCAGTACATAGAAAATTTTAGAGCCGAAAATATTTTTGAGATTCCCATCCTTCCCCTCCCCCTCGTTATAGTAAGTGTAGTGCCACTCACTGCATTCCCCGTGTTTTCGTCTCCTTTTCTTTTCAAACGACAGTCCAACAATTGGTTAGAGGCACCATTCCTGGACCTCTCACTGGCGTTCTCCCGTCCCAACCACCGCCGCGCGCCCTCACTGCCGGCGCCCCGGTAACCGCCTTTCATCGCTGCGCCCTTCCGTGTTCGCTCGCTCATTCTTGGGGGCGGTGTCACTGATCAATTTTAAAATGTGGTCATGAGCCCCAAAAGGGGCTCGACACCAAGGCTGACCGACCGACAGTTGTAACGTGACTGATTTTTGACCGGTCATGACACTTTGCCCACACACTGTGTTTGTGTGTTCCGTGTGATTCTCACAATAAGCAGCCATTATGTCCATATACAACATTCACTGGTTGTTCTTTCTAATAGAAGCACTGTGTTCTCTGTGAGCTACGAACTGAATTTATGGAATTTAGATTAATGTTAGGGCTTCGTATGGTTAAGGATGTTTGATTACATGGTGCTGGTAAGAATACCGGTGCCTAAAAAGAGAGGGACAAAGAGGAGGTTGGAGGAAACTGCATAACGAGGAACTTAAAAATTTTCACTCTTCACCAGACATATTTAGGATGATGAGACCGGGGGGGATAAGATGGGTGGGACATGCAGCACTGACGAAGACACATCAAATACGTGGTAAAACAATTGGTCGAAAACTTCATTTAGTGGTTTTCAACAAAAATCACTTGCAGGGACAAGATATTTCTCGCAGCTTTAAAGTGTCAAGAATGCCTCTGGGGCCTACCAACACTCCTGTTCAGTGTGTATCGAGGGTAAAGTGAGGGGGGCATGAAATTGACCACTCCGCTGTCTACCGAGGTTAAGAGTGAGTAGAGCCATATTCTCCACTCCCCCCATGTGCCTTCATGGTGTACACAGGAACAGCCTTATTTACTGACGTATTTATTCAAACCTGTTGAAATAGTGTTTGAAGGGTGTGTTTCTGCATCCAAGAAGTTGCAACATCTCCTTTACAGATGCTAGTTTTCGAAGTCTTTTAGGGGACATTTGCCAGTTATATTGAGAGCCAAACGCCGCGTCACTGAACGTTAGAACAGGCGGTACACATACGAGTACATAGTTACCATAGTCCATTCCGTTTCAAAATTTCATACTTCTTTTGCTGTATTCGTTTAGAAATTACTGTATAGCGTTTAATTGTTACTAGTGTGGGAGGTCAAAGTTTCATCGCTGTATAACCTCTTGAATGCTGTCATCACTTTTCAGTTTCGGGGTCAGATATAATAAACATCGCCGAAGTGGTGATACATCGTCAATTGTAGAGAAAAATTCGTCCACACACAAAGATCTTCGTTTGCCAATATTGCTTTGATATGCCAGGCTGTGCAGAATATTGTCGAGTATGTGATATTCATGAATGCCCTGGCCATAGCGTTATCAGACGTCCTCTTTTTTCCTGGACATGCCCTCTCTTTGCGGCTGACTTTTGATATACGGGCCTAAATGTTAAATTTGTTAAACTTGTTACATTTTCATTATTACATACTTAAGGCCTTAAATAGTCAGTCCTCTCAAACGTTTTAACCCTTTGCAGCTCAGTGGTTACTGTGTATACCATCGCATTTAACATTCAGCAGTTCTACTTTCCGTCCACCCAACGCATTTGTGTGTTCTGTATGGATCTCAGAACAAACAGCTGTTATTTTCCTATCCAGCCGTAACTGATTGGTTTTACATATAATAGACGGAACGTGTTTACTGCGCGGTACGAACTAAATGTTTATATAAAATTCAATTTAATCTTAGTCTGTAAACAGTTAAACAACCGTGTTTGTGAGCATTTCGTCCAGGATCGGTGGTGAGCGACGTCACAGTTAAATAGTTATGAGGAAGGACAGAGGTTATGCGTACCATTTCAAAAATATTAGTCTCTGTTTCGCGGAATTACCACGTATGGGGAGTTTTTGTTACGATCCTAGGGCTGTACATTAAAACAAGATGGTTGTTAAGTTGCCCATTCATAGTGTGTGCTTATTCGCATCGCGGAACGTTGTGGATTAGTGCTTGGTACTTCTGCTTCATGTACGAAAGGTTACGGGGTGAAACATGTGCCTAGAAACCGACTATTATAAAAATATTGATGGTCTATTTAACAACGCTGTCAATATGGGCCTATAGCGTAGCATGACAGGATGAGAGTAAATAATGCGAATAGCTGTACAAGGCTTCCATCGTGTCTGGATTGATCAGTATCTCGGGATTTGCTTTGAGGGATTTAGAAGTCAGTATGGTCGATATTTGGTCGATATTCGAACAGGTTGTGTTACCATTTGAGCTAACTTGCTGGACCATTCTGACAGTTGGTTTATAGCCTTCGTCACCTTCTCGGGTTAAAGTGACAGGTGATGTTTTCCCAGTTCAACATTTACGATCACCCAGTCTGACGCTACGAATAGGCTTATGAGTGAACCCTGGGGTGTCAGTCCTTTTCTGGCAAAGGACCGCAGCCTTGCTATGTACTGGTTGGCGAGCCGCAGTGTAAAATTTACAGTAAGTGCTATACCTAACTCCTAAATCAGTGCCTAACTTTTATAGTGTATACATGTATGTATGTATGTATGTATGTATGCATGCATGCATATATAATTTGTGAGCCTAAGGAGTACATAACGCACAGCCTGGTGGGCCGCGGGTTGGACTGCCTGAGTTACACGGCCTTACGTAACGTTTAAAACACGAACAGGAGAACAATGGAAAGAAACCAGGTTGGGGGTGTGAATATTGGGGGGTTAGTGAGAAGTAGAACTTTTATTACGGCGTAGTTAACTCATTATATGCAGTGTTCGTCCGTCCGTGTGGTGAGGATAGTTTGGAGGCAAGGCCAAAGCAGTGTTGTATTGTTGGTGTAAAGGAGCGTAGCGCATGGCAACACACTGCACACCGAGCGCTTAGCTGGCAAAACCACTTGATAGCGGGGGCTTACTATGAGACTTGGGTCATACACTAGTCAGCTGCAAGAGGTAGCGAGTCAGTAACCTCAGTAAGGTTTAAAACGAGGTTGCGCGAGCCAGTATGCGTACTGGCTAGAAAGTCTCGAGTTAACAGAAGTTCGCCACCTCTTCACAAACTGTTTCTCCAAGACCCATTTTAATATTGTCTTCTCATTGACGCCTGTTCTTCGTAAGTGATCGTGTCCTTTTGGGCTTCAGGCCGTAAGGTTGTGGGCACTTCTCCCTTCCCTCACGCTACGTGTCGTGACCATATTTTCCTTCCTTACTTAGGGATAATAACTGACAGTTGTCACTACAGTCTTTGCACTTGATACTGCGTCATTAGATTCGGAACACGTTGGAATTGCCCCATTATTTGAAATAAACGCAATAGATCTATACTTAGTTGCGCATCCATGTACGTTTTCGCATTAGAGGAGAACCAAAATACAGACTGATATATTTCAGGTCTCTTAGTGATTGTTTCTGCTCGCTTGGGGTCGAATTACATGATGACTCAAGTTGGGGGAGTTGGGTTCATGCTTTTCGCTTTATGAAAAGACACGCTACGTCGGATTCAATGAAGAACCATTAAACATTTACTTTATATTGTCCCTTGGAAATGTTCCGAACGCAGGAACGTACTGATGATGCCAGACAAGTCTTCCAAATGACATAACCTTTTACTGTCTGCGTCTTTGTGTTCCGATTCTACTGTGCCGCTGCTGTGCATTTAACTGCCGCTGTTGTACAAAAAAATGCAGCTGACGGGTTCCCATATTGATAAGGTGAGGACGTTTTCGTTAATTAGCGATTGTTCAAAGAAGTGCTGTCTGTGGATGTTGTGCAGTTGTATGTGGTAGAGTACTGAAGTAGGCTATCGGCCTGGGAACTTCATTATCTCTTAGGTCGAACACACTGGGGGAGTGTGGGCGGTGGAGTTGATGTAGATGGTTTCAAGGCACTGCAGACACCCCTCAGCTTACACAGCAAGTACATTCCGGGGTGTTTCGCTTAGTCGAGTTTTGCGCGAATCGGAATTGAGTACACATATGCTTAACTGTATAAGTATACACAAGGGACTCCAGTTGAAATCCAAACTTCAGCACACTGGAACCTCATCGGATGCATCATGACCGCCCCGCCGCTTGTGGTATCGCCCAGCAGTGTTCTTCCATCGCCTTCGTCTCTTAGCTCTTTCATTCCCGTAACGAAAAACTCAGCGCGCGTTTTTATTTAATGTACTTATTTTTTAAAAATTGCGTAAGTCGGGGAGTGTGTGTATTCTGGGATTCGCCTGGAAGGGCAGACAAACTACGGTCAAGGCAGCTGGTTTCCAGACGGATATTCGAATTGTTTGCCTATCATGCTACGAGTTACCGCTGAGCTTAACCCGCTGGGCGTGTGAGTGTATCGAGTGGTAACAACACGTCGAAACGAAGTAGTTGCACTGTAGTGTATTTGTGACAGTGTTCGCGCACTTCGGCATGTAGGAGGGCGTCATAAACCGAAGCAGGAAGTAGGATTACTCTCCGTTTACGGTGAAGATTGGAGTCTTCTGGGATGTTACGCTGTGTTAACTGCTCTTTGAAGGGAATGCAGCAGAGTTAATTTGTTTCCTGTTGAAGGAAATTAATTCGTGTCCACCATCTGTTTGTTTTAGGAAGCTGTGCAGAAAGTTTAGCGAAATGGTTGCAGTTTTCTCTTTTAATTCAAATAATTTTGGATCTCGGCCTTCGTTTCCCATCTGGTTGGCTATTCTGTGCTTATTTCATCACCCCCACCCCCAAATGATCTCAAGCAAACCTTAGTATAATATCTCGGAATAGACAATTACCGCTTCAGCATGATATGTCTAATAAAGTGGTATAATATTATGTCTTCCATCAGCTGTGTTTAGAGTTATGGTATGCTATCGCCAGATTCTCAAAGTATAGCTTGGATTCGATGCCCGGGAAAGTTTTTGTTGCACAAGTGACATTGGTGTTCTAGTCGAAAGGATAAAAGCAGTCCCACTACAGGCCTGGACAGGCCTGTAGGGTTCCAGGAGGTCGAGGCCCCCAGATTTCTAGACAGTCGGCACATGGAGGTGGTAAGGTTGTCAGCCCTACGCACCGGCCGCGTTTACCCCCCAGGAAATATTCCTGGTACTCATTTCCGTCAGAGGCTGAGTCGACCCCAGGGCCATAGTGCGACCGACAGGATTATGCCAATAAAAAATTCCACTGACACCATCGGGAATCGAACCCGCGACTTGCCGGTTTGTAGCGCAGTGCCTCAACCAACTGCGCCACCGCGGCCCCTAGTCGAAAGGATAGGCATTGTAACTTCAGTCTTCAGGTAGGGTAGGATTAAATCCTCCCACATGAGTTTTGGGAACTACTGTGAGCGCCATCCCGCCTCTTATCCCGGAGATGGTGTTACCGGAGCGTGAAGCTAAATTCCTTCCAGCACCCAGGATAATAATGCCTTCACGTCAATAAGCACCGAGTGACTTCACTTTTACCATATGGCTGTACCTTAACGGCAAAATACGGTGCAGTTTGAGGGATTAAACAGTTTGTGAAACTGTGTCTGAACTGTAACAGTTATAAGATACTCTCACGTCCGATAGCAGTGTGGCTATTAAGCATGATGTCCCTGAGCACTGCAGCTGTCACGGGGTGTCGGGAGGTAGCAGACGTTGTATGCGATAAAGCTGCCGAGCTCAGGGACACCATACAAGGGACGCCCCATATTTGTCAGTAAAAAGGTAAAGCAGTCTCACTACAGGCCTGGACAGGCCCGCAGGGTTCCAGGAGGTCGAGGCTCCCAGATTTCTAGACAATCGGCGCTTGAAAATGGTAAGGTTGTCAGCCCTACGCACCGGCCGCGTTTACCCCCCAGCAAATATTCCTGGTACTCATTTCTGTTAGAGGCTGAGTCGACCCCAGGGCCATAGTGCGACCGACAGGATTATGTCAATGAAAAATCCACTGACACCATCGGGAATCGAACCCGCGACCTGCCGGTTTGTAGCGCAGTGCCTCAACCAACTGCGCCACCGCGGCCCCCCATATTTGTCAGTAGATGAGTTAAATATTGAACATTATAATTCTTTTGGCTCGAAGTGGGATTTTCGAGAGACTAAAACGGTTAATTCCTGATATGTGTATGTTAAAGGCTCCAGTTTTGGTAAGAAGTAGAACATTCAATTTCTGTAGCCTTTAATCATAGTAAGAACTGGCGTAGGCTTACAGAAATATGTTATATGCGATGTTCTTTTCATATTCAGGTCTGCTGTTGGCAGAATTCTTTACAGATCAAGGAGGATGAGATGGACGGAGCCTGTGGCACGTATACCGACTGCGTTTCTATGGGCAAATATGAAGGAAAGAGACAGGTTGGAAGACCTGGGCGTAGACAGGAGGATAATGTGAAATGAAACTCAAAGAAACAGCCTGATTGGGCGCGACTGGGTTCATCGGGTAGTGGATGAGGACAGTTGGCGAGCTGTTGTAAACACTGTTATGTACCGTCAGGTTCCATAAAATTTGGGTGTTTCTCGACTATCCTAGGAACGAACTATTGACTTCTCAAGGACTCTTCTCCGTGGAGGTATTTTGGAGTTAGCGAAATGTAAGTACAGGCAGCATGGTGCTTGCGATCCACATGACTGTTAAACCAAATCGCAACGTAATGGACTCTGCTTGTCTATTGCACTGTACTGCAATTATGATTTACGAAATTTTGCAGCGTCGCCTGCGACACGTAACCGGTATGACCGATTTTAACTGGTCTTAGTCGTACGTAAGATTCATTTTTGTGCCTAAGGAATTTGAGGAAAGTTGAACGAACATGCACTAAGCAATTACTGTTATTACATGGCTCTCGGCAATGGCGGAGGAATTTTGCAGCGTTGCCACTTTCTGTGACGTGAAGCACAGTGTCGTAGTGAATCTTGTCAGCCGGATTACAAAACCGATGAAGGACCACACAGCTGTGATACGCGACGTAGACGAAGGGCAAACTTCGAGAAAAATTTACATTTCATACAACTTCCGTGTATTTAGCAGGAAGGTGGGCTGTATGTCATTGTAAGAATTCCCTTCTCTGTGACAAAGGAGGAGGAGAAGGGTGTTAAGTAAGTACATTCACGGCACAGACGGGCAGAGAGGGTGATACGGGAAGCGTATTAATACACCAGTATGTCGTGGAATGTTTAACTGCAGAAGGATGGAGAAATGAGTTGGACCCATCTTATGGGAAATGAAGTACTAACCTACATAGGGTCGAGGATGCGAGGAATATCCTGCGTACTTTAGAAAGAAGGAAGGTTAATTGGATTGGTCACATCTTGCGTAGGAACTGCCTTCTAAAACAGGTTGTTGAAGGAAAGACATAGGAAAGGATTGAAGTGACCGGAGAACGAGGAAGAAGACGTAAGCAGCTACTGGATGACCTTAAGGAAAATAGAGTATACTAATTAACCAACTAACTAACTAACTAACTAACTCCATGGAGCAGAGGCCTTCTTGAGAAGCTGACATTTTCTCAGCTAGTCAAGAAATTCCCCGCATTTTATGGAACCCGAAGGTTCATTACCGCATTCACAAGAGCCCGCCACCTGTCCCTATCCTGAGCCAGCTCAATCCAGTCCATGCCCTCCCATTCCACTTGTTGAAGGTCCGTCTTAATATTATCCTCCCATCTACGCCTGGGTCTCCCAAGTGGTCGCCTTCGCTCAGGAATCCCAATCAAAATCGTGTATGCACCGCTTTTCCGCCATACGTGCTACATGCCCCGCCCATCTCATTCTTCTCGATTTGATTACTCGAATAATATTTGGCGATGAGTACATGCCATTAAGTTCCTCGTTATGTAGTCTTCTCCACTCCCCTGTCACCTCGTCCCTCTTAGGTCCAAATATCCTCCTCAGCACCCTATTCTCGAACACCCTCAGTCTTTGTTTCTTCCTCAGTGTGAGAGATCAAGTGTCACACCCATACAAAACAACAGGTAAAATTGTAGTTCTGTATACCCTAATGTTTGTGTTTTTGGATAGCATCCTGGAAGACAAAAGATTCTGCACCGAATGATAGCAAGCATTCCCCGGCTTCAATCTGCTCTTAATTTCTTCATGAATGGAGTTTCGATTAGTTAGGGTTGTTCCCAAGTATTTGAATTCTTCCACCCTTTAAGTAGAGTATACCGGAAATTGAAAGTGGAAGCGCTAGATTTCACTTTGTGGAGCACTCGCTCTGGAAGACGGTATGGACGCGTCACAAGACAGGCTACGGAATGAATGAGTTCTTGGACTGCCCTTCGAGAAAAGTTGCATTGTGCGCATAAAATACAGTAACCGTACTGTCACGTGGCAGACCGTAAGCTTAACCTGAAGTTGAAAAGTTTACTCGACACGGATCGAGAAATGATTAATAGCCCATCTGACAACAACAATCGATCAATCCACATGTGCAGTTCTGGTGTTGAAGTTCGCGAAGAATAAGCAATACATAGTCTAGAAGCAGGGCACTGTCGTTGCCTTCAGCACGCGAAAATCCGGACTGAAGGCAGAAATGTTTAAGCTGATAAGAAAAAAGAGAGAGGGCGAAACGAGTTCAGTGGGGTATAATTCCTGAGGCTGGGTAGCGTCGACTGTGATTTTGAACTAGGTGCATTGTATCGGACAGGATTTGAGAAGCAGAAGTCGCTGCCTATTTTCAGGTAGACTCGCTGTTGTTCTAAGCGGGAAATAAGAAACAGATAAAGTTACTTTGGGGTCGAGCCGTGATTCTTGTACTTTAATAGCGCCGTGTCAGCTGCTGAGGTGAAGTACGCATGCTCGTGCGTGGTGAATAGGCACGACGGATTAAAGAGGAAGCCTGTCATTTAAACAGGCCTCGCTCGACGCTTCGTTGCTCATTTTGCACCCAATCTGCCATTCATAGCAACCTTCATTACCTTGTATTCTCAACGCAGGTTTAATGTAATGCGTCTCTTGTAATGGGATAAGCTTTGTGTAAGAATACTTTCATTCTGTAGGGAATAGAATGAAACTACTGATTGTTTTAAACCTTTCCACACCCATTTCAAACACATTCACGTTTTTGGAGGTATTTGGCAGGAATGAATACTCACTATGTCCGTGATTACGGATGCCATGACGACTGTACACCCGTGATGATTCATTTAATAGTTGTAGTGGCGACTCGCTGTCTGCAATAGTGGAGTTGGGCCAAGCGCGCGCGCTCACACACACACACACACACACACACAAAGTAATGGTCGCTGCTGGTCGGAACATTGTGTGAAAGTGCCATGTGGTCACCACTTTGCGTCATATTTTATGTCTCTGTGCTGCTAAAAAAGAATAAGCCGCACATGCAAGTAAAATGAAGCGCTGACGCTCGCTGGGCGTCATCCTTAATTACCAGTTACGACAATAACAATACCGACATTAAATAAATTTAATTACTTTGTTTCGTGAGACCAGCTGTCTACAGCTGTAATTGTTAAATTAATTAATTCAGTTTGGTTTGTTTTTGTGTTTTACACGAAAATGTAATCAAATGATTGTGTATGTAACTGAATTTTAATAACTGGTTCCCAAATTGTGATCCGTTGTGAGCATCGACAGAGACAGGAGTTTTATGTAATGACGCTAAGATTATATAGCGTAGGTTGTAGTTGAATGAAATGCGAGTATGGAGCATTGGTGGGATGATGCTGACAGGGGAAAATCGAATCACTCAGATAAAAACCTGCCCCAGTGCCATAGTGTCCACCGCAAGTCCGACGTGGACTGGCCTGGGATCAAACTCGGGCGTGCATGGTGAGAGGCTGGCGACCGTGTCTAGAATTTTGCGGTTCGGAAGATATTTTAAAATAGTTCAGAAAACTGATTTACCGATGACGGTGAACTCACGTTCTAAGGCTTTTGAAGGCATTGTACTGCTGGAACACGAATAGAGGGTTTGAATCCTGCTTGGGGCATAGATGCCTGTTGTTTTCGTTTGTTATTAGAAGCGTTACAGTGAACCTGTCTGTTTTCCAATAATTCTTATGATATATCTAAAAAGGCTGACTGATCTACAAATATACGGGTGGCGGACTTACATGACTGTTGAGGAAGACCAGCGTCTGGTTCTGTTTTGTACGTTCTCAGATCATTTACGCTGTGTTCGTGATGTATTCTTGTCGCTAAGAGTCTGTTATTTTATACAGTTCATGGGCGTAGAGTTGGAATTCCTGTAAATACGGCAGGCCCTCCCCCCCCCCCCCTCCCCGGTGGGTCGTGGACCTAGCCTGATTTTTTGTCACGTGTGGGTCGGAAAATTAAGACAAACTTTGGAATGTCCGTGTATCGACACGCAACCTTTTGACGGGACAGTAAAATGAATACCCGAAACGTCGTGTAAATCAGATACACACCAGACAACGTACTTCTGTTGGGCCTACTTGAACTTTATGTTTACATATTGGACGCATCAGGGAAGTTCATTTGTTAAAATATAAGACAATATATTTCAATTTTTGTTGGAATGTATTTCGGTAGCAAGTGTAGGATTCCAATTCCTGGATTCTACTTAACGACTACATTCTTTGAAAGATGACGTATCAACTGCGTGTGTAACACGGGTGGTTTTAATTGTTTATTTTACGACGCTGCTAGTTTATCGGATTGTAGCATTGATGTTATGATAGTTGAATGGTAAATTGGAAAGTATTTGGAAGGAAGCGGCTGTAGGCTGATTGAAGTATTGTGCGGACGTTTGTGTGGACGGACTGAGGAACATTGCAAAGACCCTCAGGCAGGATATCCGGTGTCCTGGACTAAACTTGCCACCCACAGATCCAGAGCATTACCTCTACGCTAATCTAAAATATTAATGTTGCTCTACCACTACAAGCTTTTGCTTGTATGCTCTTAAACTCTATATTTATGGATTGTATGTTGGGAATAATCTGGAACGACGCGGACGTGGACTGTTTTAACGTAGCCTTGTGCAGGGGTGCAAAAATTTCCAAAAATGTAAGACCCACCTTAGAATCCTAGGTGCAAGGTGGGTGACATGAAGTAAGTTCCGTATCGACTACCGACAAATGTTAGGCTGCACCGTACAAAATTTAGTTGCTCGAGAGACTGGGCGCCGAGAATTTATGTACGCCTGACTTTTTGCATTTGCTTGACGGGACTGAGAAAAAGCGCAAAAACTTCAGGCTAGTCGACTCCGATCCTAGCCCCAAACCCAGTCCTTCCTGAACACGAGGCAAGAGTGATGATACCCACTGAAAAGAAAAGGTCTGTTACTTTAGTTTGTTCCTAGATGTACTTGAAGAGGAGGAGTTTTACACTCCTCCTGTCGAATATCGTCTTCTGTGATAATGATGGATATGAGCCGCCTCCCGAATGGCTGCTTTCAGTGTTCATTTTCATTATAGTCTGTTTCCTGATTTGTCTCTACTATATCAAGCTGAGATAAGTTTTATCGCAGGGACATGCTCATATTACATCGTTATCGTCGCATGATGTGCGTAACATATCGCAAAGGCAGGAGGAAGTTAAGGCTTGCGCGAGATGGCAAGGTGACTAGAATCGCTGCTCTTTCTTACGTACCTCGAGGGAAGACTACATTCGTAAGCGGTCTTTATTCTACTTACGACTTCTGATAACCTGAAAACATACTTTTCCCCAGTCTGTCTGTGTGCAGTACAATGTGATTACTGGACTTTACGGTAGTTTATTTAAAGACGCTTTCAGTCGATAATACATAACAGAGTGCTATTAATTTTAAAGCGATAGTTATGGAAAGAAACAACCATATCGAAGTATAAGGCGCTGTTCCGGCATTAGCGTGGAGCCTGTGAAAGAGTGACGCAACGTCTGTCGGGATATTCCGTCTTCAGGCTGAGGATTTCCGTTAAGTAGGCCGCGTTACAATTTTTCTCTTCACGAGAGGTGCACATTTTCCAGGCCTGAGGTCTCCCGGGCGCCTAAATTTCTTACGACGGCGCATGATTATTGTGCATCCTCAGTATGGAACTGGATTCATATCACTCGTCGGGCGCCTAGAATTTTTACGTGTCTCCTAGATTTTTGAAAAATTTGTGCATCCCCGCTCTTCACTATTCTGTCCAAAAATTCTCATTACCACATTCTACACACCGCGTCCTGTTTTTACGTGTTAAGGCGGTCGAAGCAAACATGCCCGTCTTTTCTGCCAAGCTGACGAAGGGATGGCGGTTATTTCCCCCTTTTTCATGGTGTGATGCGTTGACATAACCTACCTACTGGAATTTACGTAGCGGATTAGGTGAAAGTCCTGTGGGAGAGTGAATGAAGTATGGTCCAGGGCATCAAATGTTTTTGGAGGGTTAGTAAGTCCCGTGTGAATGTTCGCTTTATTACTTGAAGTATGTATCGACAGCTGCCTGCTTACCTTTCTTTTCTGCAGTTCACTGATCCCATGGAGAATGCTCGTCCTTTAAAGTGATAATTGTTCATCTGATCAATTAGTTGCTTGAGTTTCATGAAACCCGAAGGTTTATCATCATTTCACAAGAAACCGTCACTGGACTCCACTCCTGAACCGGATGACCCCAGTCCACATCTTCACACACTCTTTCTTTAGTATTATTCTAACATGACCCTGTCATTACAACTAGGTAGTCCAGGCCACTTCAGGTTTCATGATTATCATAGTAGACGTGTATGTGGTTTGCTTCTTTGCCATGAGTGCTACTGATTTTGCGTTTCTAATCCTCCTCGAATTGTTCACCCGAACAAAATTGGGCGAAGTGTGCAGCTTACGGATATCCCTGTCTTCACCGTTAACTGCATATAATTAATTATACGCACATTTTTCGACACTGAATAAGTTGTGTAGTACACATACAGGTTTTATTAACAACCAACCACTGCATAAAAGTCATTTTTGCTCCTACATGTTTCGGCTACGTATTGTAGCCAGTTTGAGCCAACACGTAGCCGAAACATGCAGGAGAAAAAATTACTGTTGTGCAGTGGTTGGAAATAAAACTTGTATGTGTAAGGCAACTGCACGGAGTACGTGTAACGTTAAGTTGTGTAGTAGTAATTTTAGTATAAATTATATTGACATACTTAATGCGCACCTGACAGTAAACACTCTGTGTCTCCCTGTGCCACATCCGTCGACTCACTGCCAGCTATCTCTCTTACCACTTGGCGCACCTGCATCTAGTGTAGTTCCACTTCGCAGAATGGATATAATGAACTGTAATGCCACTCTCGCGTTACCCCTGACGCACGTTAAGAATCTGACGCCGGTACATACTCTATGTTTGGAATACTGGCGAATGTCAGAACTTTTTGGCCCATGAAAGTGGCTGCGAACCGTGTGACCCGAGTTAATTTTCCAGCAGGAGTTTCAGGTTTTTCCGTTCACCACCTCTTACAGGAAGTTTTCGAGACCTTCTCAGGTTTCTATTTAAGGCAGGGGGATCTGTACTCTGGTGTGGCTAAGAGAAATGCTTGGAATTTTGCCTTCTTATATCCGATGTGTCTTCGTGCTGTGGATAAGCAGATGGGCAACTTTCTAGCCAAATCCGCTGTCAAACAGCGACGTGATGAGTGTGAACTGTGTTTTAATCCAAGCTTCCAATATTCAGATGTGTATAAAGTGTATTTATTTGCATTTTCTCACTGGTTGTCACGTAGCACGGTTGACGTCCTCGTTAAAGTGCGCTGGTGAACTTCTGTAGTTAGTGACTCCGAGAAGTGAAAGTTGGACTTCACTTTTCACAATTAAATGCCAGAGTACTTGAGAGCGCGTAACTAAAGCATGGTCTGAGTTGAGGGATTTTGCAACTAGTAGACCTCGGTTGTCTGTTGTGTTAGAGTCTGGGGATGTGATTTTGCGTCGCTGGAACACACTGTGATGACGGAATTAGTGGTGGAAGCTGTGGGGTAGAGTGGCGAAGTTTTGCAAGTAACTATTCTGTGTGTTTTATACGGGGCTGATTGAGTCCTACAGTTAGTTTTATCTAACGAAGAGGATCACATGCAGCTCAGATGGCCGACACGTGTTGCGGGACTCACAGGAAAGCACCCACTTGAAAGTCCGAGACCGAGGTGTATAGTCTGTACTGAAGTGTATCGCAGGAGTGCCTGTTGACTGAGGGAACGTTAGTTGGATCGTGTTGCATGAGACCCGTACCCACTGGCAGAGGAGTCTGGTGTTCGAGGTGTTCAGATTTTGGTTCCTAGTTAGATAGAAGGTTATTTGTTTATTCAGTTACAACGGGGTTATGTATGGTAATGACTTGACACAAGAAACCCTGGTCAGATCAAAACCGACCTACAGACTAGGTGCACGTTGTGAGGAGCGAGTACCTATCCAGTGGGTCATGTGCGTACATCGTCTGGTGGTATAAATTTCAGAACCACTTGGTGAATTCGAATAGGCCGACAATTTGATTATAGTCCGTGAGATTTAAACGTTGGGATAAAAAATTTATTTTAAACATCCCGTTATGATAATATATGAAGCGTAAAGAAATGAACCCTCAATCACAACATTTTTTTTATTTTTTCAGAGATTTTGTGTGTTTCACAACATGTTTCGGCCAACTTGGCCATCTTCAGGTAATACAACTGTGTACGGAATACGATGGAGGAAGTTACCAACATAAAGTGTTTTGAAAAATGAGCGTCTCGTTATTGCTGTGTTCACGATTGATTTAAAGAACACTGCATATTAAGGCATACAGTAGTATTTCGTTCTTGGTTTATAAGGGTGTGGTCTGTTACCGTAAGGGAGATTTAGATTAAGATTCTTGGCGCCTGAAGATGGGACCGATACGTTGTCCTGAAACGTCGGTAAAGGATTACCATTCGACGCTGCCTAATAACCCAGAAGAGCGCAGATCTCATAGATTAAGGGTGTTTTGAATCAGGGTGCTGATGAGATTATTTGAACTAGAAAGAGGCGGACTAAAAGCTGGTTGGGGAAATGAAGGGGCTTCATTATTTGTAATACATATTAATAAGAGGATGAAGAAATTATGCATTGAGTAAGTTCGTAATTTGCTGGTTTTTGCCAGATATTGTTAGGATTCAGTGGATGGGGCATTGGGATATGGAACAGGTAAATGAATGCAAATTTTTTGTCTGGGAACTTCACAGGAAGAAGGCTGTTGAGAGGCCTAGGCGTAAATGGAGGACAGTTCTAAAACTGGGTCTAAGGGAAAAGGTCATGAAAGTCAGGGTATGATGTAGTGACTGGCTGTTGTGACGACGACAGGGAACCTTCGCATCCGTAAAAGACAAGAAATTTTTTGACCAGTTGTGCCAGTTCATCTTCTAATGGAGGATCCCATGAAGCTGGCCGTATTTAGTTAAGTACAGAGTCTGCACTAAATGGAATAATTTTTTAAGGTGACACATCCCCGTTGCGTTACTACTCATAAACAGAAATTAATGTTACAGCCAACACAACTTCATATTCAGTAAGAATAAGGTTACGTGTTTCGGCTAAAAATGATTAGACCCCATCAGGCCTAATTACAAGAATACAAAGAGGATATATTTTATAGCTGTATTTCAGGTTTGAGATCTCAGCCTCTGTAAGCTTTAATATACGTACAGCGTAAAGATATGGAATGCTTGAAATTGAAGTTTATAAAACGTTAAAAATATTAAACAGAATAATGAGTTCGTAGGCAGTTAAATGTATCTAATTGCCTACGCCCCTTTTCCTGGTGTCGAGCGTACAGTATTTCGACGTGCTGAATTACAGTCTCATGGTTTACGACACCATGTACTCTGGCAGGCCGTTACCAACATTTGATGAAATCTCCAGAATTATTCAGTTTCATTATAGAGCCTGATGAAGGAGGCGGCAGGTATCTCCGAAACTCAGATAATCACGTCCAAGAATTCAAGGTGTCAGGAAGACCAGATTCCACTGCTATGAAAGCCTCAAATTGCTTTCCGGTATTTTTTGTTTCTTATCACCGTGCATCAAGAAAATCCAATTTCAGCGAGGCGTGCTGGGGCAAGCGTATCGAATTTAGCATTGTGTAGGTTACTTCTACTGTAGCAACAGTTTGCTCAAGGAAGTTCAGTGAATCATTGCTTCGATTTATTTGAATCAGTAGTAATGCCAATCAGACTGATGGAATTTTGTGCCGGCTGCAAGCAGGTTAGTTTAGAATCAATAACTTTCTAGACTTATATCCAAGAGGCGCATTTCGCTTCAGCTCACTGCTTGTGCTTGTCTTTGCCATTTTATTTCGCTGTGTGACCTAGTTAGTTAAGATATTGTTAAATAACCGAGGAATTTATCCTGGAGATTTGACCACCTCTCCTTGAAATGTATAGCACAACGTACGAGCTTTAGTATGCTAGACCACTGATTGAATATCTCCCCGGCCCCCCCCCCCCCCGAAGGCTTTTCATGTAAACAAGTAATTGCGAGGCTCCATACAAACGTTTCAAGCGTTAGATGGCGGAGGAGACAGTGGGGCTGTCATTGGATTTTGCGTGATTGGTAAGGGCAGTTAAGGAACCAAATACTGCTATGTGCGGTAAGTGAAAGCACTTCTTCTCGTTTTGTTCCAGTGTACTCGGAGAGTACTCTGTAAGTCTGACTCTCATGTCAGGTTCACCCTACAATGTTTCTTTTGCTTTCTTTGTGTGGTAATGTATCTTGAAAATCCAATTTCATGAAAACATCTTGTTACAAGAGGATTAAATTTGCCCACTTCGCATTTCTGCTGTTAAATGAGCCTGCCGTAGAAATTAATAATGGAGCCGTAATTGAATTATTAATTTAGTGCGGAATCAGGAGTGCCGTATTTGGACCGAATATAGTGCTTTATCCTCCCCTCCCTCCCTCCCTCCCACCCGTGCAAATACCACCAAGAATTGCGCTGTGCATTATATTAATTGTTAACTCCGTTCCGTTCGGTCACAGTAAACTTACGAGATTGTAATCAACGTCAGACTTTTAGAGAGGGATTTGGCAGAAAGCGCGGGCGTTATGTTCGGGCGGATACAACAGAAGCAATACAGAACTATTAATCTTCCATTTGTATGCCATTCTGGTGTCACTGGTAGCTCAGTGGGTCTCCACGTGCCATTTTTAGAGGACGAACATAATTCACGGTTTCCAAACGCGAATATTTTCAAGTGCTGCGTACACAAAATTTCTGTATGAAGACGGAACCATCTTTAGGATTTGCTATTTTAAGAGGGTAAAGAAATTTGTTAGCTGAACTTAAGAGAACTGCTCGCCAAATTTGTCTTTTGCGAAACAGTGACCGAGTGGTTACGCGACAAAATTTTCTGTCTCCTGTACGCAGTAGAGTAAGTTTGAAACAGAGAAGTGGATGGCTGGGAGATGAAGCTGCGGACTCCCAAATACGAAGCATCTAGGCTTAACTGCGCTCCGCTGATGTCGGATGATTGGTTCCTTTTATGTGCCGCGGTCACTGAACTGTGTATCAGCGAGTCGTGTGTGTCTGCGTCACGCAGGGGGCAGTACAGCCGGTTTTCTTCTTCAGTTTCCAACCGCATTTACCGCCATATTTGAACCCACTCTCTACGAAACGGCGTGACGCTTGTGTAGGAACGCGTACAGGAACGGTACCGCTGAGGGACAACTACCTGTACGCTGTGCCTCTCCACATGTGAGGACTCGGGGTAGCGTGGTCGGAATAGCGACTGGGCTACGGGGTGGACGTTCTGGGGTTCGAATTCCCAGAGGGACAAGATATTTTTCTTTTCTCAAGGCGTCCAGACCGGCTCTGGGCCCCCCCCCCCCCCGGCTTCCTACTCAATGGGCATCATGGATAAAGCGTGAAGTTAAAGCATTCGTCTCCATCCCGTGCAGAGGTGAAAATGAGTGGGGCTGTACCTCTAATCCCCATGTGCCCTTATGGCGTGGACAGGTAGAACTTCCGCTTTACCTGTACCTTTCCATGTAGGGAGACTACGGGACTTCTGGCGGAAGAACAGGAGTTGGGGATGTCTGATACAATATTGAGGAGAACATTTGAACTTCAGGTCGACACGAACTTCGCGTGTATTTTAGCGCTCCTACCGTAGTATTAGCGGAAGTTCCGGGTTAGAATGCCCCCCCTGAGTCCGTCTACCTCAACCCTTCCTTTAAGAAAATGATGGGATAATACCTCAGAGTAGGCAACCGCAGTTTCCTTTCACATCTTTTAAAATTCCCAGTTCTTTACAGTTGAAAATTGTCGTCAAATATTAAGAATGGAAATTACATAGTGAGGAGTTTCTTCTCGTGGTATTATTGCAGTGATCGAAGCAAGAACGATTAGTTTGGCGGTGAAGTGCCATCCATGATGAAAATAAATGCGTACAGTACAAGTCAAAGGATTTTCACAAAATATGCCGGGATGCCACATACCTAAAAATGCATACAAAATTTTGGTTGGTAAACGCACACATATCATGACTCCTAGTGGTGGACCAGCGACTATTCTGCTCCGAACTGATGTTAACTGCTCACCCGATTGGGTTTTGACGTCTCAGCGTGCGGCGATGCAGTGACGATGGGGATGGTGATGATGACATGCACAGGAACAACAGTAATGTAGTGCGTGTATATGAAACTCATGTTTTGCGTTGTAGCATAATGAAGCAGTTAATTTCTTACTGATGTATTTCGGGGTGTAAATTCGTGGGCGTGTCCTGCAACAGATTCATTTGCAGAACTGCTCGACAGTTGCTAAATATTCGGGCAGCTTCCTGTCTTGCAAATGAAGAGCCGTGGTAACACAAATTGCTGCCTTCGAATTAGCATATTGAGAGTGATTAGCAGTCTGTCTTGTTTATGGTAGGGAGGCACAGACATTCTGTTGACGCACGGGGAATTAATTCAGGGAACAACGAACATGAGACAGGTTCGAATGCCGCTCTCAGTTGAAGGTCAACATCCCAGCCGTTCATTGCCGGGCTACCAGCAGGGCGTAGGGAGGAGAGCGACACTGCGCACAGAGATTCAGCCGATTTACTCAGTCTGTGTGGGTTAGCATTGAATTAACTGTGTGATGAAAGGGGAGGTTGTGCTGTGTCTCGACCTAACAAACATTACAGTCAGTAGTATGCATTTCACATTTAAGGCCGGCCTTTATTAAACTTCGCCAGCAGTCCGACGATCTTGAGTTATTTCGTCAGCCGCTCCATGCAAATGCCGGAGTGCCATTTGTCTTCCCATATTCTTCCTAACTCCTTATGCGTTGACAGTCCGTCATTTATCATTGGACGTCACATAATGTCAGTAACCGATACAGTGTCGTGAAATAAGTACAAGTATATTCCGTAGTGTCGTGGTCAGTATAGCGGCTAGGCTACGGGCTGGACGGTCCGGGCTGGGGAGAGAATTTTGTCTTCTCCAGACCCTGACCGGCTTGCCCCCCCCCCCACCCCTCCTCCGCCTCGCCTCCTATTCGGCGGGCGTCGGGGTCTTTTCCCGGGAGTAGAGCAGCGGTGTGAACTTAACCATTCACCACCATCCATTGCCGAGGTTAAGAATGAGTGGAGCTATAACTCTCCTCCAGTGTGCCTTCATGGCGTGGATAGGGAAAACTTTACCATTCTGCCTTTTTACATAGTAGACTTGGAAGGTTAACTCATATGGATATTAGAGAAAGAGGATCATTTAGCTTTTGGCGTGAGTGTTGTTATATTATCCATCCCGTTGTGCTATTCTAGATAAACCTATAAACTGTCAGTGGAACACAACTGTGTTAAGTACAAGTTGTGTTCGACTGACAGTTTATTAGTTTATTTGGGGAGAGGGTGAGAACAGCTCGATCTGACGGGACCAGCTGTGTAGGTGTAACCTCCCCTCCATACAGAAGGACGGAACATCGCATGTTGTTTTTGAAACGCTGGATGGTGCACTAATTGTAAGTGCCAAGGCTGATGGTTCTAAATGTGATATGCCATCGTCAGAATCCTATTTAACTCAGAATTACAGACGGCCTTGTGTATTAATTGATGTAATTGAACTCTTCCCAGAACCTCTTGCTACGGGTATATCAACAAGACAGGCAATGTACGCATAACGTAACAATACGGAGCGTTCGCGTAACCATTGTTTTCGTGGAAAAGAAGTAAGTATTACATATTCTGAGTGTGTGTGTTTAGCCCTAGTTATCCAGCATGCATAGGGCATGCGCCATATTACACGAGTATTGTCATCTGTGGCTTCTCCGGCCCTGCAACATTTTTCCACACTGTCTCACAAACGGCACGATTTTCGGGGAAATAGTTAGTGAACATAAAATGCGTGTTTTAATTTTCTGTAAACTTTTGTCTGAAACATTTCCCATGCTAAGAAAAATTGAGGGAGACACCATCATGAATGCACATAGGTATTCCTGTAAAGTGCCCATTATTCTTGTCAGATTTTAATGGAAGTTTAATTTTCTGGACCGATTTTCGAAAAGTCCTTAAGTACCAAATTTCATGAAAATCCGTCCAGTGGGAGCTGAGTTATTCCACGCGGACGGACCGACAAGCGTGACGTAGCTAATAGTCGCTTTTTGTAATTTTGCGAACGCACCGAATACAAGTTTAAAATGAATGAATGTCATCTGAAACAAATGACATGAAACGCAGCTTTTATTATTTTCTGTTTTTGTTTTATGCATGTGCACAGTGACGTGATACGGGCCGGGCGCGTTTCACGAATTGTGACAGATAACAGTGGCACACAGTGTGTGATTCATTTGAAATGGCGAAATCGGCGCCAGTCACTGCGCGGTATCAGCGTACACGGTAATCCCCACCATTTTACAATGGCCGATGTCAGGGTGTAATAAAGCCTACAGCAAACGCGCCGAGAGGACAGAAACGTCGATAAAATTAAAATTAGCTCATAGAAGACCGGCTGTGCTGTGACGTTTATCAACAGATGACTCGCAGTTTCTTACTCCAGTACGTCATTGCTTTCACTTGGTGAATTATGTACTCTCGTAATGGACATGTGTTTGGAATGATTTTTTTGGGTGTGTTTCAGTTGAAGATTTTAAAAGACTTATAAAAATGAATGTTTGATACTATTCTAATGTTTGTTTGGGAACCACACCTGTATGAAAGCTGCACCTACGCGGCGGAGACACAGTTATTATTAAGTGCTTTGTTTTATTTACAGTGCAAAGTTGGGTGTAAGACAATGAAAATTAGATTTTGTGTGCACACGATTTTAATAGCATATGTGGACAGAACACTCTGCCGTGGAGATTTGACTGAGTTTTATATGAAGAGAGAACCCGCCTGCTTACATTGTCAGGAACTGTTAAACTTTTAAAGGGAATGTACGGCTTAGATGAGGCGTTGTTACAAGGGCGTTTTTGTGTGTTCGGTGTACGAAGTTAGCGTATAATGAAGCCGTCTCTGTCGAGGCTCTACTTCATCGCATAAGTCATTTAACAGATTGCGACAAAATGTGGTATGGCATATCGACAAAAATTTGTTATTGCAAATTTGTTATTGCAAATTTCTTTTGGCTGTATTGGTCGATTGTGACCATTTTATTTGCGCGTTGCTTGCATAAGGCATAGACGGATGCAATATGAAACGTAGTGTGGGTTTGACATAGGCCGTTCTTGTGCTCTGTTAATTAAGTCCCTGTTCTTGTGTTTAACCTTTTAAAGCCTAGCGGTAACTTTACGTACCACCAGGTTTAACATTAAAAAATTCTACGTGGTGCCCACATTGCGTTTATGTGTTTTGTACGGATCTCAGAACAAACAGCAACTTTTGCCTTATAAAATATTAAGAGACTGGTTTTTATAACCGAAGTGGAGAGTGTTTACAGCGCGGTACGCACACAGTCCTTATATAAAACAGATACGCTTCGTCCTTAAAGGGTTAATATGCAGGGTACTGAAACCTTGCCTCTGGACCGATGTCGAGTAACGTAATTTTTGGCACCGGAGTATCAGTTTGTTTATTGTAGAACATCCGCCGTACGCCTGAGCTGGTGTTAATCAGTGCATTTAAGTGTAAAACGGAAGGTCTGCGTTGTCTCTTCTCCTGTGTAATGAACTTTTTAGCCTTGGGGCAGGTCTGGTTTATTTTTTTATGTTTGCGCGTGGGAAATTGATTTTTTAGACAGCTGCGATTCCAGTTGACGAATCACGACCTGATGTTTTGCGTGGGTGGCATATTTGTGACCAGAAATTCGTTGTTACATCAGGCTGCGTCGATGCTGTTATTGTAGGTTCTATGCACCGGGGTCAGTTGACCTGAAACCTTTAGGATCAGTTTGCTAATTTTATGTAAAATTTTTCACTGGCAACGTTTATTTTATAGTGATGTCAACTTAAAATACTACGGCACTCACGTATGCACAAACTTTTAATTTTTTTTCTCCACTTAACAAGTAGTGCAGTCAGTACGTGCCACAAAGAAACAGCCGTACTTTACAGAACTCATTACAGTTTCGGCTAGGCTACAACTCATAAATGCATCAGTTAGTAGGAAAAAGGGAACACGTGAAACTAAATTCCAGCAAGATGTATGAATTTTCTTTGGAACATTTTTCCTTTCGATGTGCTGTATAGTCCTGTTTAACCTTTTAAAGCCTAGCCGTAACTTTACATACGACCAGGTTTAACATTAAAAAATTCTACGTGGTGCCCACATTGCGTTTATGTGTTTTTTACGGATCTCAGAACAAACAGCAACTTTTGCCTTATAAAACATTAAGAGACTGGTTTTTATAACCGAAGTGTAGAGTGTTTACAGCGCGGTACGCACTGAGTCCTTATATAAAACAGATACGCTTCGTCTTTAAAGGGTTAACAAACTACAAGGAAAAAGTACCTGTTTTATGGTCTTACCTTTCTGCAGTGTATCTACTATCTGCGCGATTGGTTGCCTCTTGGAGTTGATAGCGTGGCGATGGGTACAAAGTGCTAAATAACACGTGGAAACGTCTGTAGTATATAGTTCGGTATAAACTTACGGTTTTCTGCACTTGCATGACAATTGAATAGATGCGGTAGCAGGTACAGACGCCAGCGTACGTTGTAATCTAAGCAGTAATGTGTGAATGTAACTTACTATAGCTACTGTTATTTTGAGGGCTTTGACTTCACATATGGAGGACGAAATAGGAAGTGTACAATAAGCTTTGATTCAAAACTGTTAACATTTACTGTAGATTACTGGTGTCCTGCTCGTGGTGTTGTTCTGTTAAAGTAACTTAAGAAAATTAACTAGTAAACGGTTTGTCGTGTACTCATTTGTTGTTGTGAAATCCTGTCACTGAAGATGGGGGAAATCCAGAGTGCCTGCGTTGCTGTTCGAATTTAAGTCATTGCAAAATGCAGATGGAAGTACTGTAGAAGGAACTAAACGAAGATCTACTGGATCAACAAATTAACGACAGTTGAAGAGGCTGCTGGGCAGCCTAAGTCTAAAGGGGTCAGCAAGTGTTCGGCTGTATTAGATAGATGATGACGCTGAAGTTTTCATGCAGTATTCCAACCCTGTCCCACGTCAGTTTACATCCAATTTTCTTTTTGTATTTACCTGTAACATTAGCGTCGAAGGAAAGCACGTTTATGTAGACGACGGCTCTTGTTCGGTACAGGTCTTGTGTGTGGACATTCTTCGTTCTGTTTCTAGGCTGAATGGCTGCGGTTTTAAAAAGGCAGGGCACCATGTGCCTAAGCACGCCCACATGAATGCATATAGGGTGTGACCGGTAGCTTCACGCTTTCTGAATGAAGTGCAATAGCGGAAAGCCAGCGGAAACCCAGCCGGCCACACCGGTAGAGTGGGAAGCTTGATGTCCGATAGAACTTCTTGACAAGCATAGTAATTGTTTAACGAAGAGTCGTGAGCGGGTTCATAGCGAGGGAAAGGGGGGGGTCAAAAAAGAGAAGGTACGTACTTAAAGGAGTGAAAGCAGCACAAGAAGAGCAAGGAAGGACGTAGGTGAAGGAGAGGCGGTAAGGAAAGAGGGAAGAAAATAGGGAATCGATGGAGTAATGGCAAGAAGATTGTGTTCTTTTCGTATTCTCAACTGCAGGATAAGCGTAGAGTACGATGTGGCATATAAAAACCCGCTCCGACCTTGTAAAGCTAATGAACGGGTAATTGCGCGCTTCGTCGTCACAAACAAAGCAAATCAAAAGAAGGCAGCTGTCGTGCTAGTTCGCATTTCCTGGTTACATCATGTCTGTTTTAAGCGTAGTCCACACCTACGTACAGTGTACGCGGACAGTCCGCGTGCACGGTTGGCAGACAACGCGGACAGTCCGCGTACAGATCGCATGCAGTGTTTTGTGTCCACACCTAACTTGGCTCGTCCGGTCAGTCAATTCATGTCGTGGAGTGAAGCTGCAGCTGGAATGTGTGCGGGATATGTATTGTAATGAGAAGAAAGGAACGGCCGAAATACGCGAAACGTTTTTGGACGCGGCGTTTGTTCAACGATGTCGTTCAGCACGGACACAACCGTCTTCGCGAGTGACAGGTAGAAGATGGTTCAGGATTCAGGAAATTCGCCAGGATGACGAAAGGTGACTTTGAGATTTTGCTCCAGAAAATTGGCCCCAGAATCCAAAGGAAAGATACAAAGTATCGGTGAAGACACAGTCTTCTTGGATGCTACAACCTTTTTATGCTTTCTCCGGAACGGACCTTTGAGATTGGCGATTTTTTCGACTTCAATAGTGCTGATTTCTTATTTTTTTGTAAGAAAATAATCGCATTACATTTTTTATTTCGGTTTTTGGAGTCGGCACAATGCACATGCCATAAACATGCATTGGACTGTAAGTCATCAATAAAAGTAACAACTCTTTCGTTCGACCACATCTTAACGGCTCAAATTCTACAAGGAAACTGACACATTGAAGGAAGTAGGTGTACGCGGACACGTTCAGACCTGCAGACTTTGTCTGTTGGTTTCCATCCTAGCCGGGAGACAACAGACACTGTCCGCGTACGAATAATTTGTTTGCGCACAGTCCGCGGACATACAATGTACGTAGGTGTGGACGAGGCTTTACGCTGCGCATTTTTAAGACGCAAGCTCCCAGTGGGTCTTCATTATTTCGCTCTGTTCGCAGTAGCAGCGGAGAGCCAGAAGTGTTGTAACTGTGGGTGATTTCCAAAGCGGCAAGTTTTAAATTATCAGGGACGGTGTACTGTATTTGAAATCGGCAAATGTATGCGATCGAGAGAACAAAGCGAAATTATTAATGCTGACAAGTAGATGAACGTGGGTAGGTGCAAACGCGATTGCGCATTGTTACGAAATGTGCCTAAAAGACAAATTGGCACAGCGCGTTCTGAGTTCGTGCTTGCAGCATGTATGCCTCAGTTATTTCGAGCGTTGCATTCGGAATCTCGTACTTTTTTTTTTTTTTTTGAGCTCTGCCTCCACACCAACTTCTCCACATTCATGGCGACTTCATCGTCGCTCGAATTGCCATGCCACTTGTTCCCCTACACGGCCCCTCAAACCTGGCTCGAAAGTTAAGAATATGTATTTTCCTCTGCGACGTCTATAAGCATTTTAGTTCTATTTTCTTCTGTCACGGATAGCAAACTTAGAGATCTTGAGAAGCGCACGAGTCGATTTAACTGGTTTTGTTTCTAGCAGTGGGTCGCCGATTTCCAGTGTCTCGGAAAAGTGAGTCGCATTAGCAGAAGTTTGAAGATCTCTTTTCTGGCTGTGAGTATTTAATTATGGCGTGACTCTTCGTTCTGCAGCAGTGGAAGGAAGGGTTACTGGGTTCGGAGTGTACTATTAGCTAATACTCTAAAATCTATGTACAAAAGCAAAACTTCGTCATGTGCTATAGTATGATATATTTATGCGTACTGTGTACGCTCTTTGTCACACAGAAGACTTAGCCAAGAGGTTTACTGAAGTGAGACCATTTTCAGGCAATCTGTTCTTCGTTCCAATCTACCAGCAATTTTGGTCCTGTAGTTAGGGTTAAAGGAGGATTTTCTTTCTGCAGGACGGTATTTTGACCTTCATTTGTGGCACAGCATTAATTGGAATGAATAACTCGTCCCGAAAATGAAGTGATTTGGGAAGGGAGTGGCAGGTTCTTCTGTATGAAGTAAGATTAGACTTGCTTGGGTTAATTTTTTTAATTGTTTCTTCAGGGTATTCTGGTAGTGTGTCTCCACTTCTATTTCCTGCCTTCTGCGGTGTTCACACCTGAACCCCGACCCACCTCGACATTTTCATGTGGGCTTTGTTTACGTTTCGCCAGTGGCTATAATATAACAGCTTATATGCTCTAACACGAACAGCGACTCCAAATATCGAACAGTCTTTTGTTGCAAAACGTGTTGCACGATGTCGATTGTCATGTGTCCAGAGCAGTAAGTGGACTGACGTTGCATAGCGTCTGAAAAAAATTTCGACTTGTTTTGTACAACGACGTGTTCTTAAATTTTGCGTGGCTGTTGTTTTCTAATCCATAAATTTATGTAATCGCGTATATTGTTTACGGCCACTTTGTACAGTTCAGTCCAGTGTCCCTTACATGGTGTCCCTGAGTGTGGTAGTTGTCGCGGGATGTCCAGGCGGATGCAGGGTTTCTATACCATGAAGCTGCCATGCCACAGGGACACGGTAGTGGGGACGCCCTACTAGTTATTTGAATACATAAGAAGGAACGCCCGCAGAAGTAAAGTTTTTTGCTTTATTAAACTCACTCACCCAGAACAATATAATAAAATGTAAAGTTCACTCTATAACAGACCATGGAGGCCCAGAGGGGGAGGAGAGGTATGTCTGTGCCCTTTTCTAAGCTCGGCGCTAGATAGGGATGGGTGATCAGCGCCACGACACGGTCGTTTTAACACCGGGAAAGAGACCCGTTACCTAATGTAGAGGAGGCTAGGTGGGCCCCAGGGCCGGTCTGGACGGTTGCGGAAAATCTCGCCCCCACAGGGATTCCAGCCCCCGACCGTCGAACAGTACAAGAAACTTGCGAGATATAGCAATGTTGGCACTGTACAACGACGCGTGTCGGTGTTCACAGGCCGTGACTTTACAGTAGGTAGCATAATCTGGATGCAATCCATGCCACAGGCCCAACTGTGAATAATCTGTCGGTATGTGAGCTTAACACAGCAGCCATTACTGACAGGGGTAATCAGGGGTAGAGAGGGATAGCAGTGTCGGAGTTGTCATTACAACGGCCACTAATTGACAGGAAGGAAGCTAGCGAGTGTCTCGATCAGCCAATCACGACAAGACAATGATGATGATTAATTATAATGATGTTTACTTTAACCTATCTCACATCAGCTGATTTCATTTAACGAAGCAGTCGGGTCATTAGGGGCACAAATAGCGCATGGTTTATACTACATGGGAGTGGCCAACAGTCATTGCCATGGTTATCATACAGCGGACCGCGGTACGTATGTGTGTGGGTGGTGGTGTCTCTTGGGAGAGGACGGGGACTAATTCCAGTTTATGTTGAATCTATAGAAATGTTGCAAAAATCAAATTATTTGGAAGTGTAGTAACACCAGTGGCGTAGCTAGGTTTTTTGGCGCTCGGGGCCAGTAATCACCATTAGGAACTTTAAAAACATCGCAGTTATTTAATTTTCCTTTATTTGGCTCAGTACTTTAAAATGTGTTGAACCCAAAAAATCAGTTGTTTTAAATATTCATTTTCCCACCCAATTTTCCGCCCCCTTGGACTCTGCCGCTCGGGGTGGCCGCATCACTCGCACATCCCTAGCTACTGCCCTGGGCAACACATTAAGATTACGTACAGTATGAAGTTAATTTTAGTTCTGTGATGGGACGTTTGGAAATGTGACAGAAATCAAATTATATGGAAGTGCAGTGACGCAGTAAGATTACATACAATATGCAGTTAATTTTAATTTTCTGATGGAACCTTTGGAAATGTAGCTAAAATAAAATTATTGGGAAGTGCCCTGAACAGCGTGTACATACAGTGTGAAGTTAGAGCCAAGCCTGAGAAGTGCAGTTTGTCATTCAGAATCACATCCATCCACATATTTTGCATGATACCCTTCAGTTCAGTCCGTTTTGTGTTCCCATTTGGGCCGTACGGTCCTGAAGATTGTATTACACGCGCACGTTACTATACTTTTATGGCAGTGAACTTCGCTTTAACAGTGCAATTAGGAACGGTCAGTAAAATCAGGGAATAACTAGAATTTAATCCGAGAGGTGCACTATTGATGTACGCTGTCATGAGTATATTAATAATTTCGCGACAGCGCAAATATCAGGAATAATAATAATAATAATAATAATAATACATAAATTGTATTTCCCGTAGTAAGTCAGTGTAGAAGCAGACGCTGAGAAATATGGGTACATTTATGGGCCACGAAGTACAGGACAGTACGTAATATAAACATAGCCAACAGAGCTTTAAGAGTGTGGAACATTTCAGGTATTTTGAACTGCCTTTGTAAATCAGTGTCGCATTTGCAAAGAAATTGCGACCGAACTAATTTCAGGAGATGTTTTATACCCACTCACTTCAGAATATTTTGTCCCCTGTTCATCATTTCTAGTCATGGCATGAGTCTGTGTGGATTGGATTAATCTGGCTTAGGATAGGGGCAAGTGGTGGCTTTTTGTGCACATGGTACTGAGCCTGCGGGAACCATAAAGAACGAGGGCTTTCTTGAGTAGCAGAGGAACTGCTGGCTTTTCAAAAGGGCCGTACTCGATGGATTTAGCTACTTGTATATGTATGTATGCATGTATGTATGTATGTATGTATGTATGTATGTATGTATGTATGTATGTATGCATGTATGTATTATGTATGTATGTATGTATGTATGTATGTATGCATGTATGTATTATGTATGTATGTATTATGTATGTATGTATGTATGCATGTATGTATTATGTATGTATGTATGTATGTATGCATGTGTGTATTATATATGTATGCATGCATGCATGTATGCATGTATGTATGTATGTATGTATGTATGTATATATATATATATATTTAGCTCTACTTCCACAAGGCTGTTTGTATAGTCGGTAGCACTTAGTGGAAAGCGCGCGCGCCGCATGTGCCGCACGGAAAGTGATAGTGCTTGTGGCATTAGGACCTGTCCGTAACGCAGTGCCGCATGACTGTAGTCTATTCAGAATCACGAACCAGCCCAAGTTGCTCTCCTTCATTTAGTGCACGGTCGTGTCTGTATGTTCCTCCAGAATATACAGTGAATAGCGTGTTGCCATGCAGAATGCAAAAGAAAGTAAGGACATGCAATGCTTGGTTACGTGACCGTTTCCCATGAAGACCTTCAAACTAACTGTAATATTATTATTTTGGTACAGTCCATTTCGTTTCACAGGCTTACATGCGCTAACATCACGGAAAGTGCAGCATTATGCGGTCTCCCCCAGTTGCAACTAGGAAATAGGTTTTACCTACTATTCTGCGTGTCGTACTTTTTCTGGATGCCGAACGGGAACGGCATAAATGGTTATTTTTTTCTCTGCTGGCGTTACTTTCCTACTTTTCTATCTCGGTGGTTTCCAGCGGAAACCAGGGCACAGTGTCAATTCCCTGTCTTATTTTCTCTGTCCTGTCCTAACGGGAACTTCAGATAAGCCTAGTTTATATAATTTCACTTTAATTTTCATATCCCAGTGGTCAAACGGGAACAGGACAGTAATTACGAGATGTGAGGTTCTCACAGCAGTGTTGGTGAAAATTCAAGTCTTTCGGGATATGACCTGTGTCGATTGCGAACCGACACGATGTCGCGTCTCAGAACACTTCATAGTTCGTTATTCCGCTTGTCTTGTTTTCCCGCTTCTCTCGTCCTGATGACCGAACCGGAATTGTGAAATGGTTTTATTGTTTCACTTGTCTTTTCCTATGCCGGTAGTAGTCGAAATGGAAGGGCAGTAGTCTGTTATTGTGTTTGTCTTAATTTCCCACTTCCCTTAACGGGGTGACACATAGGGAACCGGGAAGCGCCGTATTTTTATTCTGTTAGGCTTACCTTTTAAATTCCAGTGGTTGAGCGACAACCAAAAAATAGCTCTTGGATACTCTGTTTGACGTTTCCTGCCCCAGCGGTGGAGCTGTCTAAAGCGCCATTTATTTTAGGTCGCTCAAATACAGAGGTCGCTGTTTCGAATCCGGCTTGGGGCACGGATTTTGGTCCGCATTTATGTTCTGTGACGGTGGTCATGCTGTGAGGATGGTCTGTACCTCCATCCAACAGCCCTCCCCTTCTTTACGTGAAACTGACAAAACGCTTCCTCCTATTTTCGGGGTATAGAACGCATGGAGCTTTACCTCCTTGCTCCCTCTTCACCTTCATGTCATAGTTCTTCGGCATGGTGGCACAAGCCATTTTACCGTGCATAACAAGAGGACATTTATTGATCTGTTCTATCCGCTGAAAGAAGTCTGCGTCGTGACGTTTGTACGTTAATGCGTTATAAAGACCCACGGAGTATGTGTCGATAATGACACTAAGGAAGTTATCATGGAGTGAACGAGTGGCCAAGGTTTTAAAGCGAGTCCTACGTTGGCGTGTGCTGAAATTGAGTGGTCTGTGTGGGATAATGTCGTGCTGGACTGGCGGTTACTTCAGTAGGCGGGGTGACCACTTGTATTGAGTTCATGAAGTTCACGAGGCCCCGACGTGTGGTGAGCACTGTACAGTACTTGTCAGAAAGTGGTCATCAGCTGAACTGCTGTACCTGACGGACTGACCTGCGTTATTGATTGCCTGCTGATTAACCCACTTGCCAAAGAACTAAATGACTGATGAAACTGGCCAGCTAAACGACTGTGCCGTGTTACTGTATGCCCACAGTATGTGTGGAAAGGATGAAAGAAACGGAAAGGAAAGAGACAAGGAAGTGTCAAGCAACTACACAGTTCACGAATATCCCGATCAAGGCGAATGGTTGTGTAGCGAGAAGTGGGAATGTTCCTTCACTAGAATGCATGGATATGCGACCTCACCATTGTGTATAATAGGCACAGACTACAGCGCTGTTACGGGCTTGATGACCACCGGCCTTGGTCAGGATATAAGCAGGAAAGAAGGGTTTCTGTTTAAGGTTATTTTGATGCACTGTGTATTCTCTGGCGCTTTTAATTAATTTTCTTGTAGAACCTGTGCGTGTTGGTTAGCATACGACTATCTGCTAATCTTGGTTAATACAAAACCTTAATTTTAAATTACTAGCAACAGTTAAGTTGACTTCTTTTCAGAAGGTGCTTGTTTCGAATTCCGGCCGTGACACTCACTAACGCGACTGCCATTTTCTTGTCTTGCCTCAGTATTTCCAGGCGAATCCGTGATGATACTCCACACTGGGTCACGACTGCTTCGTTCCGTATCCTTCGGTTCATTCTGAATTAATCTTCTTACATTTTTGACGCTGTATAATCGGAACTGCTGACAGTGTCATTAAACAGTAAACAAAAGATGAAAGGTCAAAGTTGTCCCTGTCCACGCCATGAAGGCATATAGGGGACACAGAGGTGTAGCTCCATTCATCCTTAACCTCGTCACTGGTTGGAGGTTAATTTGACGCCCGAGCCCCTTTACCCCCTGCAAAGAACCGCGGTGCGTATTGAATAGGAGCCTAGGTGGGTCCCAGACCCGATCCGGACGGCTTTGGAGAAGAGGAGATCTCTTTCCCGTGCTGGAATTCGAACTCCGTACTATCCAGCAGGTATCGCTATGCCGACTACACAACGCAATAAATAAATAAATAAATAATAAGTAAATAGGCAGTAATATAAACAATTTACCAGTTCAGTGGGAGTTGAACTTGATTGCATCCGAATCTTGCGTGCTGTAGTTGTATGCTACGTTTATACATTGTCTGGCGGTCATTATTTCAGACATTTGAATCTCACTTGCGTTTTCAGCAGCATCGTTAATTTATCTTATATAAAGTTTCGCATGCGACGTATATGAACGGGGATAACTACAGAAGGATCCGCGTTCATGAGTATAAACCTGTGAATGAAGTATGCAGAGAAGGGAAGAGGCTACTTGAGAGACCTAGCCGTAGGTGGGAGAATACTAATATAAACAATTTCTGAGAAAATATATCGTGAGGATGTGTACAAGATTCGTTTCGCTCCTATTAGGGATCAGTGGTGTGTCCTAGTAAACAGGCACTTTTGGTTTTTCGTGTAATGCGGAGAGTTTTCTTAAAGGATGAGTGAGCGCCTATCTGCTTGTCAGTGAGGACTGCTGCATGTAGAGTGTGTAGGCAGACACGTTTTTTTAGTTGTCGTTCCTCAAAGCGCAAGGAGCTGAGGACGCGAAAACTTGATGACGAAGATAAAAATAGCAGTTCGTTATGTCTAGTGTGATATTTCGATACTGTTGTTTGCTCAGAATATCGATATATCGATTGACAGTTTCGTAACCCACTCTGAAGGAGCTTCATCCAATTAACGTCAGATGTGGTCAATTCGACGTGCAGTTGTTTGCACGCTCTGATGCGCCCCCACCCAACCCACCCTCCTCGTTAGCAACGCTTCTTTTGTTTTGCAGCTCCACGTCACAGAAGCGTTGGGGACAGCTCTGTTTTATTTTCAAAACGACGGTCAGAGAATGGATGGACTTGACGCCAAAGCGTTTTCCTTGTAATTCTTTTTGATGACTATGTCGACGTCAGTGTTGACGTCATCGTCGCTGGACTCACGTCATACCCGAATGCGGTTAACTAGCGTCGCCGTTTGAGTGTTAGTTTTGGAAGTATTTTGATTAAATTTTATTGTGGGGCCTACTTGCGGTGACCTGTCTGAGAGTGACGCGTTTATGTCGTATCTTGACTTGAATATCGTCATGTCTGATGAAGAACTGCACATTCCGACACTTGAAGACGAGACCGCCACGCAATCTCGAAACACCGGCACCAGTCACCCAGTCACGCGGCGCCGCATCCCGGAAGGATGGAGACCTCAAATACAAGCTGTGGAAGCCTGAAAAGTGCAAAGATTAATACTGTTTTTTCATATAGAGTTAAATATGCAAAGATTGAACTCTTGATAGGCTGTTATCGTCATCTCTTTCCATTCGCAAGTAGCAGTATTTGGGTTTAGAATGCACTAATAGGTAGATTCTGTTACAGATTTTTCTCAGAAGTAGAGCTACAATGTTACATCCATATCTGTGCAAGTACATCATCATGCAGAAGTACGTGAGCCTAGTTTGAAAGACACACATCAGAACTTCGCAAGATGCCGTTGTCGGTACTGTTGATGACAGGAGTCAGCAACACGTAGGTGGGTTGTCCGATGTTCGTATCGAATTTCACGAAAATCGGGCTGCTGGTATTTGTGATATCGATGTCTAAATTTGTTACTGGGGACTCTTAGGCTCCTGTGCAAATTGTTTTATGGTTTTCGTACCTCTGTGTCTCGTGATTTATTTAACAACGATATGCGCTTATGATGAGCCACTTGATCGCACGTAATTTCGGCCCGTACGATCACGAGAGAAGTTCACTCTCGAACGCGGGACATTATTTACTGGTTTTAAAGTAAGTTGGTTAATATTAAAACCACAGATGATGATGATGATGATGATGATAATGATGATAGGCATCGAAACGACAGGTAAATAGTACACAAACACACCCAAACCAGTATATGAAGATGTGACAGTGTTATGGAATCAAGGGGTACATACGGATCGAGAGGTTACAGCAAATAAGCTGGGTATAATAAAAACTAGAAAGAGAAAACATGCATAGTGATAGATGTGGCAAAACCAGCTGGTAGAAATATGACACAAAAGGACGCACAAAATAAACTGGAACACAAGAATTTATGTATAGAGATACAAGGAATGTGCAACATGAAATGTAAATTATACCAGTGGTAAGTGGAGCCACCGGAATAGTAACAAAAGGGTTAAAGAAAAATTTAGAAGCCACACCAGGAAAACATTCAATAGAATCGTTACAAAAGACAGCCATACTTGGAACATCACACATAACACGGGAAGTATTGCAGTCTGAAACTTGAAACCTGAGCGGTGGGGATCACCGCTGGTTCAAGAGGAGTACCAGGGAGAAATGGCCTTTGAGAAGAGAGAGAGAGAGAAAAAATAATAATTCAGTTCAATTCAATTGGTATTTATTAACGTGTAGGCTTAACAGCAAAAGTGCCTGTTATAAAACTAGCGCAAAAGCAAAAATACAACTCAAAACAGCACAAATACACAAAACAAACAGCACAAACAAATACAGCACAAAGACAAACAAAACAAACAAAAAGGAAACAATATTGCAGGAAAAGAAATGTAAAAGTACTGGGGCAAAACCCCTATACTCTAAAAAAACACGCATAAGTCTATTTAAAAATGTCCCAGTTTAGCGCAAAATCTGTTTAAAAGAAGTAAAGGGCTTCCTAAAAATATCGATGTATTTGCCCGCATGGTTAACAGCCGAAACACATCTCGCTGACGGAGAGTTTTCACAGGCATCAGTGAACAGGGAGGAGGTTCTGAAATTACGAGAAATAACTCGAATACCAGGAGTATCCCAAAGAGACGGGCAACATTTTCAGCCTGAGTAAACAGAAATAAAAAATAATGCATCCAAATGAAGTCTTCTGTCGTGCAGGGTATGAACCTTTAGAAATTCAAGAAAATCGTCGTAATTAACATGGTTGTAAGTAAAAAGACGATGTTGACACAGGGCTACGAACTTCCGCTGAATGCATTCCAGGTTTTTGGAGTCAGTAGCCGTTATAGAGTTCCATACAATTAAGGCATACTCAAGTTTGGGTCTAACTGGGGTTACATAAAATATCAGCAGGCTATCAAAGGTAGAAAAGGAATAGGTTATAGTTCGTATTAAGCCCAGCATCCTTGCGGATTGGGAGATGACGTAGTCTACATGAGCGTGGAAATACAATTTTGAATCAAGTTCTACCCCAAAGTCTTTGATGGTGTCCGTACGGATTATAAACGAGTCACATATTTTATAATTGTAATAAAGAACATTTGTTTTCCTAGTGAAAACGATAATCCTTGTTTTGCTTATGTTTAATTTCATGAAGTTAGCAGTACACTAACCTTGTATGCTTTCGATATCAGTTGCCAGCAGAATGCAACCGTCAACGGAATTTACAGCACGAAAGATTTTTAACATCATCAGCAAATAACAAAAAGTTAGGATACTCAGTTACATTAAAAAGGTCGTCGATGAATGTATTAAAAAGCGAAGGGCCTGGAACAGATCCTTGTGGGACCCCCGAAAGAACTTCAACGAAAAATTGTCTGAAATGCGTATTGATGATTGCCTCATTTTAGATAGTTTTTCTTTGCCCGTTGAAGTTCTTTCGGGGGCCCCACAAGGATCTGTTTTAGGCCATTTGCTTTTTAATGTATATATCAACGACCTTTGTAACGTAATTGAGTATTTTAACTTTTTGTTGTTGTTGTTGATGATGATGATGATGATGATGATGATAATATAGCGCACGTAACCGTTGAGTGTAGTACTCTGTCTTTTTATTAGGGAAAGCCGGGGATGAGCTGTTCCGATATTTTTAATCTTTGCTTCAGCGTTCAAGTAGATCTCAAGTTATGGCATTACGTCGAATTGTGTAGAGGGGGCTGTCTGTTACTCATGTGTTCTAACGCTCCCTGCTACTCATGTATTTGATGCTCCCTGTTACACATATATTTTGACCCTCCCTGTTACTTATATATTCTGACGCACCCCATTACCCATATATTTTTTCTGATTCATTGTTTACTAATGCTAACATTCGCTATTGCTGTCGCTATAAAATCTGCACTATTGAAAGTGTCGTTAAATACATAATAAATAAATAAATAAATACATAATACATACATGCATACATACATACATACATACATACATAAGAATAACTTCAGAGACATCGAATTGGTGTCATGTAAGTGCCTATATAAACAAGTTATTTGCTCATCTCTCCGTTGGTTTTTGGGTGGGTTAATAAGCCCACAGATCATTGTCTGTAATTATGCAACCTTCTCCTGGTATTCAGAACTGATGAAGTTTTTGAAGTTAGCGCGGTTAGGGCAGGTCAGTGAAGGGTGAAGGGATACTGTCATTTTGGAGGTACTAGAAATTAATTCTTTATAATTGCATCTCTTATGTTACGTTGCAAGATGAAGGCATATGTCCGTACTGTCGGACGTCTTGTTAACCTAACCTAAACTTTCACAGGGTCCAGAAGATCAAAAGCTCGGAATAGGGACAAGTGGCGGGCTCTTATGAACAGGGAAGTGAACCTTCTGGTAGTGTAAAATGCGGGGAATTTCTTGACTAGATAAGGAGCTAGTAGCTTCTCAAGAATGACTGTGTGCTGTGGAGTTAATTAGTTGGAGTTGCTGATGAGCAGGTAGACAAGGGCCTAAAAGGACGAGTACTGTGTTCCCCTGAATCACGGATGGCAAATCGTTGGTAGAGAGCGAGAGTTCGGCCTTCACCGTGATCAAGTTACGGGTTTTGTCTGTATTCACATCTGGAGTACTTGAAATTCAGTAATTCATGAAGCAACAATGTTTTATAACTACAAAAAAGCGCAGCTTGATACGGTCGTTTCGTTATTGCTCATTAGTGGTAATTCTCATTCGCTAAAATAACAAAATCGAATTTCACAAGCTTTTCTACAGACAAAATGAATACTGCTTGTCACTGTCGTTACAATCACAGACAGGCGGCGAGTCAGTGCTAGTGGTGGTCATGTACAAGTGTACGCACGGCTTGACATGTTTATTTTATTCGAAGGATAATCTCTCGGCCGCCATACAGGGGCGTATGCTGTAAAGTGTAACCGTTTTGTGTGGAACTGTTGCTGTAGCGTGTATGGTAAGTGCTTAAGGGACAGGCGTCACAATTGCATGGTCGTCGCCTGGTTCGCAGCAGTGCATGTGGCCAAGGAAGCTGTGCAGATGCACGCAACTGTGCAGCCGTACTGTAACTGGCCTAGATGACGTAGTGAAAGGTAAACAATGTATTGCCGTACCTCCCCGAATCGGAACCTCGTTTAACATGCATTTGTCTGGAACTTCTGTGGTTTCCAGAACACAGAGTGAAAAATAATGTAAGGTTATCTGTAATAAACAGAAGTATTCTATGCCGGGGGGGGGGGGGGATATGAAACAAGGGAAAGCAATAGAATATTGGAAAATACCGTGCTGCAGCATTTGGTTGCTGTTTGTGCAGACTGACTTTGCTGATTTTGCTGGCAGGAGCGTATCTAAGAAGCAACATTTGTGCTTCAAGTTGAGGGGAGGGGGGAAGGGGAATGAAACCCGTCCTTCAACAGAGTACATCCTACGTATGTGCAGAATGCTGTAATGTCCTACCGAAAGAAGAAAAGTGGGAAGGAAGGAAAGAAAAAAGCCAGGGCCTGAGGGAGAGACATGCATTAGCAAATAAATAAATGATTTGCAGCAGCAAACTAAGGGTATCACACAGCACCGTTTACTCACTGTGGTCGCGAATAGGAAAGATAGGCAGTGTACGTATAAAGCAACATTCTGGCTTTTTCGCGTAATGTTTTTACCTCCTCGGCTACTCTAACAGCCTGATACCATTTCATTTGAAGAGACTGCTTTTGTGGCGATTTAATGTCGCCGGCAACAATAGCACGTACCGAGAGGGTCATGTATCATTTACTGCTTACTTTAGCAAGGAAGTGTTATTTTACTTTGTCGTCATGATTTTTGGTGGTGTTCAAAGAACTGTTTCTGGTATTATGGACCTCTGTTCAGTATTGTGATGTAATTATACAATTACGCTGTATTGTCTAGTCAGTTTGCCTTTTAAAGTAAACGGTCTGTATAGTCGCATTACTTCATTAGACGTCAGATAGCCTCTGTAGGTGCAGGGCAGTGTTGTGTAACTTGCGAGCCGCATATAGGCGTACGTTATGTCCGCAACCTGAGGCTGCGTGTTTGTCATCTTACGCGGGGTTACGATTAAGATATTGCGAGTGAAAGCCGTAGATCTAAGTCAGTGGCCTTGTAAGAATTTTTGTTCGGTAAAACATTCTTGAGAAAGTTGTTGGGCCTCTGAGGATGAAAATTAAAGTCGATTCATGCCGTTGTTGGACACTTTCATATGATCTCCCTTTACACATTTCGTGCATAAACTCAGACTTGGGTTTATAGAAATGTGTCTTGGAAGATGTGAAGTGTTATTGAACTAATTAAGAATTTGCTGCGGTGTTGTTAGGATTTTGTAGTGAGGATGATGAACATGGTGTTCCATAACAGCAGTGACATTCTTGAAGGGGTGCATAATTACCAACTGCTGAGGGAAGAGAGTATGGTGAAGTTAATTTAGAAGTGTTCCCTAACCTGTCTGAGGCTGGGGTATAGGCCTACTGCTGTGTGTCTCCCTGGAGATTCCAGCCAGGCACGGACGAGATCCGCTTGGCGGTAGGCAGCCATGCGTGCCGGCCATCGTCCTCCCCCTTTTGCTTCTCCTCCTCAACTGCTTTGTTTCTTTGGTCTCGTACATTTCATCAGGGTCAGTTGGTTTAGCGTGATTCATGTGTCAGGTGGAATATTATCCTGCCTAAAGCTGTAGAAATTTCTGTTCATTCTTTCCAGTGGATACCAAGACAGCGCCGAGGGGTTGGCCTACTGTCTGGTTCGCTTTCTGTGGTATTTATCATACCAGAACCGGACGTCTTGCATGGCTTTCTTTAGAACTTCAGCGGTTGCTAGAAAATTGCTAAAAGTATTGGCACATTCCTAACATTTCGTATTTGCTTTCTGAATACACCAGGTAGAAATCCTAAACATATATCTGCTGCCATACATCTGGTCGCCTGTTAACACATCTTATATGCATTGCAGGGATAGCGGCTCGAGTTCAGGCACGTTATTGGCTGCCTAGATAGGTTTTAATGCGTTTATTCAATACCTAACGAATTTCTATACTTCCTAGACCGCCTTTGATGATGCTTTTGTGTTTTCGTTACATATATTTTATATACTAATATCTTATTCGCCATTTAGCATTCGGATCTCAGCATTAGTAGTAGTAGTAGTAGTAGTAGTAGTAGTAGTAGTAGTAGTAGTAGTAGTAGTAGTGATAATAACAACAATAATAGAGTTTATTTCGCCCATTCTTTTCTTGGGAGTACCTCCCGATTAACCGCGAGTTGTCACGGCGGTGGCACTACGCCGTTAAATACACTTCAGAAATTGTTACGACATCGTACGAGAAGCAAATCAAATAACAGGCCTAGTCATATTAACTATTTAAAGCCTAGTGGTTACTTTATATACCACCAGGTTTGACGTTAAAAAATTCTACTTTCTGCCCAGAATGCATTTGTGTGTTCCGTGTGACTCAGCGATTGCTTCTATGTACGGCATTAACTTGTGGTTTTTATAACCGAGACGGAGCGTATTTACTGCGCGGTACGGACTCCGTATTGAAATGTTATTCAGGTTAAATTCAGTCTTCAAAGCGTTATTACTTCTAACTCTGCTAGGATTGTCATTTTCTGTGTGTTAATTATTGCAGCTATGGTACAAGCAACGTGTTCAGTAGTTTTTTAAATACGTGGTGACATTTACGATGTTTTTCGTATGTGATCCCTTCCCCCATTCAATTAAAATTGCTGTAATACATGGCAACGGTTTTCTCATCTTGAAGTGTTGTAGGGATTCGCCCAAAATATCCAATGTAGAGTCATTTATAGCCGGATTCCTGGTGGATGTAATGTCGATGCAGTAATTCGGAATGCTGCACAAAATTTTGAACCCACTTTGTTTCTTTGTTTCCCGATATCCATGTGACTGCTTTCTTCGCGTGAAATCCATGTGACTGTTTTCTTCGCGTGAAATCCATGTGAATGTTTTCTTCGCGTGAAATCCATGTGACTGTTTTCGTCACCGGGACTTACGTTTTCGGAAGTGTATAGGGGCCTATTTCGTATTAGTTTGTAATGCAGCCAATGCAGTTCGGTGTTCATTGCCCTACGTAATACGTGCCGTCTGGAGTTAAAATTTTATTTTCTATTTCAACAAGACACTAACGCCTCAGCTTCTTTTTTTTGGGGTAGGGGGGTGGGGATACTTGTTATAACTGTGAAGGCCTTAGGGTGATGCATTCTCTTCTGTACCGTTTCCATTCTTATTCTTTTTTTCAAATCCTGTCCACTGTCGATGCCCAGTGAAGGGTTCCGGGTGAGTCTGTAAGACGAGGAATGACAGGGACAGTCATTGCTTCGGTAATATTTCTTCGTTTCTTGTCTGTTTGTAGTAATTTTAAGACTGTTTTAAAACTGAAGATTCAAGTCGTATGGGATGCCGCTGCTAATACTGTTGCTCTTACGCCAACATTGTTCCGTTTGCGACAGTGCTGACAGACGGCTGAGTAAGGTATTTTCACTTGTATTACTATTCGTAGCATGCGAGGTGGAAGGCGGTTCGAGAGAAACGGATACGTGATGGCTTAGTGTCTGTGTATTAAACTGCTTACAACAAAGTGGTAACGTTTGTATTCAGAATACTGGCGGATCGTTTCGGAGACCTAAGCTTATCCCCGTACTGAGCACCGTGGAGCTCGCTAAATCTTCTTAATGAAATTGCATTATTTTCAGTGATCCGTCACCACGTACGATCTAAGGGACCTGCAGTAACTAAGAGGGTTTGCTGGCTCCCGGCGGAACCTTATTCAAGTCGACTGAGGAGGAGTGAACTGCAAATCGAAACTTATTAAGTGGAGGCTTATGTGAGTGAATGAGTGAGTGAGTGAATGAGTGAGTGGGTGAGTGAATGCGTGATTTGGATGATCCAGTCACTCAGGTACTCACTGCACACACTAAATCACTTTCTCGTCCCACTCATACACCCTACTTAGTCATTCACTGACGTGGCTACTGTTGTATCATAAAGAAGCGTTTTCATATGAAGAATCTTCAGTTGAGATGTTAGTTCCACTGACACCGGGCACCATCGTTGTAAATTCAAATTTGACGTCCTCGTTCCACTGACACCGGGCACCATCGTTGTAAATTCAAGTTTGACGTCCTCCGAACCACGGTTTGCATACCTTACCACTGTAGCATGCAGTTTCTCCGTCCAGCCAATGGCCACAGATCTCGTTCCCTTCCGCATGGCTGCACGTCTTTGAAGAACCACGGTCCCCACCGTAAGATTAGAATTTGACCCCTGGAGGCGATTTTGTGAACCGGGAGAGCGGTGAATGTCACAGCGCATGTCTGCCTGTCGCCTTTCGTGAAGCGGATCTGGGTTCGAACAAATGCCGTCCCCAAAGCAAAAGTCGCCCCTGTAGTTTATTCGGCTATTATTTTTATAAGCGCTGTATATTGTTTGGTGTGTTGTGTGCTCTGTCAGTGGAAAAAAGTGTTTGTTGAAGGTCATGATAAACATTTTCACCTAAACATAAGCTTGGAAGTGTCACATCATGAATGCGTATGTGTAACTTGGATTTGAAGCTCCATATTACACTGTATGCACGTAACAGCTTCAAGCTCGGGCAAACTTTACCCACAGGGAAATATTGCTCGTTTCATCCTGATTTTTCAATTCGTAGTAAGCTGTCATGGTTCTGATGATGGCGCTGATGATTACTGTAAGACCGAATGAAGCCGAGGAGTGTTTAGCTCTGTATTCTGAAGGTTCCTTGTTTCAGTCTCACTCAGAGACTGGCTATCCATAATTTTGCGTGGCTACTTTCAGTGCGTCTGGGCAGATACCATAATGGTGCCTTATATTAGGCTGTGACCGCTTCCTTTCACTTAGGTTTTATTTTATTAGTCCAGACGTGCACAAATCCCGGGGGCCAGCTCACCCGGACGATTAAATTTTGGACATGAGACTTATTAGGCCTACTTGCATTATCGGGCGTTTGTATAGGATAAATGCTTTGGGGTCACTGAGGCGCTGGAAGTACAATATGGGCGTAGCAGAGCACAGTAGACTGGTTTTCCTGATGAGGATATTCGTGGAAAGGGAAATTGTGTAATTGTGTGTTTTACGTGGAGAAGAACAAGTGCCAGAGCTTTGGAACGGGGTACTTTTTAATGAAAAAAGGATTTAAGAAAGTAGAGTTCATTAATTACGGGATGTCATCTTTCGGGGTCGGTGATGTGGTATTAAATGGTAGATGTGTATGCCGTAACCGACGATAAGGATGGGGTAAGGTGTAACTTCTGTAAGGAATAAGAACGTGTATTTGATCAGTTTCCTAGATAACACATGAAAGTTCTGAGTTCCCAAGATAACACTGCTGAAGTCGGACGTTGGGACGTATCGAATCTAGCCACAGGGAACAAATTTTTAGATGGAATGGAAATACGATGAGATTAGTGAACTGTGCCGTATGCAAAATTCAGATTATCAAAACGAGAACTTTTCCACATCGTGATAAGGCTGTACCTTAAGCATATTTATCCTTCTTCTGATGGGATGGCACACGATCAGATTGATCACTTATTTGACTGAAGAAGACATCCAAGTATGATTGATGTTCCGTTTGAAACAAGGGCGTGTTAACACATCAAAGGAAACGATCAACCATTGTCCGTGTTTATAAAACGGGAGGAAGAACTCAATCTGTACATATTTCTTTTTTCAGATGCATACAAAGTTGTATCTGTTATTCATGTATGGCCAACATTATTTCTGGATTAATTTACTGGCGATATTCACTGCGGATTTCGTCATAATATGTCATCCAGCGATACAGTCGCTTAAATTCGGCAGTTGTAAAAAATATAATGCAGCCGGATGTAAACTGTTCATAAATTTCAAAAATTCTTAGCTTACACCAATTTGTACACTCCTGAAGATGGCAAACCTCTGCCGAAACATGAAGGGTTGGAGCGTAACGTATTTAATGCAAAGGTGGATGTGTTCGGATGGTTATTAATGTTAAGTGGTTATTCTGTGGTTCAGTGGGTACAGGAGTACTGTGTAGATTCTGACGGAGTTTGGAATATGCGAGGAGCCTAATGGGTTAAGTTGTGCTATATGCCTGAGGTGCGAATGAATATTTAATGAAAAAATTGTATTAGAGAAACATTTTTCTGATTCCTGTATGGTTCACTTCTCAAGAACAGCTTTTTATCTGAATGACTGAACGTCAGGACTGTACATGTGTGAATAAGAATGTATTGTGGTGACGCTGACACTTTTTTGCATGTACACGTGATTTGTCCAGATGGGTTCTTCGCGATTTTCCGTCGTCACATATTTCTGGGCTTATCCTTAATGTCGTCAGCTTTATGTAGATAAATAAGCACATCTGTGAGTTCACTTTGCTGTGTGTATACGCATTCCACGTTTTCAATTTTCATGAAATTTGTTTTGCCATAAATAGGACACTTTTATTGAGGTAATTCCTTAGAAGAATATAAAACAACGTGGCGATTGGTGGGAAAATATAATTTAGAATTCAGTGTAACAGCGGTAAGTAATTAACTGTTGGAAGTAAGAATATGGGCTCTGTATGAAGGGTGTTTATATCACTGTTCATACGGCAGCAGTGATAAACATGGCGACACCTCGTATTTTGCGGTTATGTCGGGAGAGCCTTGCGAACTTACAGGTATGTGCTTAAGTAGTGAGCATTGCGGCGAAGGAAAATAAGAAGCTGCTTACGACGTGTACTACTATTACCACCACCACCACTACCACCACCACCACCACCACCACCACCACCGCAGCCGCCGCCGCCACCACCACTACCACCACCGCCGCCGCCACCACCACTACCACCACCGCCGCCGCCGCCGCCGCCACCACCACCACCACCACCACCACCACCACCACCACCACCACCACCACCACCACCACCACCACCACTACTACTACTACTACTACTACTACTACTACTACTACTACGTCAATAAGAGCGGTGCATAAGATGTTCACATTTGTAGCCAATACAAAATCCAGCAGGATTCGGCCTTGACCAAAGTAATCTCAGCTGCGAACTAAATTACATTTTATTGTTGGAGTATAAACTGGCACGCGTAAACACAACATTAACGAACGTAAGGTTTATCGGACTGTAGGTCTGCCGTAGGGAAGTAGGCTTTATACTTTCTTTCTGTAAATCATTGCAAATTAGCGGGTTGTTGTGTGCGTCGCGTACGGAGGATCAGGCCACGGTAGCGCCCCAGAATTGGAGGTGCCGTGACGAGAGTCGCGCCCAGACATCCCTGTCCTTGTCGATTTTAGAATCCTCACACCCATCACGCCTATCACTTGAATTCTTCTGCCGCTGAAACCGACGTGTAGGAATTTGCTCTTGTAATGAAGTGTGGTGATTAGGGCGACTTACTTCGTTTCAGAATTCACTTCCTCCATTTTCATTGCCAGGATGTCCTGAAGCCATTAGTAACTTACTGTTAGCCACTGAATCGGTTTTGTCAGACTTTCAGCAGACATTGACAAGAGGAATTAGAGAGGCTTTATTCACGAGATGTTCCCACTGTAGTATTCATCTCCCCTCTCACCCCCCGTGATATCCGGTGGTAGTTGAGTCTCTCGGAAGCAACAGCATTGACAACTTTCTGTCTTGTCCACTAATTGTACTTTCAAGACTGGCTCTTCCGTTCCTCCAGTGCAGCTTTAGATAGGTCCGACGTTTGACCACTGTGCTTCTTCCCTGAAATGGTATTTGTCCAAGGCATAACGAGTTCACTGACAGGTGTTTTTGTATCAGTAGCTTATTTATGTATCGGGGTGGACGTGCTTTTATAAACACGAAGTGGTAGAGAGGGAAGAATCGATGAATGGAAACAAGACTGGAATAAATGAGGAGGATGGATTATAAAGGAAAGGTACGGGAAAGAAAAATAAGAGGGAAGCGAGAGAGAGAGAGAGAGAGAGCAGGAAAGCATGCAAAAATGGTGACAAATTGGATGAAAGATAAAGCAGAGTAAGAATGCATGGTAGCAGGAAGATGCGAGTTTTTAGGCTTCCGCAGCGATGTAGTTGAGGTCTTCGTTCTTGTGGCATATGACATCGCCTCAGTGGGCCATTGGGTGATTACAGTGTCGAATGTACAGCGAAAAATCATCATTGAACTCAATTCCGTTGAAGAAGAGACCAGTACGCTTTCTCGAAACGTCGGGCATCAATCACCCAGTGACGCGGCGCCACATCCCAGAAGAACGGAGACCTCAAGTAACAACGCATGAATGGAAGAAAGGAGTAGGATGCACTAAACTGGCGAATAGAGAAATGTAAGGTAGCAGGGCTTCCAGGATTAAAGAGGGGGAGGAGGGACGAAATACATTCGCATATATGGATAGGTCAAGTACAGCTGCTCACCTTCCAATATTTTTCGATTTCTTATTAAGGGGGTCTACGAGTAGCACTTGTTTTGTAGCGGACGGAGGCAAATGTTGTGGTAGCAAGTCGAAGTAATTATGCACATGTGCTGCAAGGACACGGCGCTTGTTTGAAGGTTTCGCCCAGTGGGCCAAGTAATTAGTTTGGCATGCTGTTTATTATTGCCTCAGCTGCACCAGAAGCGAAACTAAATGGTGACAAATGTTGATGATTAAGTGTGAAACTTAAATCGAATTTCACCTAAAGCTCTCATGGCTAATTGCTCAACTTCAGGCGCCATTTTGTGTCTCTCGGAATTTCAAAGTTTGGTTAATGCAATCACGTCGTAGTGTGACGTAATTACATTTCAACCCTTTCGAACATGGCAGAGGAGCCATTGCACTCAGCGGATGTGTTTCGCGTCCAGAGATTTAAAAAACAATAGGATAAATTCTGAGAACGAAGCTCAGGAATTTCATGCTGCGTTTTATGTCCGCCATCGTCGAAGTCTGTAATCACAATGCAGCCGAGAATTTTTCCTTCCAGCTTGGATGTCCATTAATATTGCATACACACTCCTGCGTCTTTGAATCTCGTATGTTTAAATTATTGGTCGCGTCTCGCAGTTTTTGCCGTTAATGTAAGTTGTTTTGTAAGGTAGAGTGTCGAGCAAACTCTTTCTGTATCGAAGATCTAGGGTTTGTCTGAATAGGCTATATTTCACATCGTGTGATATTCCGTAATCATATTTGCTTTCATTTTATAGGTCATATTTTACATTCTACGCCGTCATATTTTATAATGCTAGACGTTTTACAGCTGGTGTGTATTACAGCACTGTAAACGTGTATTCGAAATATATGTGTTTTGGAACATAGGGTATTTGGTGGTCGATATATTTTGCTACGTAGGGTATTCAGCAATCGACGTGTCTCGTAATCGAGTTGAGCATGAAATAATGTGTTCAGTGAAGTACAGTTCTAATTTGGCTTTTGTGATAATGTGATTTGGTTCCCTTCCATCAGCTTTCCCTCGTTCGTTGCTGTTTTAATTTAATACTCATCTCTGGACTGTGACTTTGCTCGACAATTAAACACACAGCCGTAAAGCTTAGTTCCTGGGTTAATAATGCAGCGGACTTAGTAATGTTATGTTGTTGTCATAACCAGCCCCAGATAGTACGCAGTAGGGACTATAATTGGACTCCGGCTTATAAATTGAAGTACTTGCAAATCGACCACTAGTGTCTAAGTACAGTAACTGCAATACAGTACGGTACAGTACGGTACGGTACTAAGTACAGTAACCAATTCCGTATAGCAGATTCCTTTCTTAGACGGCAGTGTTCCCTTAGCTAGTCAAGAAATTCCCCACGTTTTCAGGACCACAGAAATTCAAATATTGTGTCCTCAGTACCCCGCCATTTTTCGCCATCGTAAGCCACATGAACGCAGTCCACATCTTATCGTATTTATTTAAGATCCGTTTTAATGTTATCATATCTTCTACTGGTAGGTTTTCGTAGCGGTTTCATTTCTTCAGGTGTTCCCACCAATTATATGATATGCGTTTCTCTTCACGTCAGCGCTTGTCACATGCTCGGCCCATCTCATACTCATTACCGCGACGTCTCGCCGATGGCCAGATTTTGGATACACCTTCGCTTATGGTGGTACAGTATGAATATCACATCAGTCTTCTGTATGCATCGTTAATAAACTGTACAGAAATGTAAATAACAGAGGGGTGCTTAGCATTTTAAGTGAGACGTAAAGTTGGTGAACTGTGGGGAAGAGATACTGAATTATTATTTCCGTTATGTTAATGTTCTAAGGCCTTGAGATCGAACAGCGTTTTTAAGTGCGAGACTCTGCAAGCCGTAGAGTGGATACAACTGCTGCATACCGACCAATGACGCCGCCCGCTCTGCAATGCTGAGTCCCGCGTTACAGGAAGCTCCGTGTGTTGATGAACACAGTGGCGCAGCGTATGTAGTAGTCGATGTAAGTGACAAAAATCGTGCTTTGAATTATACTTACGTGGTGTGCCAGCAACTTCCAGGCAGACGGAAAGTTTCTACGTTAGAGTTGTGTTTATGGGTCCGTGTGACACGAAAATGATGGAGAGTAAGTCGCGGTTGTGACGTGCGGTGCAGTTCGTCCTTATGCCAACTTTTCTGAACTGGGTAGCGTGTTGCTGGAAGTGATGGGCATGTATAATTATTGCAGCGTCATTAAAAAGTTGTTTTTATGTAGATTTGTACTTGTACAGAATGAATCAAACCAATCTAAATGACAGCAATTAATAGCGATACGATAGATTATTCCGTGTTATTTCTGTTTGATCCACACACGTACACTGCACACACACACTGTCTGACGTCCAGTGTGCCTGTAATACTAAATGCATCCACTGACCGTATGTGTCGGGAGCCAACGTGTGTTGGTAGAGCAAGCGTCTGGGTTCAAACTTGTAACAAAATGTTTAACTGCAGTGTTCACAAATGTTCCATAAGCAGCATTACCATATTTACGCAGCGTACCAACGCAGAATGATCAGTTTACAACGGAGCAGAGTCTAAACGGAAACCTGGGTGAGAAGGAACGTTTGTTTCAGATGTGCAAAACCTGTGAAAATATGTCACGAACTTTAAAGGACTGCGTACAGAAAGAAGGTAAAAGGGAACTGAAAGTGTCTACTGCGTATTAACAGTTTAGTGTGTATAGGCCTGCTACGTAGGACCGAAGGAGACCTTCGAGAACATCACTAGATGAATGAGGCTGGAACGGCCGAACGTCCTTACTGCTGGATGATAGTGATGACGATGATGCACTAGTAGGATGGTTGTCCAACTTGTGACATAATACATGTTTTGAACGATTTTCACCTAAGTAACTGTACGCCTATTCAGTAGAAATCTGTCTAACTAACTAACTAACTAACTCCATGGAGCAGAGGCCTTCTTGAGAAGCTAACAGTTTATCAGCTAGTCAAGAAATTCCCCGCATTTTATGGAACCCGAAGGTTCATTACCGCATTCACAAGAGCCCGCCACCTGTCCCTATCCTGAGCCAGATCAATCCAGTTCATGTCCTCCCATCCCACTTCCCGAATGTCCATCTTAATATTATCCTCCCATCTACGCCTGGGTCTCCCAAATGGTCGCCTTCCCTCGGGTCTCCCCACCAAAATCCGGTATGCACCTCTCTCCTCCCCCATACGTGCCACATGCCCCGCCCATCTCAGTCTTCTCGATTTGATTACCCGAATAATATTTGGTGATGAGTACAGGTCATTAAGTTCCTCGTTATGTAGTCTTCTCCACTCCCCTGTCGCCTCGTCCCTCTTAGGCCCAAATATCCTCCTCAGCACCCTATTCTCGAACACCCTCAGTCTTTGTTCCTCCCTCAGTGTGAGAGACCAAGTTTCGCATCCATACAGAACAACAGGTAAAATTATAGTTCTGTATACCCTAATCTTTGTGTTTTTGGATAGCAACCACGAAGACAAAAGATTCTGCACCGAATGATAGCAAGCATTCCCCGACT